>SNRZ01000021.1:0-600000 GCA_008729115.1 Dirofilaria repens | reverse complement strand
TAATTTTTCGCTTATTCATTAGTCTTATAAAATCACATCAATTTTTTAAGATATTTTGAATTTTATTAAATTTAAAAAATTTCCTCCAATATTTAAAATTCTTATCATGATAAATAGAAAGTGATAAGAATTTTGTAAATACCAATTAAATGAAATGAATGAAAAAAAAGTTTCGATATATTTTCGACGACCAAAAATACAAGAAGTAAACAATTCCAACTTTATGATTCCAATTCGAAAATTCAATACTTTTCTCGCATTTATTGAACGGTTATGTAAATATAAAAGTTTAACTTCAACTAAATTACATATTTGAAAATTTTCGTTGAATTACTTACAAGACTCTAATTACTTACTGCTCAGGTATGATCTCAATATATATATAAGTGAAAGAAAACGTGTAAAACACGTCAGGTAAAAAAGAACAAAACAAAAGCCTAAAGAATCATTGAATTATATCAAAGTTCTATGTTATAACTCTATTCAAATATATAATATGTTTGCTCTGCTGTAAAGGTGTGATAAAATTTTTAAATTAAGCAAGCATATTTATTGTCCAGGTTAAATATAACGAAAAAGAGAATTGATAATATCACTTGTTATTGATAATTTCACATAATGATTATCGCTTATTGTATGAGCAATAAATGCTTATCATATAATTATGTGACACTTCTTATTGTATCATTAAAACAAACAGAACAAAGAAAATTGGCGTTAAAAAAATGCTCTAGTTTTTTAAATCGATAATTTTGCAGATTTTACAATAAGCTTAAACATCGTATTTCTTTCTCTACTCTTGTTCCCTTTTTGCTTAACCTTCTCATTTCTCTATTTTCACCTGATCTCTCTCATATTCTTTCGACCTTTACCATTCATCTCTTCGCATCTATCATACATCCCTAAACTAGCTTATTCCAATAATAATGAATTGGAGTACGTGTTGATTGCCTGCATATAAAACCAATAAATTTTTTTTATAGAAAATTCACGTAGATTAACGAACATAGACAAATATAGTACTCTTACAGAGATACAACTATACGTAGCGGAAAAGACGTACTCACGTGATCAATAATATACTATCAGTGATATCTCATCTAATACACAGATAGCCCTTTCTTCCATCAAAGCCATTTCCTAGCCATTTCATTCATTCATCCATTCTTTATTCAAAAACAACAACTGATACGTCCATCCCGATTGTTACTATCATCAATATCATATGATAATAACTCCCCGGGATTTGTATATAGTCGAGTTTGAAATGGTAAAGTAGATTGAAGAGTGAAAATTTGCATATTATCATAATTTAGTGATATAATAAGAATGAATTTGCATATTATCATAATTCAGTGAAGCATTAAGAATGAATTTGCATATTATCATAATTCAGTAATATAATAAGAATGAATTTGCATATTATCATAATTCAGTGATATAATAAGAATGAATTTGCATATTATCATAATTCAGTGATATAATAAGAATGAATTTGCATGTGCAAAAGAAGTGATAAATTAAAAATAATCTTAAGCTAGAGATTTATTCATTCATTCATTGATATTATTTGATGAAATTAAAAAAATTCAAATTTGTTGCAAAGAAAAGTATGAGAGGAAGGAAAATGAAAAAGAAGGATGATCTGGCCAACAATTATTGGCCAAGAAAAATGATAATGAAGAAGCACATTTAGCATATTAAATGTATTTTTGAAGAGAGACAAGCAACTATCGTCGTTTCCTAAAATGACTTTTATCTGCTGAATTCGTTAAAAAGGAAATGCTAATTTTTAAGCTTTTCTCGCAGACAACATTTTCTCTTCCTCTAATACTGCTACTGCAGCAGTGGTAGTAATAGTAGTAGCAGTAACAGTAGCAGTAGTAGCAGTACTACCAGTAGCAGTAGTAGTATAATAGCAGTAACTAGTAACAACAGCAGCATAATTAATATTCAAAAAAGGCATTCCTTATCATATCATGCCTGCTGTTATAGATATTCAATTTCACAACAATTTATCATGATAAATTATATGTTGCAGAGATATAATTCTAATCTTTTCTTTTCAAAATAAATTTATCAATAAAAATTATAATGATTATAAATAATTGAAATTACAACCATATCGATTTTAGTAATGTAATGATATTGATAAAGTTACTATAGCAATAATATTAGGAATCATAATAATAATAGTTATTAATTATATTAATCCATGTGATGAAAATTAATTTGATAACTTAAGTCATTATTTAAAATTTAACTCCAAAAGATGATGATAAACATTATTATCATCTTATTTTTTTTCTCGTTATCTTTCCTTGGTTCTTCTGCTTGTCTCTTTTGTCCTCTTTGAAAAATACTTATTATGTTTTCAATTCACTGATATAGCTAAAAGATTGTAATGCTTTCATTTAAGTTTATTTCGAATATAGTAAAAGTAATAATAAAAGTATCAGTAATGCTAATGATAAAAATAGTGCAATTGATAACCATACGATGGAAGGAATATTAATAAATAAAGTGCGATAATAATGATCTGGTAACCATAATGATCGGAGCAATGTTAAATGATCGCAAATATCACAAAAACAATGATTAGAAATAACGATGATTAAATTCAATGCAGTAAAAAGTAATAGAAAATAGATTGACAGTTAAATCAACTTGTTAAAAAGAAGTGCCAATAATTAATAGATGATTATGACAAATAATATAAATATAAAGGTCATCAGAACTCTTGCATATCTCAATTAGAAGTCAAACTACCATGGTTCAAAAGTTGAAAATGATCAAACGTTCGTAAAAGTAACTCACCTATGTATCATTTTAGTCAATATGATTAATTGCATTCCAACTAATCAAAAATCGATAATCGAAAATCACGATGGATCTTGACATTCTTATTTTAATAAAAAAAAATTTCTTGGCAATTTCTTTGAACTATCATTTCAGTTTAAAAACTTTTTATACATCATGTAGTATCGAATCATACCTAATAAACTTTTTTATCGTTGCTATTTTTTTCTTTTTTTTTGAGAAATGAAAGTGATAAAAATAATTTAGCATTTGGTGACATCTAAAGCAACTTGACTTATTTATTTATCAACGAATCGAGCCATTCAGCGAAATTTTCTAAAATTATAATTTTGCTAGAATTTTTAACGAAAATTCTGATTTTCTATTTATTTCAAGTTTGATAAAGATATATAGTTCAGATTAAAAAGCAAGATTGAGGATATGATTTGATAGTAAAATTTAAGATTTTGTTGATTAAAAAATATCGCACAAAGGTTGTAAAGAGCAGATGATTGAAAATTAAGAGATAGATAAGAAGATAAAAAAGATAATAATATATCTGCTGATTTAATTTCTTATCGGATAAATGAATGAAAGTGCTGACTGAATTAAAAAAAGAAAATGATAGTATTCATTGTATTTGAATATTTTAAACTGAAAATAGGCTTAATCAAAAAGTGTAATTCATTTTATCAGTAAACATAATACAAAATATATTATAATACTTGAATAATGATGTGCATTACTTGTATTCCTTATTTATCTTATATCAATGTGTTATCAAAATATCACTGTTAATACTTGCGGTGTATGAAATAAATAGCTTAATACATTTTTAATTGATAATATTTCTGTCATTTATCATTCAACATTAAATTTTGTTTGGATTTTTTAAATCAATAAAATAATGTCAAATATATTGGGAATTATTTAATTAATTAAACAATTACGAAAGTATTACTTTCAAGATCTATAAACTTCATTTTCACTACATTATTTCATTTTGATAAAGTATCAGTTAAGTATCAGTTTCATTGTAACCGTAAACATCTTAAATAAATCAAGAAGAAATCTAGCTCAGACAAGAATAATACTGAAATTTGGGCTTTTTCCAGAAAAATTATGTGTAACAATTACTTGCTAAATAATCAGATTATCTTCAGATAATGTGATAAGTGAATTGGATATTTTTTGATTATATCATGCAAATTGTATGATTAATGTTTGTTTAGATGTTTAGATGACCGAAAGCTAATTCAAATTAATTTAGTATCCACTGCTTTATTCTTGTCTATTATAGATAAACTGATATAATTCGATAAATCGAAAATTGATAAGATAAGAAAGTCTTATAATCAAAAGTCTTATAATCATCATAAATTCTAAAGTGTAAAATTCGTGGAAATATTGGAAATGGAATTAAATTATAAGATGGAGTAAACAGAAACTATTTCAAGCAGTCATATGTCCCGAATTTTGAATAAATTATTCCAACAAGTGTTTCGATTTCTATCAACTATGTCCATTACTACAGAGAAATCAACATTATATGTAAAGCAGCAATAATATCATAGCGTATATGTTTATATATTATTAAAAATAGAACTTCAGACTTATTTATGTTAGGTGAAAGGTCAGTAATACTGCGAAACTTCAGTATATAATAGAACAAATTCAATTTATGCCTATTATTGATATTCAAATTTATCAGGACTGTAAAAATTCCGATGAATAGTTGGCTTTAAGATAAGCCATTTGATAAGATATAATTACAAATGCGGCTATATGAAATGTTTTAATCCATACTCAGCAAATTTCCCAACAAGATTAAAAAATATAACTTATCTTATCAAATTTATCTTTTTTTCCTCTCTGTTCTTTTTAATATACTTATTGTTAATATAGATCCTTCTCTTTCAAGAGACCGATCTATATTTATTTATCTCGAATAGTTCAATTCAATTCTCGTATTAATACTGCAGTTGGAAATTCCTCTATCTCTGTTACGATATTTAAATAGCAATATATTCTACTACAAAAAAGTGCATGAAAATCTCGAAATGCCATCTTCTTAATAGAAGAATGGATAATTTGTATGGATTCTTATGATCTTAGAAAATCATAAATGATAAGTATCAAAGAGAATAGAAGAAAAAAAAAAACTATCTTCAATCGATTCGATCACTTATGATAAGTTTGCTTCATATTTCTCTGAAATAATTTAAATTAGAATCAATATATTTAATCAAAAATGGAATAGCTAAAATAAAATATTATCGTATTTGGATGAATTCAAAATATATGCAATAAAAGTGTGATATTAAATAATCAAAGAAATATTCTCCGTAATATTAGTAGAGAACAAATGATCGAATAATCAGCTTGAAGGTTTTCATGTCATAATCTTAATCATTATTTAATTTATTTGATTATTTCCCTCTTTAATAACTTGTCGATAGAAATACTTCTTATTGTTATCATCAAAAATTGATCGAACGATATCGCTGTAGCAATTATGTAAGAAATAGCAATAAGAATTAAATATAATATTTACATATCTTCCAATAATGATGCTATCAATGCTAGTGTAAAAGATAACACTTTTTTTTCACACAATCAATAGAATTTTATGTTTTACAAATAATAAAATCAAAGTTAGAAAGAAATAAAAAATGAAAATAAAATTAGAAATTTTGAGAGGAAAAATTCTTTAATAAATAGACGTTATGAAACATTGCGATCGCAGCTATAAATGTCGCAGGTGTGCTCGAACGACGAGCAGCAAATGGTATAAATAGAAATTTGAATTGAAAAGAAAAAGTACCAAAAATTATAAATTGAAAATAAGAAGAAATTTTGATCTTTCTTTATATTTTGTCAAAACATATCTTTATATAATTTAAACATACATATATACATATATATATATATGTATATACCATATTTGATATACTATCCTGTGATCATCAATCATCTTAAGGTTTTTTTTTTTTTGATTCTATTAATGAATTTAAATAAAATTCTTCCTATTTTAAATATATATTTAATTAATAAAAACAATATACTAATTTCATGGCAATTTGTTTATTTTGTTATTGCTATAAAGCATGTTTTAATTAATTGTTATATAACAAGAATTTAAAAGATGACAAATAAATCTTTTACATATCATCCATACTTAAATAGAAGAGTCATACGATTTTAATTCCTCATAACTTCCTTCTTATTTTATTGTCCTGATAATAATATCATATTTATTCTAAATTTTAATTACAATATATCAATTTATGCGAAGAATTCAAAAATATTGACAAAATAATCGTGAAATGACTCTATTTGATCTTTCGATTAGTTGATTTATCGACAATTATTAAGATCGATCACCCTAATGTTACTAAATCAATACACGGTTTGTTCCTTTCGATTTGATTGAAATATTTTGTCGTTTTCGAATTGTTCATAAGAAAAGAAAAAAGTAATAAATGTCCGGAACAAATACATAAGGAAGATTTAAAAAATATAACAATAATTATTCCAAATATAGGTGAGAAATTATTGTACATAAATATGACGATTTATTGCATCTGGGACTTAGGTTTTCATTAGATTCCTGAATTTATGGTATTGTCACAGATGGCGTGAAGTTGTGATAATTTTTAAGATTTTTGCTTTTTTTGTCTAATTAGTTTGAATGATCAGGTTTCTTTCTTCTTGTTGATTTATGAATGAAATCTTCTGCAATTAGCATATATATTTTAGATCGATTACTTTCCAAATGACAGGACAAAGGAAACAATTTGGGACACGCTATTTGACCGATGAATCGGAAGTATATAAGCATAATGCATGGGATAATGTGGAATGGAAATCGGAACAAGAAGAGGAAGCACGTAATAAGATAGCTCTCCAAAAACAATCATCTGTTACATCTGAAGAAGCTGAATATTTATTGCAAAATCCTGCTGAACAATGGAACACATTCTATCGAACACATAGGAGCAAATTTTTTATGGATCGGAATTGGTTACTAACGGAATTTCCAGATTTGAATATTAAATGTCGAGTAAGTTAATATTTCGATCATATATTAATTATTGCATAGTATAAAGACATTTAGTTAGGTGTATTAATTAAAACTGAACAGTCTTATGGTTTAATTGGTTATTATAGAAAGGCATATATTGCAAAACATGCATAAGATAAAAAGTACGTGTACTTGAAGTAATAATTTTTAATAATTACTTCCTTACTGGAAAAAAGTATGTTAATAAAGTGTACATAATATAACAAAAAATAACGAATGGTTAAAATATCTCATAATTGACAGCTATATTTTTTTAAAATGAAAAAGTTTGTAATAGTGTTAGGATGATTTTTCTTATTGTTGAGGAGAAAATGAGAAAGTGAAAGCAAACGTTAAGAGTCTCGCTTCTTCTTTTCAAGTTTCATCCTCCAATTAGTCCGAAGAATCTAGTGATTACTATTATTGCAGGAATCGGGTGATCCATTTTATGTTCTGGACGTTGGATGTGGTGTTGGCAATACAACGATACCATTACTGCAAGCATCTGAATGGTCTGGAAAAATGTTTGTTTACGCTTGCGATTATTCGCAGAACGCTGTGGATATTCTGAAGCAGAACACGGCACGGTGGTTCGATAGATGTAAACCGTTTGTATGGGATATTACAGGACAAATAACGGAAGTTGTACCTGCGGAATCTCTCGACATACTCCTTTGTATTTATGTACTCTCGGCACTTCCACCAAAAAAGCAGAAGCAGGCAATTGACAATCTAGTTAGGTGAGTTAGAATATTCGAAGACTATTTTTTGCTTTCTTTTACATTGTTTTAAGTGGAAATGACATGTTCTCGGTCTATGCATGATATATATTTAATTTGTATTCCGTTATCCTAATCATAAAAAAAAATTTGTTTGATCAATCTTAATTGTTATCTTTCATAAAATATTTGATGGTGCACAGAGTTATAAATATACGAAAGCTTTTGAGGCCCCTTTATATTATTTACGATATAGATGATTTTCTTATAGTGCTAATTTCGATCAAAAACGGAAACATCGTGATTTGAAATGATTTTCAGTTTGCTGAAACCAGGCGGTATATTATTATTGAAAGATTACGCGCAGCTCGATATGACGCAGTTGAGGTTCAAAAAAAATCGCTTGATAGATGAGAATTTTTATCGCCGTGGTGATGGAACATTAGTGTACTTCTTCAGTCAGGATGAGCTGGATAGATTATTTACAGAAGTTGGTTTGAAAAAAGAAACTAATGTTTTGGATCGTCGGTTAATAATAAATAGAGCCAGACAAGTGAAAATGTACCGCATGTGGGTGGAATGTAAATATGTTAAAAGTGCTTTATGATTTTATTTATGTAATAAAAGAATATTGTATATATATTTTTTTATTTGCAAAATCAGTTTACTGTGATATAGAAATTTCATAGCGGTAATATTATTAAGGACAATTGGGAAATTAATCTACATGTGTTTACTGACATGATCAAACTGTTTTTGCAAATAAATCGAATAAGAATTAGTGAAATGGCAGCTAATTATAAAAGGCTGTTTGAAATAAATTTCTTTGCAGTCAGAAATTAATTTTAATGCATATCTCATATTTCGCGACATGTTTTGCCCTTTTCTCTTTTCTAAAAAGGATCATAGAAATATTTTGACTGAGCTTTCTTTCTGCCGTTCCGCTTTGCAACACTTTTGCCAAATAACCGGTACAGTCATCTGTTGATCGACCCACTTTATGAGCTCTTCTTTATGATGGATCGGTAGAGGCCGTAACTGGAAGAGAAAGAAGGATACAATTAAGGGAAAGGATATACAATGTAACATTAATGATTTTGACGAATTAAACTGATGATTGAAGTACTGGAATTAATTCGCCCTTTTTACAGATTTCATTGGTTTGTGTATTGAAGGTATGATATTTGTTTAAAGCGAAGTGCTGAGAAATTCGCCGTCTTATCCGATTAAAGCTAGAAATTCCGAACTCGAATTTTAACTGGTTTGTGAATCAAACAAAGTGATTAGTAAATGTACACTTTTTATACTTATCATATCATTACAAGAATAAGTTTGATTCGGATTATTTGATTCTAAACAGATAACGTGGCAACTGTAACAAAATGTTATTGCCAAAATTTGCGAAAAGAGAAATGCATCAAATGATATATGGGAATGTTAATCACTTGAATTTTAATTGACAATAACATTAAAAATTTTTTAACAACAAATGAAATCACTGATAAAAGAAGATGGCGAAAATTAGAATGCATATGCTGCTCAAAATTCTTCAGCGAATTTGAAAATTACAATAAAAAAAAATGCGAAATTACGAGGCAATATGGTCAACACTGGATAATAGAATCGGAATTTAGTATTATAAGCTAAGAAAATTAACAATCAATATGGCTATTTTATTAAACAATTTAGATGCAATGTTGACGAAAAATTAAGTCAAGGATACCTGTAAGAACGCTTTTTATAATTTGGTTTATCTTTTACTATAGAAATAATTTTTTTTATTTTTTATTATTATATTTCTTGATTATGGAATTGATAATGACAGCTTAAGTTAGATAAAATAAATTTAAGATAGCATTCTTTTTTCTAATATTTCAAGGAATAAAATCTTTCATAAAATTTCCATATAATAATAAATCGATTAGTGAAATTTGTTATTATCATTTATCAATTATTTAAAATTTATTTGCTAATTGTTTAAATTTTACTCTCTTCAATCCTTCATTTCATTTTATTTTAGGAATAAGATAAATATTAATTTATTTTATGTACTGAATGAAAGTTTTATATTGAAAATTTCCGAGACATTTCATAAAAACGAATAAAACATAATTTTAAATTTTGGCAGTTTGTTTTTTTCAAATAATATGCATAATTGGTTAATCGTTTAATTTGTCTATTATATATTTTAGATATAACAGGGATTACTTGTTATAACAGATTTCGTTATGTTATCATATGATGTAATCGTAGAATATAATTCTTCTGGAAATATTGGCTATAAATGAACATCCTGGAAAAACTTGTGGTAGTATTTACTAGACTAGAAGTTTGATCCAGCCTTTGAAAAGTAAATGACCATCCTCGATATATTTCAGGTTGTGAAATTTTTATCTAAAAATGAGATAATCGATATAACTTTATAGCAAAAATGATGAAAAATTTAAAAAAAAAATTATTATAAGGTCCAGTGAATTATGAATTATGTTAATCTGATTTTGCTAATCTTTCGAGTATCCATATATTCTCTTTTAAATATTATGGAAATTGAAAGAAATGCGTAGAAATTTCATCAAAATTCGTCGAAGAATATTTTCGGTATAGATATTTATGAAATATCTCATATGAGATTAAGAAATCCTATAATAGTATTTTGTGAATTTTCCGGGAATGATTCATAACGGAACTTATCGAATGATCAATATTTCTACTGGTACATATTTTGTTTTCCGTAAAAATAATCACGGAACTCCGTGTAATGTGAATAGTCACGGAACTCAGTGTGATAAATTCCGTGATTATTCATGTTCTATTTTAAAAATGGATTTTTCTTGAAAAAAAAAAAAAAGAAAAAAGCGAAAACTGAAGAAAATCCATCAACACTTAAAAGTATTCATCAAAAAAAAAAATTCCTGTCCAATATTAATGTTTAACATGGAATATTTTATCGAATGATTAATTGCCAGTGATAAGTTTGTTCATTTACTTAATAATCTGACTTAATTATCATTTAATGACTTAATTGTTTCTTAGTTACTTGATTACTTGGTTTTTAGCAAATATTTTTGGTCTTTATGAATTAAATATGATTAAGTTTATATTTTTACTTATTACTGTCAAAATTCTTACAGTAATATATGTATAGAAATGATTAGATAAATAAATCTGGATGAACAATATTCTTTTTTCTTCCAGACAAACAATAATTTTCATAGTAAATTATTTCCAATTTTACCTAATCAGTATGAAAATTTAATTTGATAAATTACATTATTTTTTAATCAATCTCGTGTTTATATGTTGTCATTTTTCTTTTTTTTTTGTTCTGAAAATGTACTAATTTCTTATATATCAAAGAAATACATCTATCTACAATAATCTTAAAAAAATTTCTATTAATGAAATTTATCTGATGAATATAATGATTTCAATAACTTCAATTTATAATTTTATATTCTTCTTTATAAGTCCATGAAAAATTCAGATGTTATCATTTATCGTTCAGTTCACTATGATAAAAAAATGCATCCAATTTTCAAATTCATTGCAAATGAGATTGTCATCTTCCAGTAAAACAAACAATTTTGAAGTTGAAAATTCGTCTTTCCCTTTCGAAGAATGATAAAATACAAATCAGAAAATCTAGGCATTATACAATTTGCGTTGATAATTAATGATAACGTTATAATGATATAATATATTAACATATTAGCTAATATTGAAATGATTCTTTTCAGAAAAATCTGACTGAGTTCGAGTAAAAAGCTCAAAAAGTATAGTTACATAAATGGTTTGAAGAAGTTAGAAAGATTTTACCGAATGAAATGAAGGAATGAATGAGATCGTAGGAAGTATTAATTTCGAAAAACGAAATACTAATGAGTAAAGAATGATAATTTATTTGAAAGAACTAAAAATGAAAGACTAACTGCAATTTAAAGTTATATTTTACAGCATTTAAATTAGAGTTTGATGGTTTAAAAGACTTCATAGGGAGTAAGCGCTAGACAACGGCTTGAACTGAGATGATAATTCAATCTCAAGAATGATATTTGAAAGGAATTCATCATTATCAAATTCGCCAGCATTACTCATAACTTATAACAATCAATAATATTAAGGGAAGAAAAGGGAAGTTGTATTATTTATGAAATTTAAATTGCTGAAAAAAGTTTACATTTCGAAAGAAATCCAAATCTAAATATAAAATCTCGAACTACAACTGAACAGAAAAGTACTTAGTTAATTAAAATGAAAAAGTCGGAATTAATTATGAAAAAAAGTAATCTAATTATATTATATTATATGCCAAAAAGAAAACTGCCGATTAAAATAGAAAATGTACTTTTAATTTCAAATTTTTTTTAAATCAAATTACTTTTGAACAATATTATATTTTAAATTTCTCATCACCTTAATTAAATGTACCAAGGAAATGTGTCAGAAAGTTGAAAATAAATTTAATTTTCACATAATAACGGGCAGTAGCATCTTACTTCTAATTAAAATAATTATTTAATTTGAATTAGTAGAGAAATAAAAACGGATGAAAATTAAGGAGAAAATAGGTAAAATTAGCTCGAACTCAGAAAGATTATAATGGAGAATAATACCATCTAAAAAAATAGACAAATATAATTGAGAATGAATAAAAACTGATAAGAAATAATTATGCTTGATAATAAAAAAAGAAAAAAAGGAAAAATTATATGTAATTGTATACAAATGATTATTCAAATTGATATAAATATATGTAGTATTAAATAATGCGCCCTTTTTTTTTCTCTCTCTCTCTCTCTCAGAAAATATTAGGGAAGGAAATATAAACGAAAAATTCAACCTGCGACGGAAATTAAATTTAAAAAAATTCATAAAATAAATTTTTCATGCCAAATTACGGCCGGTTAAATCATTCATTGGAATGAAATAGACAATAATAATATATATGCAGAAAGGAATGAAAGGGATATAAAAAATATCTGTATATGTATAAATATAAAGGGAACTTTGAATGAAGAGTTCAAAAAAATACTGAATTGACATTTGTTTATTTTTAATTTATCGTTGTTAAATTATGCTTAACAGGTGTATCTAAAAATGGGATGAATTGCGATATGAAATTTTACATCATACTTCTTTTTTTCTTTTGAAATATCTGATAACTTTTTTTTTCCTTCTAAAATCTCGAAACCGGTAACAAACTGATTTGATAAGATCAAGTAGAACTATGATTTAGAATGATTACTGGAATGAATAAGAAAAGCGGTAAAAAGTATGCAAGCAACAGCTAACATAGCACCGAACAAGATGATAAGTAAAATATCATGTGATGCAATACAGAAGATACCATTGAATTGACCATGCGAAGATATCATTGATTTATTGCTCGTTAATGATGATAAACGATTCGCTGATAAGTTCGGATTCTGAAATTTGATATCATATATAAACTGATAATGATCGTGTAATAGACAAAATATGATGTGTGAATATGTATTTCATACTATTCCATTTTAAACAAACAAACCTCTTCGGTTATATCAATCGTGCTAAAACCGGTACTGACATCTACTGTGTTATCAGAATTAATGGATCTCTTCTTGATTAATCGTGGAGAAAGCAGGGAAGCTTCTGGGGCTGGTGCAGCACCAGATTTTACAGCAGCAAATCCTTGTCCAGATTTCACAGCACCAAATCCTTGTGGCTCTGTGCATTGTGGTCGAGGACATTCGCTATTTGGCTCTTTAATTGTTATACTAATCTGGCATTGATAGTAAAGCTCCGATCGATCTGCGTATTTATAAACATGAGCTTCTTGGCCAGCCATTAAATCTGAAAAAATAAATAAATTTTTATTTTGAAATGGCTCAAGTATTGTATTAAATTGCCTTATCAATTATTGTTATTACCTGTAATATATTCCAGATTGTTGAGCAAATACTTGTCTAAAGCACATCCTTCTTCATTCAGAATCTCCACCGCATCACCTTTTCCATCATCCACAACACATGAATGCACTAATGCACAGAATGTATCTGTGGTTTCTGAATCACAAGTCCATTTATGATATACATGATCTCCAATCATTGCAAATCGAACAGGTGTACCAGTTGGTCCATTTTCCAGAATCTTTAAAATATAATTCGATTTGAGTGAAATAATTCTTTCTTTTAGGAAGGTATTTTAGTAAAGTTCGAACCTCATATCGACATACAGGCATTGGCACCACTTGGGTTTGGAATGCTGTGGTCATTTCGGACACTTCAAGTCCAGTACTAACAGTCTTATCAGCTTCCATATAAAAACACTGTATACGATATGCTCGATCAATTTTTGTGATAAATTTCGGATGAAATGTTATAACAACTACAGTTGTTACAAAAACACCACGAGGATTTAAGGATCGTGATCGTTCAACATTACACGAATCCATTGCTAGTTCAATTCCAGCTACCTGAAATTTAATTATATTTGATTCTTGTTATTATCTTTTATCAATCTCATCTGCATTTAATTAAACACAAGTAAAATGGAAATTTAATTATAAATCCAAAGTTTTCAAAAATTTCTATTTCACGAATAGAAGAAAGCATTAATTGAATAAAAAGAAATATGACAATAATTCAGTAATTTTTTACATTATAAAAATAAGAAATTATGAAATATTTCAATTGCTAGCTATTAAATTAATCATAATTTTTAGTTAAAAACATAACCTATGACCTTTACTGTTTCTGAAGCAATTAAATAAATTCAGGAAAAAGGCGAAGCTTGCTTCTTAAGCAAAAAATTATTTATGGTAATAATAGACAATAATTTTGGAAATGATATCAGCGATTTTAATAAAGATTATATTCAAAATAATAACGATGATAACCACAATAATTTCGATAAAGTGATAACAATGTGATGAAATTAATAATATGATGATTACATATATTCCTTTCTTATTCTGTTGCTTAAAAATTTAGATTTAGAGAAAACTGATGGTAGAGAAAAATCTCGAGTTAAGTGATCAACAAATAAATTAAATTCAATTGAATCTTTTTCTAATTCTTTTGCTTCATGAATCCTATGCCTTGTTACTATTAACGAATCTCAATAATAGTTATCTCGAGATTAGTCAATAAATTAGAATTTTAGTTTCAAATAATCACAAATGGAAAATAGAAAAATAAATTGATTAAAAAAATCAACTAACAAATTATCATAGAATGGAAATTTTTTGAACCATGAAAGGCATTTCTATATTTTATAAAAGTTTAATTAAAATTAAAAAAAAATTAAGCCAAACCTGCCGTCCACTACTATCTGAACGACATTCTTCCTGATCGTAGAGTCCTTTTACGTACACGTGTCCTTCAAATGTATTTCTAGTGTTGAAATTGATTGTTATAGAAGTTGCGCCACATTCTATTTCAGGTTCACCTTCGACACCATTGTCAATAGGGATCGACGATACGTAGGTCAAGTAGAAAAGTAAGAATAACAAGGAGAATGATGGTAATGGAATGTGCATGACTATCACTGATGTCATTTTCATCTGATAATAGTTGTAATATTAGCAATGACGATTATCGATATCAGTAGAATTCAAATAAGATTTATTTTGTGATATTATTTGTGCTAGTAATGATCGAATGTTATCAGGTGCATACAGCAGCGTTAGATGTTTTACCGTCTCTGTGCTTCCGATAGTATCAGTAGTAATAGTGGTGATAATGATAGTAACAATAATAGTGATAATATACTTACGTTCTAGTGGATGTAAATGTATCAGATTAAAAGAGCAAGAAATGATGATCGTCCGTGGAGCTCCTTTTTATATAAGCCTTGGGCGTACGCTATGTAGTATGATGAACATCAAGAAGATCTCCCAATTTTCCTTTTTCAATAGACTACAACGGCAGAGGTCATCGTTATCCTGTTTTTAGAAATACAGGTGGATAAAAGGATAGAAGTTCCGATGCAATCATTCTTCCCAATCCCAAACGCTAGGAAAGGCGGGGTTTTAGGAGCAAGGAAAGAGGAGATGAAGAAAAAGGCTATTGAAAAGTTTTGGGAAAGAGAGAAAGGAGTTCTTGAACTGGATATACCAGAATCAGGATTCTAACTTTACAACTGAGATAGGAAATTGGGAAAGATATGGAAATTATCATCATTTCAACAAAGATGATCAGGAAAGGAAATTTTATTAATTTACAATGAAACGCGGCACTGTTAGTTTATATTGAATGATGTCGGTTGATAACTTGGAAACAATTTCTTTTCCTTCATGTTTTTACTGATTAGAAAGGTCGGCTGCTTATTTAAGAAATAAATTTCGTGAAGAAAAAAGATGATAAGGAGAAAGCGAGAGAAAATATAAATTGATATCAAAAGAATTGAATTGATTGTCTTGAATTGATTTGTTTCCTTTTCTTAAATTATAAATCAAATTATCAATCATATTGTATCACTTTCACTTTTCATATTTCCTTTCATATATCTATCATCTGTGCTTCAATCTCTTCATTTATTCTTTCCTACAACTTCTTTTATTACAATTAATAATTTGAATCATTTAAAAGTTTAAAATTAGATTCATTTTAATAAAACAACAGTGGAAATTCGTTGAAAGAAATAAACAGAAACATTTGTTTGATAACTGATATTATCATCTTTTTTTCTGATAAAATTAACTTAAGAAATCTTTTTATGCTTACTAATCTATCAATTTTAAGATGATATTTTAACATTACATGCTATTTTAACATTATTTGTCTACCGAGATTTAAATTTTTAAAATAGACGACGATTTTCATTCCTTAAAACATATTTAAATCGATAAGCGGAGATTTTCACGCCTGAAAGAAACACAACATTTAAAATCTGAATAACTTTTAATTATTCTCAAACATTTATTATTAATCATCAGCAAGTCTGCATGTATTACTGATAATTAAAAGTTAAAATAAATTTCATTTCAGTAACTATTTCTTTATCAAATATAAATTTAAACTTTATCTCTTGTTGTCTAATAAAAATTCTTAATGTTTGATAATCCAAATTTAGACAATCCAGAAGTTGAATATCAATTTTTTAACTCTTTCTTTAGACCTATATTATACATAATAATCCATCATCTTCATTTGATTTTTTTTTTTAATTTTGATTCAAATTTTGATTTTGATGGGAAAAAATTTTTTCTTAGAAATAGAAATTCTCGCATCGAAATAGATCATAACTTTTCATTTAAAGTCAAAAAAATTATGAATAAAAATAATTCGTAATGAGGAACGAAGATTGCATTTTGATCAACAAATTGAGTATTGAAGTTTGATTGAGTATCTGTGAGATGAAATAAATAAAATTCATGTGATTATAAATTAATCGCTTTGTTCTTTGTCTGTTAATCCAAATCCTTTCCATTTTATTATTCTCTCTTCATTATTTATCAAAATTACATGTTATCATATATTTACTGAGTTAATTTCCTTTTCCCAGAATTACATTATTATTTCATCATTTTCAAAACAATGTATCATTGAACTGTGGAAATGATCAGATGGAGAAAAAAAATTTGGAACGATAAATAACTCGAGAAAGCGATTTGTATCCTTTTTATATATTATACAACTTTTTAAAAATTATTCAACCAAATTTCAAAGAAATAGAAAGAACCAAGAAGGACAGATTCTCGCAAAAAATGAACTTGAAATAAGCAAAATAGAAAAGTTGAAATGAAGAGTTGGTCTGATATCAGCTTGAAATATATATTAGGATTACAATAGGAAAAAATTGTAATATTTCCGTATTCATTTATAGAAAGCAAATTCAAGTAATTAATAATTAATGTCTTACAATTTTGAAAAAAATTTTGCCAAACTATTTATCTGTGATATTTCTCAAATTTTCCTATTTCTATTAGCTAATAATGATAGCATAGCTTGGAATATGAAATCATCACTAATACTAATAAATTAATCTTAAATTTAAAAATCCCACTATTTCTTAGAAATTCTGATAATTTTAATTTTCTTTAAAATTAATTTTTAATATGAATGGTCTATCTTTATATCAATACAAACTATTAATTATATTTGCCTTTTTTAGTGTTTTGATAAATTTTTTAACAATACTAATGCCAGCTAACATTTTGCAGCACTTGATAAATGATAAAAATTTTATATTTCAATGATTTGTCGAATGATATTTCGAAATAATTTGATAGATTTTTTTTTCTAGATTTATAATGATAGATAAGTGATATATGTAAATTAGTGATTAATTTGAATGAAAAAATGTTTTTTAATGCATGTAGGAAAGATTTGATTAAATTTTTTAATCAATTAAATGAATGATAAATTCCTAAAAGGAATTTATCTAATTTACAAAGCATCCTGACTGATCTCCTCATGCTAATCAATAATTTATATTTCTGAAAGTACAAGGAATTGTAATTAAAATAAAATCGTTTCACCTAAATTGTCATTCATCGTCTACACTAAAAAATGAAAGAAAAAAGAAAATAAAAATAAAAATGGGGACAAGTGAAAATGACCAATAGATATCAATAATCAGTAATTTTTCTTCCAACTTTCATTTTACCATATCATAATTCGATCGTTTTCATTCACTTCAAAACTACACATTTTTAAACAAAACACTTTTTTATCACAAAAAAAAGAAAACAGTTGAACTAAAAATGTTTCTTGTTTCATATTTCTTTTCTGGATAACGAATTGATAAAAAAAATTTTTTTTAATACCAAAAAAGATTAATGATATTCGTTTTTTTCTTTCTCGACAAAAAATGTCATACAACATTAATTTTAATTAAATTGAAATTAATGATAGAAAGGAAAATCAAAGTTGTGGATTAATTGTCCAAATATAATTTCATATTTATCTTGTTTGCTTGATTGTAATATTGGAATTTATTTAAATTTAGAGGACATTTTGTAACTCCATGGTACAGAAAACTTGAAATAAGTACAGTCTGCTATTTTCGCTTCTTTTTTTCGATTATAATCAAAAAATAGAATATGTAATTTCCAGATAAATAATTTTAGTTTTTATTCGAAATTATAATTTGAATTATCTTAATCGTAAACAAATAATTGGAAATCAATTACTAAGTTTATATAAAATTACTATGAAGTAACATGGCATGATTATTAGATGATATATCTTTCATTTAAAAAATAATAAATGATAGTTTCATTTTTTGAATTTTTCGTGAAATTTCATTATTCACTCATTTTCAATTAGTATAATAATTATATCGAGATTATATGATAATCAAATAGGAGATGAGATGATTCATGTCAATTTAAATATAGTAAAAGAAATGATATGTGTATATTGAAATATAAAATAAGCTTTAATGTTATGATCAACGGAACTAACTATTCATGAAAATATTTTGGGAATATATGATAATTCAGTATTTCGATAATACAAATTACATTTAAATGTAAGTTGAATTAATTACAAAAGTAAATTAGAATCGTTAATAACAAATATCTAAATAATTTGTTGTTTTCGAAAAAATCATTCATTCATTGCGATTTTTTATTTGACAGAAAATTTAAAGTATAAATTTTCATTACATTGAAAAAAATTCAAATTCATTTCTTCTTTTTATCTCAAAAGAGATAATGACAATAATAAACTTAAAATTTTTGAAAATAACTCATCCCATAAAAATTTGCGGCATTCCAATGAAAAACCTCTACTATCACAAAAATTGTGGTTAAATGAAAAGAGAAATAAGAGAGAGAAAAAGAGAAAAAAATGAAGCAAAAAATAGTAATATTGATTAAACTGAAATTAATTATCGAATTCGATAATTCTAAACTTATGCTAATTGTTTTCAATTTTATCGGCCAATAATACAAATAATAAATTAAGAATAATGAAAAGATGAAGCAAATGATATTGACAAAAATGTACAAACAAAAAAAGAAGTTAGCAAACAATCAATTTTACAATTTAAATTATTTTAAAGTAACTCTCATAATAATCATTTCAAAATCGAATTCTGATTCTTTCGTAAGATAGACCTGATTTGAATCGAATTATGTTAATGAATATCTTAAAACAATTACAGATGGGAAATAATATCCAAAATTTGTAAATTTATATAACTCAGCAGTTTTATTTACACAGAGACAAATTTTTTGAACAATAATATTATGGCGAGAGAAAAATAACGAACAATATGGATTTTAAATTTCAATTCCAATTATACTTAAAATTGAAATTTCAAGTGTTGAAACTTGATAACTAAAAATTATTTCTTACATTATTAAAACATAACAGAATGCAACAGAAATCGGACATATATCACCGATTGTGGAAATGTATAGGATGATAGGTCATGCATGTTTTGTATGAGTGACCTGTATATGCGTTTATGACCAGTATTTATGTTAGCAATTTGATTTCCAATATCAAGAACTGTTAAATATTGTGCATTAAAAACTTATCAATTAATGTTTCCAATGTCTAAACAGCACATTCTAATACAATTGCCATCATCTAATAATCGGTTTAAAATAATTGAAAAATAATTCATGAAAATTAAATTTCATTTTCCTAAAAAAACATGCAGAATTCATACGGTAAATCTTTTAAGTAAAGCAATAATTGATATATGATCAATGTCAGAGCTTACGATAAATATGTATGTTCAATGTGTGGTTATGGAAAATGATAGATACTAAAATAATAATTGATTGATATGATATATTTTAATTTTGATTTGATCTTTTAACCTTTCTGTAATTCTTTTTCGTTTTGCTTTTCCAATTCAACACCTCCGGTCATTTTATTTCTAATATATGAGATCACCAGTTGCCATTCTTTCAATAATTTCGGCTTTTTCTTCATATCCGGAATATTATCATTGAAGAAATCTAACAAACATTTCTCAAAAAATTGCAAAATACGATACATGAAAGCCCTGTTTTTGACGACGATAGTGTCGGCGACCATATATTGTCTAAAAAATTATGCTTGAAATTAGTTAAAAACTGAAAACTTAAAGTTTTGAAAAAAGAAAAAAATAATTTAATTCATTGAAACTTTCGATTTTCCGGGAATTTTTGATAATGTAAAATATAAGCTATGAGAATCTTTTGTATTAACTATTTATCATTGAAACTTTATGTGATAAAAAGCCTGACTTATTCTTATGATCTAGAACTTTTAGTGATGAACTTTCAAGCTGAATTCTGATAGCAAAGTTAAATTAATGCTACATGATAACTGAATATATTATTTGTCATTTAAGAAGATCATTTATCATTCGAAATGTTTACTATATTTTTGGTTTGAGAATCAAGATCTGGACAACAGCTGTTAGGAGCTAAGGGGACTAATCGTCAGGCTCTAGCATTTGAAAATTCCATAAAAATATTTAGAACGAAGAAGGGAATGAATTAGAATGAATTAAACTAATTGTTTATTTTCTGAAAAAAATATTCTAAAATTTTAATTAAAAAGTACTTAAATGAGGTTGTTTGATACCTGTCACTATGTGCACTAAAATTTAATTTACAAAATTTATAATTTCGGGAGAATTTTTGGTAGTATAAAAAGATAGAAAAAAAGGAACTTTGTGAGATTAGAAAGTTGTCCTTACTACCATATTTTATCACTGATTTTAACCTCCAATTGAGGAATAAAAATTATACCAAGACAGTGCCCATTTCAGCTTCTAATCTTTGAATATTTCGGACACATAAATTGATCAATGATGCGAAAAGTTTGCTAGATCGATGGAATGGTATATGGTCGTTAAGATTAGCTATTTCAAGAGGTATTAAAAAGACACTTCGGAGTTCCGGACATATTTCAAAAATTCTCTAAAAATGAGGAAATCATACTGATACTTTTAAATTAACACAGAATAATAAAATAAGCAAATATAAATGTGAAACTTTTTCAAGTACTACATGACCATTAATACCCTTTGTATTAATATTGATAAAAACAAATATTCAAATTCAACAATTAACCTGATAAATTTCTAAGCCAATTCTAGAATAATCATTATCATACTTTTCCACAATTGTTTGCCAACAGTTTGTTATATCAGCCTGCATACTTCTATTTATAATGCTGCTGCTTGAATAAATCAAATTCAATCTGGAAATCGCAGAAATTAACAATTTTGTTTGATTTTTTTTTAATTAAAATGCTTATAAATCAATCGTTATTGATAGATATCATATCAATGAATCAATTTTAACGATGGATTGATTATCTTTATTGTCATATTTTATGATCGATTAGAAAATCAAAATATTCGTTTGAATAATTGAATTACAGGAATAATTTGTTATGAGTTTTTAACAGAATATTTTATATACAGTTCATGTCTTATAAAAATATTTTTAAAATGATTATATTATAAAAATTCTGCTAAATCTTTAAGAAATGAAAAGAAAAAAAATTAACCTTTTATATAGGGATGCTTCATTGTTTTCTGCTTTTGTTATTGATGATTTTTTCTCGATTTCTAAAATTTTCTGCTTTTTTTTTTTAACTCTCGATGATGCAATACTTGTGATTGATTCATACAAATGATTTGCTGTTGATTCTTTCTGCAATTTTAGCAGAGAGCTTAATTTGTTATCATGAAGAGTTGTGAGAATCATAATTTAGAGATCATGAAGAATTGCAGTTTAGAATGGAAATTTTTATGATATATTTATAAAGTAGAAAGAAAGAAAATTACTACTTTTAACTTAATTCTTATGAAGATGTATTTGAAATGCAAATTATAGGTTAATCTAAAAGTTCGAAGTAACTGATATATACCTGTGTCTTTTTTGTAAACATTGTGAAATAGATTTGAAATAATTTATGGCCACAAAAAAATATACAGATTTTTTTTTATAAACCTATATTCAAAATATACTCAAATATATCCTATATTTATTAAAAATAAAATATATGTGACATCATTAAGAGAATTTTCTCAACTTTCAAATAGCTGTCAGCTTTTTTTTACTTGTGAAAAAGTTGATATGCAATACTTCGAAATAATATTGATTTTTGTTTTTAATTTATTGAAAATTTTCGATCGTTTTTTCAAATCGTTCATCTTTTTCTTAAACTAAAAATGAATGAACAGTATTCTTAACAATAATTTTAAGCAAATAGATGGATCTTAAAACTTGGCCGTAAATGATACTTCCTTAAATCATTTCAGACTTTTTATTGAATTTTTTTTCCATTTCCATGCAACATTTCATATTTCAATCCAATTTTAAATTGACAAACTTTACTCAAATTGAAACGTATCATTCCTCTTTTTTCATTGATTTGTGTCTGTTCTCAAAACTGATTAATATTGTGCATTCTTTATCATTACAGCGATTATTATATTACTTGATAAGGGCAGCACTTTAGACGACTTGAATAAAATTGTGTTTTTTAAAATCTTTTCTAACGATTATATGTTCCTTCAACCATCGCCATTAAAATGATAGTTTAATTTGACTATGAGAAATGATGAAGTGAATTCTTTTTTTTTTTTTTAAATAGTTGAATAAATATTGAAATTAAGAGAAAAAGTTATCAATGAGAAATTTGGTTTTACGAATTTTAATATCAATAAATGAATTTTTTTTAAAGAGAATAACAGAAGAATGATTTAGATTAGATAAAATATCAATTAAGATGGATATTGAAATGAGACGATGATAACGATAAGACAATAACTAGAAATTCGACATATTTATAAGGGCAATTGTAGCAATAATGGAATTTGTGGATCGGATCGTAAGTGTTTAATTTTCTAATCTTTGTCGTCATCCTTTTCTTCTTTTTTAATCATACAACTCCCATTATTTTCCAATAATTTATTAGGGTAAATTTTAATACTTCATCTTTCGATTGTTTCACACATATACATCAAATTATCAGTGTAATTAAAGTGACAGTGACCATTTCAAAATGATAATGATAAGACAAGAGCATAAAAGACAGTGCATTAAGAACAAGCGTACACTTTTTTCAATATCACAGCTTAATTTATCACGAATAACATGTATCAAATATAAAATAAATTATGATATGTATATAAAATATGTTATTTTCATATTTACTTTACGTCTGCTTGGAACTGATTAAAATATATAAAAATTGAAAGAATTGCATTAAATGTTAGTTAGATAAATTGAGAGTTATGAATTGCAAAATATAATCGAATTTAAAGATTGAAAACAATTTGCTAAATGCAAATATTATTATTTATAAAGATAAGATTAAATCATTCCAAAAAAGATAGTTGATAATATAAACAAGACATGTATTATTTTGAAAGAAAATTTCAAAAAAACCATATCAAACTTTTGTTCTAAAAATATTTGCTTTGATGTTATTAATTCATATAAGTAGCCATATAATTTCCTTAATTTTTTTTAGTAACAAATATTTTAAAAGTTTTCAAGTTAAAAATTTAAGTTAAAAATTAGGAAAGATTGAAAAATGAATATATTAAAGTTATCTGAGTCATAAAAAATGCATGAAATTCTGATAAAAATAATTTATACATTCTTCAACAAAGAATTTTAATGAGATTTATCTTCCTTAGACACATTTCAGAAACAACTACAATATCGATTCAGTGAGAAAATTGAAATAACAATTTCGATATCTGTCGCTATTACAATAGGAAGCTACTAAAAATTATACTTAAGAGAGAACAAGAAACTTTTAGACAATTGAAAATGATTTGAATAGCAACAAAAATTAATTCTATAGAAATTCAAATTTCTTTAGCAGTGAATATTTCTTAAAGATTTCTTGAAATTTCTTTAAACCATATGTTTGAAAAGCCTTAAGGATAATTAAATTGCATGCTTGCAAATATTTACTGCCCTACAGTATAATCCATTGATATAACATTACTATATGTTTACCATACCCAGTATTCAGTAATTCATTATTGCTAATAAGATTACCTGACAGTTGTCATTGGATGTCATATTTGCCAAATTTTTTTCATCGTTATTGTTGTCTGAATTGAATTCTAAAGCATCAAGTTTTATTGCTTCATACATGGTTTTTTCTTCCTTAGCTGTCTTAATCTTTCTGTCTTGCTTCTTCATTCCATGAATATTTCCCATTTTTAATTCACCTTTTTAACCGTTATGTTCTACTAATTTCTGAAATTATATATCTACTTATTAGACATTTCATGAATAATTATGTCAAATTTATGGCATTTGAAATGAAGCGCAATGCCATTTTTAGAATTTCTTGTAATTATCAGGCAGAATAAGCAATGAAAATTATAATTTCATTGATTAATATATTCCATCTAAAATTCAGAATTTAAATTACATAAGAAAATAAATCAGTATGAGACACTAATACATGTATATATTATATGTATATACTGATTAATGATAGCATTAATGATAACAATAATAATATAACAAGAAAAATAACAATAACACCAATAATTCTATATACTTATTAACTGACGACAAATTATCAATTTATAAATAGATTAATTAATGACAATGATAATGATAATAAGAGGAATAAGTAATAATAACGAAAATAATTTTCTGAGATTAATTAATAATAATAATGATAATGATAAGAAGAAGAATAAATAATAATAACGGAAAATAAAAATATTTCGATATGTATGAAAACGATGCATATAGATATTTAAAGGATTCGCAACTTTTATTGTATATGAATAAAATAACCAATAATTTGTCATTTTTTACTTCATTTTACCGTAATATTATCGGATCAATTCATCCAAGATTTTTAAGCTAAAATAATTCATTCGTCTGAAATATCTAAATTCTGAATTTTCGAAATCTAGAACTTTATTAACTTTGACATTTCTCAATAAGCTTGATATTTGTATATTTAAAGCATAATATCTGAGTTATTTATGTCAGGATTCTTTTAGAGATTTTTAATCAAATCTTTCGATTATTCGATATTGATTATCAGCATCATGTTGTTGAAATATATGGTAGTTGAATGGAGGGAGTCCTATACACTACGATAACTTTGGTACATTATTTTTAAAAGTAATAATTTTCAAAACTGATGCATAAAAACGGAAAAATGTATAAATAAATTTGTTAAAAAACATAAAGAAGATTATTTCATAATACTTTCAAGTTTTTTATACTGAAATAATTTCAATTTAATTGCACCTTTAAGCTATGCATAATTTTCTTTATAATAAAGAATAATTTCATTTAAAATGACATCCACATATTATTATTCATCGTTGTCTCAATGTCTAAAACACAACAAGTGAGATAATTTTTTTTTTATCTAAGCAATGAATAGGCCATTTTGCTTATGTATCAGTATTATTTCAAATGAATTTTTTCTTTCTAATTGCAATTCGATTTAACAAGCATTGAAGCCATAAGTAATTTTCGCAACTGATATCGCAATAACTGCAGATAATGATATGATTATTATGATTATAATAACTGCAAATAATAACAAAGATATGGTTTTTTTTACTGTGTAATGTATCGGGTGAGTTTATGCAAGAGATTTGGATTGGACAAGAATGTGTGTATGGTAGAATGAAAAGATCATTCAATAAGAGTATCATCTTATCTTGGTGATATGCTTATTTAACATGAAGTATATCCTGATATTTCACATAAATTAGAGAACCTTTATCAGAAATTTTGGTGAAAGTAAATAGGCTGATTGATTAATTTAAATAAAGTGATCTTAGTTACTAAGTATTTCTCCTATTTTCGCTATGCATCTTTTAAAATAATATATCTCTTATCTGCTTTACAGCTCTGCCTGCCTTTGATTTCTTCTCTGCAAAAGCAGCCTCGAGAGAAACTTTAAGTCTTTCCCATTCTTTTTGACCATTTATATGACTCAAAACTGTGGGGTGGAAATGGCGAGAATGATTGAATACTGTGATTTTTTTACTCAGCCCTCGGTAGTTGATAAAAATGAGGGTAATTTGTTGCGCCCTGACTTAATAATCAAGATGCCCTCCGGGAAACAAATAATAATAGACGCTAAAGTGCCGCTTGATTCTTATCTCGATGCTATGTCACAAAATGATTTAGAAATACAAAGGGTGAGCAACTATCTAATAAGTGTGATTTAGGTGATGTAGCGATTTCAATAGACACAATACAAAAAGAGTCGAATGAGTATAGTATATCCACTGTAGATTACTTTGCACATATGTTAGTGCATGGATTGCTGCATTTACTTGGTTACGATCACCAAAAAAAAGATGAAGAAATTATAATGAAAGGCTGGGAAAGCAGGATTTTGGCTTCACTTGGCTGTAATTACTTGTCTGATTTGAAGGGAATTTAACAAAAGTATAGTAGATAATGACAAAATATGTTATTTACAAAATAGAGGTGATGTTTGAAAATTTGCACTGATGTTTGAAAATTTGCACAAATGGTTCTTTCATCTTCAATTTTTTTTTCGCTGAGAATTATAAAAAAAATTATATGATATCCATTCACTTGGATATCTTATAATTTAAGTAAGATTATTTGCGCCTTGAAATTTAACATTAATGAAATAACTACTAACTTCCTTTATAACTATACTGTTTTTTCTTTCTCGTATAAGATAGAAAAAAATTATTTCGTATAGTATTAAAATGACGAACTAAATTATCATATTCGAATTAATTGTTAGCGTGCATTACTATTAGGCGTATTTTTAGGTTTTAAATAGATATAGATAGCAATATTTATCGCAATACATTAGAAAAAACAAGTGTTTTCGAGTAAATTCAAACTATATCTGCCATATTGTAACAGATCTCTAAGATATTACAAAAACTTCGTCATTTTTTTTCTAAAAAAAGTATTCATTAAGTATTTTGATTTATCATTTTATCAAAAATTAAAAGAAGCAGAAAAAGAGATATGAAAAAGTGCAAAAATTAAAAAGTCATAAGTTAAAAATGATACAAAGAGATATAAATGAAAATTTTGCGAGAGGCAATGAAATAAATGAAGATTAAAGAAGTAGTAACTTAACAACGGCTAAATATACTTCGCACCGAGCATCGAATCTAAGAGTAATTCTGTTTGAAGAGATAATGCCTCGATTTGAGAATATGCGAATGAAAAGAAAGTTGAAAATGATTAATTAATTGTTATCGTTGCTTTTTCCCAACCTTCAGGAAGTATTTTTAATCTTTTAAATATAAAAACATAAATATTTTATGATATTTCACAACAGAAAACAAAAGTTTTTTAACTGCTGCACATCATAATTAGGATGACGTAATTTTTTAATGTGATTTAGTAAAATATTCAGAGATAAAAAAAAGCGAATCTTAAAGAGAAAAAAGACTTCGGAAGGTATAATTTCTCAAGTTTTGGAATAGGGACAAATCGAAAAAAAGGACAAATGTGAAAAAAAATGGAAGCAGACAAAAGAAAAAATGATGAACTAGTTGAAAAGATTGGAGTTTCTATAAATGAAGTAATCTAACTTTTGATTTTTTTTCTTATCATTTTTTTTTTGTCTCGTACGCATAATCTATTTGTAAAAAGTTATTTTAAATGCTTTCATATGATTTCTCCAAAAAAACTTACGTTATAAGTGAAATTAAAAGATTCATAAAATTTTGATATTTATAAATCAGTTAATCATTATATAATCATCCTAAAAGTTATAAATTTATAATGACATGGAAAAATAGCTATCATTTTCTCAATTTCGCATCATGAAAGCATAATCTCCGAAAAATATTAAACACAATAATAGTATTAAAAATTAATTTCTTTGTGATTCGAGAAAAACACGTGCGGTATTCATGCAACATAAAATATGAAATAAATGTTTGCTCTATTTAGTGAAATTAAAACTTTTTTGGGTAAACAAAAATTAAAAGGCCACAACTGGTAATATGCAATTAGTAAAATAATAACACATGAATAATTATGAAGAAATAATTGTTGCTTAATTAAAATAAAGCAAACTGGATAATTTTTAATTATTGAATATAATATCTAACTTTTAGAAATAATTTTATTTCTTTTTCATTATTTAGTTTTTTATAAAATGTAACGCAAGAAAACGAAGAACATTACGTTTTATAAAAAGTCTCAAATTCCATATTTGCACTTAAGATCCAAAACTTGGCAAAGATAAATTGCAAAGACATCAATCTCATATTTTGGTAATTAAACCTTTAACACGAAAATCTTTTCTAACAGGATAACGAACTCAACGACTAAGATTTCGATATGACAAATTAATGACGGTAACAATATGAAAAATGGACTCAATATGATTCTTGATATTGTCCATGCAACTGACCTCGAGGAGCACGCCTTCCGAAAAAGATTTTGATGCTCAGGACCCTCTTCTTCTGCGTAGATGAAGGATTCTGGTACAGTTCCTCGACTACAAGAAATAGCGCTTTTATTAGTGGAACTCTTTGTTAGGGCTCATTGATGTAGAAGTGGAGCTCTTTGTTAGGACTCATTGATACAAGGGCGACAATTTTAGCTTACATTTTATATTACATAGTAAATTCACAAACAATCCAGCAATATTAAATCCAGGACAGAGGAATTACTAATTCCGCCACTCTCCCTCGTAATTTCAGCAACACATTGCCCTTTTTGAAGAAAGTTAAAATTTCTTGTTCAATTTGCATAAATTATTAGCGTAACATATGGCAATGCTTTCCATAATTTATTTATTACCTTTCAAAATATGCTAACAATTATCAAATTCTCCTAATCACAAGAAATAAAGTGCATGCGAACAAATTTGATCACATTACATAATGTGATATTTTATAGTAGTGAAAATTAAGGAGATATTTTAGTAGTAGTGAATAATATGATATTTTAATAATAGTGAAAATTAAGAGGATGTTTTAATAGTAGTGAAAATTAAGGGAATATTTTAGTAGAAGTGAGAATTAAGGGGACATTTTAGTAGGAGTGAAAATTTAGCGATGCAATGTTTTCTTTCCCTTTAACTTTTAATTATTGATAGTTTTTAATAAAAAATGCCGAAAAAACTTTTCAAATTTATGAAAAAATAAGAAAATTATATTTAACAATGCAAAGCTATAGGGAAATAGCTTTTCTTGTTGCCACCTCAAACTTAGATGATTCAACTTCAGAATGTAACATGTCGTGATGATGATTTTTATTCGATAATAAATATGTTGAATAAAGTAAGCGATAGAAAGTTTAATAACTTAGTAAAATATCGGTGTATTATGATGAAGGATAAGCATGAGATTAGCAACCGAATGATGTAAGAGCGGAAAGAAAGAATGACTGCGGATGTCGCTTGACTGAGTAACCGCTGCTTGTAACATAACATGTGCCAGTTAACCATGAGCAGCCCATTTTGATATCGGTGATCCTTGATTATTGTAGTTGATGGTAGCTTTATCATCATCAGTTACACGGAGAGTTTAGTTATCAGAACGAACGAGAGATAAGAATGAGAGATGGACAATATTTTGAATATTATACAAAAGCTTCGGTCGTTTTGGATTCCAGCATAGATTTAAACATCTAAGCATTGTTACAGGGAACAAAGAGGAGAATTAGATAAATGATTCGTTATGTTAAATATCCTAACACTCGCTTATATTAGATGATGAGTCATTCAAAAAATTGATTATTTTTGGATATATCTATTATAAATTTTTTCGGTTTTTGACAAGAAGTATGTTATAAAATCATTATATAATTTATGAAATGCTCAATGACCAGATATATATTATTGATTAATGTTAAGATCCAATGATAGAATATTACTGATAACTAAACTTGAACAGTATTTGAAGTTTGATGGTAAATTAGGAAATTGAATGATCTCATTTTTGATAATTTGTACTAAATTTTTATGGTAATTAAATTGAATAGCTAAAATTTGATGTAATTTTTATGATCACATAAAAAAACATAATCAATGGTCTATTTCAATAACACAGGACTTAATTATTGGATTATCAATTAAATTAAAATAAAATAGAATGTACAAAAAACATATGATTCAGCTATGCCTCTAATAAATGAATAATTGAATTTAAGTTTTGTAACTATAATGAATTAAATAGAAATTGAACTTAGTTTGCAATAATACTGAATTATTATGAGCATTGTTTTCGCTTATTCTATCTGATTGTTTGAATAGCGAGTATATCGATTCTCGTTAACTGGGATATCACAAAACACTGCACTGCATCTCCGGATGGGTCAAATTAAGAAAAAATGCTTAGAGATATATGAGGTCATTCAGTTATAAGTTTAGATCAGGGACTTACTGGAACATGAAATCAAGCACGATTATTGGATATATCACATAAATACTCGATGCATTTACCGTATGAATCATATAGGAAATTGTAATAATTCAATTTTATAGTGAATCATTGGTCAATTTTATCAATTTTATTGAATTACTGACAAGTGATAAGTGATACAAGTCATTGGTTTACATATTTACCTTCGATAAATCATTTAATACAAAATTAAAATTGCGTATTGTAAAACACCATATTATTATAGCAAACATGAATATCAAATTTCTAAAAGATAGCATATCGATAAGCAATTGTTGAAGTTTCAATTATAAATTTTTTACCAGTCATCAATAATTATTGTTTATCATTACTAATTATTAAAAATTGTATTATCATTTGCCAAGTATTGTTTAATACTATTCACTGATAATCACTTTTTATCAAATTCCTTAATAATCGCTATATTTGCTTATTATTTTTAGAGAAATCCAAATACGTTATCAAACTGATTGTTTTGTATGGTTTTTTTATCCAACTTAAAAAAAAAAAATAAATTAGCATCTGCTAAGTTATTTAATATCAAGCCTTCTTGTTCGATCGCTTGTTAGAATATCATTTAATGGCCGAAAAAAAAAAAAAACGCTAAAATTACTACAATCACGGTTATATGATACAAAGAAGTAAGTTACTAAAAGAATTGCGCAAAGTTAACTACGACAATTCCTGAAATCTTTTTGCATATATAGAAACATTGCCCATGTAAACTAAAGGATCTAGAAAAATGATTAAATTTTCAATTACAGTGTGATGAAAGTCTTCGTGTTTTTAATATTTTTTTATTACAGTTTTTTACACTAAAACAAATATATATTAAGGTCATTTCTGTTGCCTTCGTATGTTTTTGATTTCATCATTGTTTAAAAGGACATTGAAAAATGACAGAATTCTAAAATCTGAAGCCGAGATGAATTGCTTTGAAAATTTATTGACCTTATGATTTCAAATCCAAGGATTATTTTTCAATGACTTATCAAATAAAATAATATCACAAGTTCTAGTTTTAGCTACTAAAAAAATTTTGAGTGTGCTTTTAACAATAATATGCTTATTATTTACTGTTCGATCTATCTTATGGCCTTAAAATGCTTTAATTGAACATCTTATGCATTATTCCCTTTATAAAAACAAAAAACTTCCTTAATTCTCAAGAATATTAGCATATTAAGATGTAGAATGGCATCTAGCAGAGTGGCATCTAGCAGCAAAGTCTGATCGAAAATTAGTAATAAAAAATAATGTTGGAAATTTATGAAAATTTTACTCAGGTAATCAAACTGCCTAGTAGTTGCAAATCTTGTGATTCAGATCTTACATATGCTCGAGAAAATACATGTGAATTCAGAAGCAAATGATTTTTAAAATTATCCGACTATTCAGTTCAGTATCACCAATTTGTTCTATTTAAATCAGCTGAACATTTAATATAATGCATTTCTGCTGTTAAGGTAATCTTATCGGTCATGTCATATAACTTGCCACTAGAAGTCATTTTCTTAACTCTCGACTTAATTTATTCGATGAAGGGAATATAAACTAACTTCAAGACATATAAAATGATTATCTGTAATAACATCATTGGCGAAGATAGTCATTAGAATTTATTTTCAACATAATTTAATAGTATATCGCGATGATAAAGTGTCTCGTTATCCATCAAAGCAAAGGAGTATTGAGCGGAAATGTCCTAAAGGAAAATTCGGTTTAATTAAATTAACTAAATTTACCAAATATTATATTATAGAAATACACATAATCTCATTGGATTGGAAAAAGTGAAATATATTGAATATAATAGAATACAACTGACATAAAAGGAATGAATGAAACATGAAGATAAATCAACTATTAACGTAATTAAGTCTTGCGACACTTTTTAATAATAAAAAATGGATGCCATATGTATTTGAAATCTAATTTTAGCAGAAGACTATTTCACTTTAGAATGTATCATTTTTTATATGCATATTACTTCAGATGGCAAATTAAATTTTTCCGAATTGAATAATTCTGAAAATATTCATTCGAATAATAATAGGTTGGATACAACGAACGTAGGATAGATATTGTCGCAAAGTTTGTCTTAATTTCGTTTCTATTATTCGCTCCCTTTATAGAAATAATATTTCGTTTATATATTTGTCCACATATCTGGTTTTCAAAGTCCTTTGATTAAATCAAATGAATGAGACAAGTTTCATATTTGTTGCGAATTTAAAGATAATTTTTAAATTTCCGGTCGACGAATGTCACTCAAATATCAAGAATTCAATCATTGTCACTACTATGCGATTCTTGAGATTAAAGGTCAGTTTTCGCTATTCTTTTTGATGGACAGCATTTATCATTTTATTTCAATCATCAAGCATCATATTCATACATATCTTATGTGAAGAAAGTTTTTTGAGTTGAAGACAAAATTATTCTAAATCCTTTGCTCTATGATGATAATATGCCTTACCTGTAAGCCAGGAACAGAAAAAATTACAAATATTCAGTCGTATTGATTTACATTATTTTAAACTTCTCGCATGAAAAAGAATTGCTATAATTTATGTGCCCGAAAGACGAAATGAAAAATAGTTGATGACGTAAGATTTATAAATAATTTGAAGTTATTTTTAGTGTAATGCTACTGGGATTTGAAAAACTATCTTATCTTTAATAAATGTGTTAGATAGGTCATTCAAGGAAATGTATATTAGAAGAAGTTGGTTTTTATGGAAATGGGTTTTTGAGAGAATATTTCGCAAAATGTTTGTTTGGTCTTGAAAGATGGTATTTAGATTTATTATTGTTTAGGTAATTTCGATGAAATCAATGCTAGAATTAGTCATTTTTCTTCACAGAAAAACTCATTGTATAATCAGAATCTTAAGAATTACATGCATTATGATAAATTTGCCATTTTTATCTTTCCTTCTGAATACAATGATTCTTCTATTTAATGATAAATTACGCTTGTTTTCAGACATCCAAAGGTATGGTAAATTGTACAACGAAGGATAAAAACTCCCCATGCAAAATATGATTGATGTCATTCCTGAATGTTTAGCACTTGTTGATTAACTGTGATATATGTTTGCAGGATTATTTGATTTATTCCTTGTCTTCAAAAATTATTTCATTGGTCTTTCTCCATCTTCCGATAATTTTATTCAAATTTTTTATTGATACTAAATCTTATTTTTTAATGTCACCCTTGAATTATAAATAAAATTATTAACTATACTTTTAGAAATCCTTCATTTCTTGGTGCTTCTAATTTCGAGACTTTGATTGAAATTTCTGTTTACAAGAACTAATTATTCACAAGTCTATCACTATTTGACTTTTTCGTCTTTTCAGAATTTTTGCACTAAACGTGTTCAAAGTGGAATATATCAAAGTAATTATCACCTCCGAAATTAAGAAAATTTTTAATTTTTAACACAATTTTATCAATATCGCACTCTTTGATTGCGAAATTTTTACTTCATTTATGTTGATTTAAAGTACAAATTTATGAAATAAATCTTTAAATTTTATTATGACGTTAGAATTCATCAATGAACTGACCTCGATGATAATAATATTTATATCAGTAAAATGATGATACGTTGTATTGATTAGCATTCCATCGCAAACAGGATGTTCGTCCAAAATATTGACAGCAGTAATTTTAAGCAATTAAATTATTTTTGCTTTTATAATTTGTGTTTGTGGATATAATGAGATTATAAAATTTTTAAATCAACTTTACGCCTCATAATAATCTTATGTACTTATCTTGTAATCTATAATAGAATAAAAAACGAAATGTAAAATCATTTTTGTAAATTAATTTGAAACATTTTCGATGTTTTTTTGATCAAATTCTTTTTGACTGGATTTTTGTTAAAAATTTGTTTATATTTTGTTATCATTTTTATCAACAATTTAATTATTTCCCTTATCATAAGTTACAATTGACAATAATTCTTATCATTTGATATTGAAAATTTGGGAAGAAATTCTTTCAGAATTTGCAATCCTACCATCTTCACTGCATAGATTCATAATTTATGTTGTATTTCTATAATCAATTTTATTTTAGTATCTAATTTACATCTCTCTCCAAATAAATATTTATTTTTTTAAAATATAGCAGGTTTTACTTCCTTTCTAAATTCTCAATTTGCAAATAAATTTAGTAACTTTTGGAAATATCGGATTATAATTAGATAATAAATAATTTTTTTGTGTTTAAATCCATCCTATTTGTCCGATTGAAATGAAAATAAATTTAAAAATTATGTTTAGATTTTTGAAATGCTTTTAGAGTATATAGCATTATCATCTTACTAAACGATTAGTTAATATTACTTTTTTTTGTTGATCATTTGCTGATATCCTATCAAGGATTACCTAAAATTTTTGATAGATCTTTTTCGAAATATTTATCTTTCAAAATCAGAATAATGTTCTTATTATAAAAGATTTATTAGAAACTTGAGATATTATAACAAATTAATTATACAGAAATAGTTCAGATATTGGCGAAACTAAAATAATGCGAACCTAATTTGCATTGGTTTAGAAAGTTATTGAATCATTTATCGAATTGAATTTACACTAAATTGTTTTTATTTTTTGCTTATAAAATCTGAGTATGCCATAAAAAAATGCTATAAACATCGAGCACTTCTTTTGTTCGATTGCTTGTTTGTGATAAGATATATTGATTATGACTGATAAAATCAAGCTAGAAAATAGGTGCTCTATGGTCTTCTTTTATAATATTTATGGAATATGAAAAATTGGATAATTGCCAGTATGCATTGTAAATAAGTTTAGTAGAGATAACAAACAAATTGATTTTAAAGAGTCAAAGAAAATAAAAGAATGTTAGAGATTAAAATTTTCACCAAAGTTGACAAATATTCCAACGTTATGCAAAGTTTGATTCTGATTTCTGATTAACTTTTGAAATTTGAAATGCTTTATAAATAAATACTAAGTTTTTTTTGCAATGCTTTATTTAATGTTTTTGAAGATTTAAGAATATTAAAATTAATCCAATTTTTTTTTGTTTAACTTTAATAAAAGTTGCACTTTATCAGTCGAGAATAATGAGGTGCATATGAGCAAAATGTTTATTTGAATCAAAAATTATCAAAATTCGGTATAAATGATAATATTCTAAATAAACAAAGAATTGATTTTGGCAAAAGTAACTGTAAGGCATTATTTTGCTGCAGTTTGAAATGATTTCTGCTTCTTTGTTGACCTTTTGGTGAACAAAATGAAAAATTTAATCGATCAATGATAATTCATCATGAAGAAAACTTAATTTAAGGCATGCAGAGATAAGTTTAACAGAGACCACACGATTTCCAACAATTCATTTTATCATTGTAAATTTTCTTCTTCTTTTCAACTGCTTTGAAAAGTATATTTAATTTGGAGAATAATGGAATTAGCAAATAATTCAAATGTTTTTAGATTTGAATTAATATCAATATATTTTCTTTCTCGAGAAAAAAATGTTTTTTTTAATGGAATTTTCAAGAAAAAATTTAGCCATTGAAATTTTAAAATTTATTTTTTTCTATTTTATAATTTCAAATTTTTCTTTTCAATTCCATGCAAGTTTTCAAATAAGAAAACATCCACTGTGCAGTAAAATAAAAGAACTGATAATACCATCTGAAGTGTGCTATTATTATTATCAATTTGTTTTTTCTTGCAGTTTTCTTTTAATCTCATTATCATTCCTTTTTCAATATTCTATCGATTTCCAAAGCATGTAAAACAAAAGAAATTTCAAAAACAGAAAAATTTACGAGAACAATATAAAGACTTACAAAAAACAATATTCTAGTTAAATTATTGTTTGAATCGCTCATTTATATCCAGCTTTATTGAATAATTAAAATTTGTTATCACTCTTCAGGAATTTAGTTTCTGATCTCTTTCATCTGTTAGATCTCGTTGAATACAATGGATCGGAATAAAAAAGAAATTTCTTTTGACCTTTTTCCTAATCGAAATTATAGACAATTCTTTGTTAAAATGGCATTTAATTGTTAGTGATATCGCTCTTGATAATTGTGTTCAGGTTTGATAATAGTAAAAGGATGATAATAAAGGAAATTCCATTAATTAAATAAACAGAGTAATTAATTAATTAACTGACTGAGAAAAATTAAAATTTTTTCATTTCTCTAAATTTGCCAAATATAACAAATATTTCATGAAAGAAAAGAAAAATTTCTATAGTTTCAGCTCAATAGTATTTCAGATTGTGATGAAATATTTTATATAATTCTATCATAATTTTTTGAATTCGATTTTATTCCGACATTTTGGCGATTTCATTTTCTAATAAACTTGTGCAGTACTATAATTATTGTTACTCTATCATTTGATTGCCATGAAACATTTTTTTTTTTTTTTGATAATTCAAATTACAAAGGAGTGTTTAAGATTAGAGATTCTTCTCGAAAGTTAAAATCAAAATAGATCTAAATTTATTGTTGAAATAGAAATAGAGCCAATATTATCTCCTGGACATAGCGATAAATCTTCCTATATTGATTCTTATTCTTTTGAAATCGTTAAAAATATATTTGATTATTTTCGATATATATTGAGAGAAATATTCGAAAAAATGATGAAATGCAAAAGCATTATTTATTGCACTTGGTGCCGTAAACGATTGACAATATGGCTATTTGGAATTTAAAAAGTGATAAAAAGTGATAAAGCTGATAATTGCTTTCACAGTGATCTTTAGACGTAGGAAAAGGAATGATAAATGAACAAACTAAGTTTGTGTGATCAATAATAAATACACCAAAAAAAAAAACAAATATCGATGGATGATCAATGTTAAATAAATAAATAAAAAGCTGAAATGTGATGAATATATTAAATGGTCTTTTTCAATGTTTGAAATTCAATAGTTTATTTTTCGGTCATTGAGATTTCTCTATCATTTAAAGATAAGAAAAACTTTAAAATATGCTTTAAAAAATCTATCAATCATTAACTGCGTGCATAAGAACAGTAACAATTTTAGAAAATTGAACAATAATATTGCCATCGATTATAATGATTTATAAACTTTTTAATTTTCTCGACGTACTTTTTTCTTTTCAAATGAAAAAAATTATTCTCATTAAATTTAAATTTTAGGAAATTAAATTAAGTTTATTAGAAATATTTATTGCTATAATGATTTGTTATTCTTATCATACCAATGATAAGTAATTTCTTTCAAAAAAAATATTATTCTTTTTGCATCAGAAATAAATTACATTGGAATTTATAATTAAATTAGAATTTATATTTATCAAAATTATATTACTAATATGAAATTACATTTTAAAATTATCAAAACTGTGTTGTTATTTTAAAAGTGATAGCTTAAATGTCATATTAATTATAATCTTATCTTTGATAGATAATTGATATATTATCCATACTGCAGAAATAAAAAAGCAGAATGATAGGTAATTAAAACGGAATAAATTTCATTTTATACCATTATTCACTGAATTACCGGATAATCCTAACATTTCATAAATTTTAGCAAAGTTTCGATTCGTTCATCTCATTTCCGCATTTGCCGCATTTACCATTTCCGCATTTACTTCGCTGATTTTTATTCCGGAAAATGCTATCCTTCTAATCTGTAATCATATTCGCTAATATATAGCTATTGCATGATACGATGATAATCATTATACCGTTCGTTTGGAAATGAAATGACCTCATTTCGATGATGGCATATATCGGTATTTGTGTTCTCTTTTTCTGTAATAGGCTATCTATCATCATTTAATAGTGACATTAATTTCTAATTTTTCTAGCTGATCAATGTAGAAATCGTGAAATTAGTTCAAATATTATTTAATTAATTGATTAATTAATTCATGACACAAATTTATGAATTAATTAATTTTAATAGCTAAAATTAAGCTATAAAAGTTTGGAAGTATTCAGTTATACAGGATATTGATTGATTAGTTCGAATTATAAACCAACATTAGATCTCTCATGCAATTGAATTTGATGATGATGATGATTTATTCTTTTTTTGCTTTTTTTCGTAAAAATTATCATTCTTTTCTGTGCTTTGTCATTAATTACTTTTTCCATCATATAATTACATGATATTAGTGTCGAAAAAGCAGAATTCAATCTTTCACCTATTAATTAGCTATGCTTTTTTTGGACATTCGGAAAAGTTGACATTCTTTTGAAATGTCATATGATAAGTAATGTCATCAGTTGAATTGCATGATACCATTGCAATTTTATTACCTAAAAAATGAGGGATTCTCGATTTATTGCTTAAAAATGAAGATATAAGGGATTCTCTATCATTCTCTCTTAATAATTAATATCTTTAAAAATACTTATGATTACAAATTTATCATAGACAATTGTTGAACTATGATTAGAAATGATTTTAATAAAAATTGATACATATAATTGGCATCCGTTCATTGATTAATGTTCATTGATATAGAAGCTAACAATATCTATAAACCAATTATCGTACAGACCGATATATGATACCATATCGATCGGACGATTAATTATTTCACTCATTATTTGTCCTACAATATGAATAAAATAGAAGATGTGATCTTTGACCTTAACAAGTAACAATTATTTATATGTATTGTTGGAATGAATATTTCATAATAATGGTTAATTTTATCATCATATAATAATCGACTAAATGAGAAATGAGAAAATTATCAAATATTTTCAGTAAGTGCTAATGCACAATCGAATGTATAAATAAATGTATATGCATGCAGATTGCACCATGCATGCATTACATATCATGCATTATGCATGCTGGATTTTGTTTATTGCATCACTTGCATACATATATCAACATCTTCAAGTTTTATAACCGGAACATACGCCATCAAGAATTCCTTGCTTCGGCAATCGTTAACTAACTAGTTCTTCATGTCTCATTCTTGCATAAATGTCGCAAGAATGCATCCTGCTGCTGCATGCATCAATTCTTGCATGCATTCATGCGTTATTCATTTTATTGGTAAATTATTTATTTAAATTTTTCATGCAAACTTTCATAATTTCACTTCTAAATAAAATTGGTTTATTGTAAAATTTTTGAAAAGATTGAATTCTTCAAAATTAAAGAAAAGATTGCAGTACAACTTGTTTTTGAGCATTAATTTAATTTAATTATGATTAGATAAGAAGATTATTTGGAAATGATAAATTTATATTTAACATTTAAAATTAGATGAATGAATGTGCCGAATATTTTGATTAAAATTTTAGCAAAATTAAGTTAATTCAATGAGAATAAAGAGAATTCATGTAAGTGACGAGAAAAGAAATGATAATTTCATACTTATGTAAAAATTCTCTCCCAATGTAAAAAGAAAAATGAAGTCAAAGATTTCTTAATTAGCAAGAATATTAAAGTTTTTTTCGTTGGAAATTTTTGATTTATAACTTTATCAGAAAATTTTTGGAGAGAGAAGATGATTGCCTAAATATGAAACTTTTTTCAATACTTATTTCATAATCGTCTCATTAGATTTCAGAAATAATTAGGATTCTAAAATTTTAATAAATTATAAATGATACTTCGAATGTGATAGAATTAAATTGTTGATGCAGAAATGTGAGAGCAAAATATTTTTTTAGAAATTCGGATAATAAAGGATAATACAGGTAAAAAAAAAGAGGAACGATGAAGAAAGAAGATAGGAAATGTAAAATTAGGTTAATCGAGAAAATATTTTCTTCAATAACATGATGTCCACTTAGGACTGATGAAATAAATATATTTTCGTTTTTCTCATTCAAGCTATTACTTTGAAATTAAATGAAATATAGAATTCAGTTTTGTATTAAATAATAGTAAATTTTGCATTTTATCTATTTTTAATTGAAATATCTTTCCTATTAGTTATTATCTGCCTGATATAGCCTTATCACTTCAAGATATTTTTTAATAGAGAACCTAAAAATGGGTTGAATTGAAAATTTGATTAAATATAGGATTTACTTAAGATTGAATTAGATTTGAAAATGGCAGACAATTGAATTAATTACTAATCATTTTTATCCTTCTCTTTTAAAGGATTTTTTATTAGATGTTAATGATTTGATTTGATTAAGAATTTTATGATCGCTTACAAGATATTATTAGAGAACTTAATTTAATAAGTCTAATTTTAATCAAAAAATGTCTAATTAAATCAGACTTAATTTAATCGACAACAAATAATGTTTTCAAGTAAAAGATGAAAATTACGAGATACTGTCATACTTTTTCCTTCATTTTTTTTTAATTTCTTAAATTCTTTTCTTAATTTTTGTAACTTCTGATAACAATGATGATTGATTAATGATTGTCGCTCAATTTATAACTTCAATTGCCACATCTACCACCCAATTCTTTTAAATGAAGTACGTGACTGAAATTGCCATTTTTCATTTCCTGAATATTTTAAAATACGTCTTGAATTTTTATTCTTCTTTTGAAAGAATCCATTTTCTAGTAATACTGATAATTTTGCATAACCTTTCATCATTATTCCAAAAATTCGTCAAAGTTTGTGAAAGATGATAAGAAATTGAAATTTCTTATCATCTTTCACACTTTCACAAAATAGAAGATTGGAAAACGTTGAGCTTCTGATTGATTCTGCTCTAGAAATTTTAAAGTTTTACGGTTCTACTTCTGTCAAGGTTCTGCTTTTCTCGAAATTTTATTTTTGGATTGCTATCTTTTTAAAAATTGCTCCAACTAGCATGAAAAGATGTGTCATTAGTAGGAATAATTTTCAAAAGAAATAAATGGAATTAGAACAAAATAGTTGGAATAGAATATTTAGAATAGAATCTAATACTTGTAATTGTGATGAAAATGAAGAATCATGCATAAATATGTTTTGTTATACGTATTATTATAAATGATAAGATCATTTTGTGCGAAACAAGACAGGTGATGATAATTTTTGGATTCCCTGCAACCGATCGATGATATTAGTAATCTGCGGTTAAAATGCAGATTTGAAGAGAGGAGTGTTGAAAGCGATAAAATCGAAGAGATATTTCATGCTGCGATAACGCAGCAAAGTTGACTACGATCTTTCTGACTATTATCCAAATTATATCTGTCAATTGAGGTTACCTGTTTGTCTGTATCTTTTTTAAAATTTCGATTTCAAATTACTTCATGTTTTACAGAGATTATTTTAATGATGATAAATAAAAGTAAGGATGGAGAGTGGTGAATTGAAATCAATGGATAGCAGATATATTTGAAATGATATATTCTCTCTCCCTTTTGATATCAAAAATTTATCAATACTGGGAACGAGAATGATATTGATTATCACTTTTCTCTTCTCAATCTCTAATCGTAAATTTGACCGATAAAAGGATATATATATAAATGTTGTAAAAACTAATCATTCTATTTTTTTTCTATTTCATTTGAAATGCGGAAGAAAAACTTGGATGATTTAACATCTCTGAAAATGATACTGTAAAAAATATGATTACATATCATGATATCCTAGATTTTACACTGAAATTGATTTATTAAAAGTTAAAAAAATATTGGTTTTAATTTCATTATTTTATTTTATCAAAAAATCCATCGTAACCACAACATTTTATGGTCAAAATTTCTGATAAATTTAGTTAATTATTTTATTTTGATCTAACAACGATTTTCTTTCATATATAGGTTCTAGCATTTTGTAGGAATAATTGAAACTAATTGAATTCTGGAATTTCTAAATTCCAAAAATATTTTTCTTTTACTTGACTTCAAGTATATTTCGATTTTTAAGTAACATTTGTTATTTAGCTCTTAAAAATAATTCTTTTTATCTTGACAATTTACAAGACTTTATAAGTTTCCCTTTTCCAAATTTGATGAATTGATAAGAAATCATAAAACTTCATCGACTATATATATTATCTTTAGTAATATTAGTTTGTTTTTAAATTTCTCGTCAAATAATGTAGCTTTAAAATTAATCATATGAGAAACAAAGAAATAATATATTACCTGAACAAATGAATTTGATCAAATGATAAAGTAAATTGAGTCGAAAATTTGATTATCAAATTCATTGTCGAAAGTTTTTCATTAATAATTTTTGATAATTTTGCAAATCAATTCAATTCTTAATTTCAATTCTTTTACAGTAATTAAGTTAGTTTCAGTATTAAAAACTCTTTGTTAGAATCTATTTGCATACGTATTAAAAATAATATTTCCATTTTCACTATTCATCTCACCGTTTTCAAAGTTTCAATAATATTAATAGAAAGTAATGAAATTAATCTTTTGACAAGTATCACTGATTTAAATTTTTTTTTCGGACAGCGGCTGATTAATTTTTCTGTGGTTTTATTGGAAATTCAAGTTTGAATCTATTTTTTCAATTATTCTACAATTTTTTTATTAAAATTTTAAATGATTGTTTATCTCAGAAATGAAAACATTTTGGATTTCCCAAAATAAATCCATTTACTGTAACATATATTTTATAATATTTTTTAAAAATTGATTTTGACATTTAATTTATTTCGGAAAAAAATAGAATGAACAAACAAATCCGATCACATAATGTTCTTCGTTGTCTATCTTTATCAAATACTTGAAATTGAATAATCAATATATCTGTATCTTTCATTAATTAATAAATAATCATATGATCTATCACCAACAGGTTTTGCAAAATATGCATCGTAAAACAAACGTTAAGTTAAATGAAATTAACTACCAATCATAATTGATCATTACAAAAGATTCAGATATGATTTATTACTGTTTTAATATCATAACGAGATATCTAAACTGTGTGTTATGCTCGATATATCGAGAATTTCTCGATATAAGAATTACTTATTACATAATAATTATGATGTAGTACTATAAGTTATTTCAATTTAAAATATGAAATTAACTAAAAATCTTTTTATACTACGGTAATTATATGCTTTTGAAGAGCAGGTAATTGAATTAATAACAAATGGATTTTTATAATAGAATTTTATTAGTTACCTGTTTAGATTGTCCATCATGGACCATTTTTCTATCATACATCTTACTCGAATTGAAAAGCGAAGTCATAAGAAATGTAAACTATGTTAAAATATTGAAGTTTTAGTCAGAGAATATATAAAATAAAATTGTCGTAAATCTATTGTATTCATCCAGATCGATGGAAATATGCCAATTATGAATCGGCAATGTGCCATTTCTTTTACTCTTACTTATTAAAAACCAAAAATTTGTGTTATATACTTTTTAAAACTTCAATTACCATATACAACTGCTACTGATATTGTAAGTGATAACAAAATGATAATTAAATTTTGCTAATTTAAATACAAGTTCTAAATCTCCCTCTTTCTATTGCTTATTAGTTTTATTACACTGTAAGAAAAAATTTGTTGTAAAAAAAAACATAATTGCAATAATTAACATTCGATCCTGTACTCACTGATTTCGAAAATTTTACGCAAAAGTTTCATTTCAAAAGAAGAATGAAAGCAAAAGCAAAGACCAAAGAATCGTCGAATTTAGTCTTTGCTGAACTCATCAAAATTTTCAAGAAATGGCAAAATGTAGTAAACTTTTTCTCTTGTATTGTTAAAATCAAAAATGCTGATAATTTCATAGCGCTTATCCATTTTGAATAGATTATATATTTATGGGAATATGGAGTGATAATACCACGTTGTTTTTGATAAATCGTTTAATGGTCTTTTTGAAGAAGTGATCAAATTCGCCAAATTTTTATCAATTACTTTTCAGTTCTTTAATTTAAATCAGTCAAGCCTCTAATTAAATTATCGTTATTAATGATATCAATTATCATCAATGATTGACTAGAGAAACGGTAAAAAAAAGAATGAAATATAATCTTATTGTAGAAATATATATATTAAATTTTATTGAAATTCTTTCTTTTTTTATTAAAAAATCAGCAATTATTTTGCTATACATGCTAATTAGAACAAATGAAATTTGAATATATCTGATAGCAGTGATAAGAATGATATCGTAAAGACAAAGAAACGCTTATTTATAGTGCCGCTGACCGTAAGAAATGATAATATAATATTAACAATTATTAAAATGTTGTTTAGAATATTAGTACTAAGACAAAAAAAATGAATTTATAAATTTTATTCAGACAAAGATTGTATCAAAGAATTAAAAATCTGATTTTTTTATTGACTAAAATTCAAATCGATGAATTTTTGCATTTCTGATTAGAATATCTGATTCCATTTTAATGATAATAAACTAAATATAATTTAATTTACACTTATGCTATAAGCTTATAAGGTTATAGGCATTTTAAAATTAATTAAAACGATTCATAATAATTAATAATCTCGTGCTAGTAAAATTATTAATTTCGAATTAATTCAATATCATTATTTACGAGATTTATGAATCATTTTGAGAAATTACTGTCATTTGTCAACTATTTCACAGGAATGTAACAATTTTTTATATCGCATGCTCATATTATAGAATGATTAGAGATTATTATTCATAAAGGTGATAAAAATGATGATAAATTAGGTGGCAAAAGTGATAAAAAATAGTTTCAGATATATATATATATTTATTATATGTATCTGAAAATACATATATCAGATGTAGACAAGAAAATTATTACATGCCAAATTTAATCATTGACTTATCAATCAGCTAATCATAAAAAAGTAATTATTATTATTTCAATAAATTGTCGACAGAGACTGTTTATAAACATACATAACAATATAAGCATGTGAGATGTTTTCACATATTTATCTTCATGTTTTTATCAATCTTAAAACCTTATCAACTTTTTATTTTATCAAAAATTATTATAGCAAATGAAATTCAGCTAAGAAATTACACATGCACAGAAGTTTGAATAAATTCATAGAGTTTGTTTTAAGGAGAGAGTAATTAAACACATCAACCGACCGGCTTCGGCAAATTGTTAATTTATTTATTACTGTCGTAGGGGCATCATGAAGCAAAAGTTCGAGAGGGTAACGCCTATAGTGTTATTTACATTTAACTTTTTTCGCCAAATATGTTCCATCAAATTTCATCACTTCAAATTGACTGATGCCATTTTTCGATTTCCATCACTTTATTCTTTTTGTTTGTGCCATTGTGTTCATACTAATTATATTTGACAAATGAGGCAATCTCGACTTATTTGTCGAAATTTAAATTTAGATTTCGAGATTGTCCATCTCACTCATTTTTATTGATTTTCGTTTTTTTTTGCATAGATAATCCATCTTTTTGACATGCATCACTACTGCCTTCCTCGTTTGTTTAAATTTCTGATTTGTTGATATGATGGATAAGAATTAGTTAGGTTATTCGAAATTCTAGCGAATTTTTTAAAAAATAAAATTTAGCTTCAATTATTTGCGAATAGAAGTGACGAATTCGCAAGAAAAAAAAGGAAATAATGAATGCAAAGAAAGGCGTCCGAAGTGATAATTGTTTTGTTAGATGCAATTTTCAATAACATTTCGCTTTATGCAAAACGTATCATAATTGACATTGATGATATAGTTCTGACAAAAAGTCCTATTATTTAAACAAAATTCATTGATAATAACAATGCTGATAATAATGATTAATAGCAATAATTCATTTACAGAAAATAAATTAAAAAGAAGAAAAAAAGTAAAGAAATATAAGATTTCGAAGAGTTATCATTGTTATCAATAAATGATATTTTTCTATCTAATAATTTAAATATTATAAGCTCAGCCTTTTTTTTTTTGAATTTCATTTATCGGTTCTTAATCGAAGTAAGAACCTTGGATGTATTCTTTATTGAGAATTAATAGATGAAATCTGATTAGGAAAATCAAGGGATAATAGATAACAGATTTCCGTCTCTTTTGTTTCTTATCTTTTGTTTACTGACGATATCGAGATTTTCAAATAATAGGCTTCCCATTTTTATCACTACCATCAATCATACTTTGATCATCAATGCAGGGATTCATTCAAGAGAAAAAAAAAAACATAATTGATAAAAAAAAACCTTACAGAATTTCGTTGCTTCAAATAACAATTGAAAATATTAAATTTGATTATTGCTTGGCACTTCATTTTTACTTTTAATTACGATATGATTTTTATAACATAATAATGCAATTTCTAATTTGATATGTGGTGAAATATTTCTCGTAAGGCAGAAACTAAATGATAACAGCATGTGACAAGTTAGCTAATACTATGCAGTTTAAAATATTGAAAATTTGATAAGCAAAATAAATGAAAATAATTGATGAAACAAGTTGGAACTTCTATAAAGACTATTTGCAAGATTCAGTTATGTAAACATTAAATGACACATCAAAAGTAAATTCTTACTGATATTTTTCCTGCAACACTTAGTTAAGCATTGTTAAACAATTAAGAATATGCTACATACCGCTATGAATGATTTATTCAATTTATTTATTTATTCCTTAATATGCAAACATTATTACCATAATTAATGATTGAAAATAGTGATTGCATTTAGAAGCTATTTTAAATTAAAAATTATTCGTTTATCTTTTTCTGTTGAGATATTAATAGTTCATTAAATTTTTACTGATAAATATAATTATTTAAATTTTAAAAGGTTATTATTAGTTCAAAAATAAATTTTTTTTTTATTACTAAATTTTTTTACTAAAGATTTAAAAGGTTATTATTAGTTCAAAAAAATAAAAAATTTTTTTTATTATTAAATTTTCTAAATGGTTTCAGTTGTTTTTCAAAAGCATAAAAAAAAGTCTAATCAATATTTTTCATTCAGCCATCATTTTCTTTATCGAATCATGCAAATTATGTCAAAATGATTTTTTATTACCTTCTCAGGTAGATTAATTATGTTATTTTTTTTTTGATATATTCTCTCTCTCTCATCTTTGCGATTAGTCCAATTAAATTTCTTTCTGCAAATTTTAATTTTACCGAATTTGTGATCTATTATCGTTGCCTACTTAAAGAACAATGGAAGTTTTCCATTATTTATTCATTTTTTCTACAATTTCATTTTTTTTTTGTTGTTTGCTTTTGAGATATTTTAAAGTTTTTATTTTAATAATTGATTAGTCCAGAAGATTTCTTTATTTCAAGCTTAAATCTCGAATTGATATTTTTCTTAGGATTGTAAGACAATTAAAACTCGATGCATAAATTCACTTATTTTTACTTAAATTTAACAACGATATCCGAATGGTGATTCCATGATATTTCCTGATAACATTCATTAGATTTCAATGTATAGTTTACAAAAAAAAAGGCAAGACAGAAATAAATATAAAATGGTCAATAGTTTTATAAACTTTTAGCATTTCTTTCCAACATCACAGATGATAAATTAAATAAAATTTAGGATCATCAAAAAATAAATGTTATTGAAGTTTTTAAAGTAAATATATTTATTAATTTCTATTTTGGTCATATATCGAATGTATTTTGATCCTTCTATTGATTCTTTTTCTATTTTTATAGTTGTTGAAAATCAAAATTTGTTTTCTCTCTTCAGAACTTCATACCACTTCAATATATTACAATCCTTTTTCTGATGTGAGAAAAAAGTGGTATCACCTGGTAAAACTTTTCTTGGCCAAGATTTTAAATATTGTATTATACCCTTGGAAAAGTTTATATTGATCAAGATTTAATATATGATATTGTACCATGGAAACATGATCCAATAGAATTTTTTATTGTGATAATTAGAATTGTTTAATTTTTGTTCGTTTTCTAAAACCCCTCAAAAAATATGGTGATGATGATGATGACATTTCATAATAATTAAATAATAGAAATTATGGACAGATAGATAACTTCATTGGACTGGAATCAATTTTAGGAAAATCGGTAGTTAGATAATTTTACTGAATTTAAAGGCCGGACTGTATAAAAATAAAATATATACCTCGCTGATTAATTATAGTTAGTTTCGAAAATACTTCTTTGTTATAATGATAAGTTTTCGAGAATTTAATAATTTCATTGGGAAGTTGTTCAAAAGTATTTGAAACCAAATTTGCAAATGTTCAGAAATTTCACTAGAATTACATCGAGCGAAGATCCTTGACGGGTATGAGAAATGATATAACCTTGAATTACAAGCAGTGATAAAAAAAAAAAACTTTCCAATTCTTTGTGCATCAAAAAATTTTCATCCATTTACTTGCAATCTTCAGTTATAATCGACAATGTAAATGGATTAGAAGAGATTCCTGAAGTTTTAAATCATGATTTTGAATTGTTTATTGAAGAAATAAAAGTAGGATTTTAGAGAAAACTCTTAATTTTTAAAGATTTTATAATTAAACTGAATTTCATTACTGGTAAATATCATTTTAAAAAAAAGAATTTTTTAAGAAACTTCTGTGATCTTCACTAATCCAATATTAATATGTTTTATCGATTAATTTTTATTAATTCAATTAGAAATATTTGATGATATTTGCTGATTCATTTAATCTGTATCCGAGAACCGTCATCAGTTATATTATATATTAAATTATTTCCGCAGTTTTCGTCTTCTATCGACAAGATTACAAAGTGCTCATTTGATTAATGTCATTTCGAGAACCATTTTAAAGAAAGTAAAATGATAGTAACAAATGGTATGCTTGAAAAAATAAATTTTTTTTTTTATGAAGAAAACTTTTTAAAAGAAAGGTCATAGTGAACGTGTCCTCAGTTCTATCATTCATTTATTGCTTTTTGGCTGGAATATATTTTTCAAATATTTGTCCTAGATATAAGTCATCTACCTCTGTAATTTCAATAAAATATATTGAAGATTTTTTCTGCAAAATGATACCTGCAATTAAATCCTTTTTGACCTCATACCTTTTTTTATTCGTTATTTTTTGTACTGGAATGCATATATGTATGCAGTTAAGAATAGAGAATCGTTGTTTTGTAAAAAAAGGGTAGGTAAGTAGATTTAATATTTTGAACTTAAAAATGCTAATGGATTGTAAAATTAAATTATGAAATTGTTGAAAAATTATAAAACTATAATAATAAACTTTTTGAGCATTAAAAATCTTACATTAGAAATTTATTTGATAATTCCTACTATTACTTCGTACAAGAACTAATCACAGCATATCAATATTCTAGCATATTTTATGCAGAAAATGTTTAGATTGATAAACATTGCTTAAGTCATTTGCGGAAGAACGAATGACGATTAAAGTAGACAAAATCGTCACTCAGATCAAGAATAATTGCAAACATAAACAAATCCAGTGAGATCTTTTACTCATCTCACTGGATTTGTTTATCAAAATATTTATTATCATTTTATCTATTTCATCTCATCACCCATTTATTCTCGATGAAATAATACAATATCTCCAAAATTCTATCTTAATCAGTATTATCCAAAAAGAAAGAAAGAAGATGAAAGTAAATTGAACGATAACAAATAATAGTGATAATGATTTAACCGGCTTTTTAAATCGGCCAACAATTTCCCTTATCTATAATAAATCGTTTTCAAATGTTATCACAAAACTTTCTCCATTTCCTTCCTCATCAAAATCTTCCCACCTCAAATCCTTGCTAATATAATTTAAAATTTTCCATTTTTATTTATACCTAATTTATTAGAAACTTCTTACCATTCGTTCTTTTGAAATTAGATTAAATTACCGCATTTTATTTCTCAATAATTCAGTAAATGAATAATTTTGTATGCATCCTCTCATTATTTGCATATTATTCTTGCATATAATAAATTTGTTATCACAACATTATGAAAAATTTAGATTTAGTTGATTATTTTATTTATTGATTTATTTTATCTCTTATTCTAAATCCAATCTCTTCCTCTAACTTGTGTCCTTCCTCTCTTATATTTTATTAATTTGACAAAATCATAAGATGGACAATAGATAAAAATATTTCCTTAAAATTATCATTGCCTTGATTGCTCAGCATTATCATTGCGAACTACTACTATGATCAACAGCGCTGAAATCACGAATCACAACGAAGATATTATCAACCAGTTCTGCAGAATGCCACCATCATGCACTCTTCGCGCAGAAAGTTGAAAGCGGTAAAATTTCTCAAATTAAAGATAGGCAACAAAGGTGAAGTGTTTGAATTTCCTTCTCATCTGAAATGTTTAAATTTTCATCGTATTCCCATATTACATCTTTATTTTTGTCATTTACATATTATACCTTTTAGCTTTTCTTTTTTTGTTTTAGTTTTTCTCTTTTTCTACATTGAATGCAAACATTTTCACACTTAGCTTTATTATAACAATAGATTATATGTATATCATCCTAATCAACTGATAATCAATTTCCAATAAAATATTTGAGGTTTCATTTCCACTCAGCATGAAAAGTTAATTTCATTTAACTAATTTCTCATTTATCGTTAGTTGTATAATCATTGGAAATGTCTTAGTGAGAATTCAATTCTTAAGATTCTCTATCTTTTTCCGACTTCATTCCATTATACCTAATTTTCTTGATTTATCTTATATTATCATATCATAATGAATAATGACTGATACCTATGATTACATTATAAAATATAATGTATCATATAATCATTCTTCTACCGCAATTACTCTAATCTCAATTCATATTATTATTTTTAGATGCAATTGCCCATTTTCTGCTTGTCCAATTCCAATTCGACTTTTTATAAACATTAAGAAAAAATGACATATTTTGCTTATTTCACAACAGAAGAAAAGACAACCATCATTTCGAGAATATTTTTTTACATTTCATTTTTTTGTTTTCTAAGGGGGAGAATTCCTCTTACCACATCTTTTTTTTCTCGACAAATCATTGATATTTAAAAAGCACACTTTGATATGTGTATATGAAAAGGAAAAAAAAAGAGATTTTGTAATTTGACTTTGATATCTGTTGAATATAGCATGCATCTTGAAGTTTACACTTCGCTCAGATCACATTTCAATGTTTGAATTATCATTGTTACTATCACCATTATTATTATTGTTATTATTACTATTATTATTGTTATCATTATTATTACCAGTATTGTAATTACTATTGTTACTATTATTGTTATTATTATCATTACTATTAATATTATTACTATTACTATTATCATTATTATTATCGTCAATTACTATTGTTTAAGATTTTTCAGCCAGAAAAAAATATTCACTGCATACTAAATATAAATATTATAAATCAAAAATAATGTCACCTCATTAATTCAAAAACTAATCATTAACAGTACAAAATAATCAAGCGGCATAATTGATACAACTCATTTTCATCATACCTATTATATCGTCACATTCATTATCACCATTTTGCTTTCATCTTGCATTTCATTATTAAAACATATGATAATCATTAATGTCATTACTAATACATATCTTTCATGCTATTCCTAAGAATAATCATGATTATATTGAAATATGGCATTAGTTGATCATTCATATTAACATTATATCTAATAATAAGAGATCAAAATTAAAAATCATAATGTAATTAAATTAAAAAATGAAAAAGAATTAAAGACTATTTATTGCTCTTCGGTTCTTATTATCAAATATTTCGATAAAAGTTTTAATTTGTTATTATCTCCAGCTTACAACTTTAAATAGCACTTAAAATTTAAAAATTTAATGTTAAATTTTGGACATAAAATAATGAATACAAAGTGAAAGTAAACTCCTCTCTTCTTTCCTCATTTAAATCTTTATATTATCATTTTATTACGACAAGCCCAAGCCTTATCGAAATCACATGTAATCATCATAACGAGCCTTATTTTGAATAAACATGATTTTTCATTTGGACACGATATCATAACGAGAATAATTTTTTAATAAAAAAAGTATTCTGTTGTATTTATTTTTTTAGACGTATTTTTCTTCTACATCTTCGATATCATATAATTGTATCATATCAGAACTGATGAAGAGGAATAAAAAGAAAAGGAAATCTACTTGAACTGTTTCTCTTCTCTTCTATTTCTGAACTTATTTTTACAATTTCATTATTTTGTTATGTTTTGGTGATAAACTAGTTTGTGGACGTTTACTTAAATATCATTCTTACCCTCAAATGTTCACTTTCAACCTCTTTTTTTAAACATAAATTTATAGCTTTTTTTTCTTAAATATTTTGTAAATATTTGTAAGTTTGAGCAATTCTTTTTTATTCTTATTCATGCAATAACAAAAATAACTAATTATTTCAGTTCAGTTGATAATCATATCACTGGAATTAGCTAATCGTCAAAGGAAAAAAAATTAGATGATAGTTTCAAGGAATAATATCAGTGAATATCAAAAAAATGAGATGAAAAGAACTTGTTCAAATGTATTCTGCCATAAATCTCTCGACATATATAGATATCACATATGGCATAAAATTTTTTTCCTCTCGTCTACTACACATTCGTTTATTTTAAATTCTTTGAATGAATATGTGGTAGAAAAGACATGGAAATATTTAGCATAAGTTATAATCATGGTGATAATTTTTTTATCACATTTTAAATTTAATATCAGTTGTTCTCTTAATTAGTTTTCAAATTCTAATTAAATCCACCGATATATAATGTTTGCCTTGTTTGATGTAACTTCCTAATCTTTTAGTGATAAAAATGAAATATGTAAGTTAGCAATCTTCTGTTCGAAGTATTTCTTAGGTAACATTATGACGGGAATATATATATGTAGATGTGTATCCATTAAATGTCGTTAGATAATTTAAGAAAATAAAGTAAAATTTCAGAAATTATTGAATAGCTGTTGACGAAATTAACTGTATGACAGCGCTTGCAAATACATCATATTAATGTTTCATTTCAGTTGATTTATAACAAAATTTAAATGTTGGAAATAAATTTAAGTTTTTTTTGAAACAGAAAAAATGACATGCATCAAATTCATTTTTTGATGTATTTATTTTATTCAGTGATTATGCTGCTAATGATAGTAGTAATAATTAATTAAGATGATAGTATTTACATAACCAATATTATTATCATTTCATTTTCTCTTCTATTCTTTTGTAAAGAAACTGTAACGATACAATGCCTTTTTTATCGTAATTCAATGAGAATATTTATTGTGAATTTAATTATAATTTAAATTGCAGGACGGAAGTACCTCTCTATCAACGTTATTCATTTTCTGCTTTCTATTTACTATTATTCTTATAAAATTGTACTGCATAAAAAAGATTAGTTGGAATCTGAAGAAGAAATTTCTGGATTAGCTTTTTTGGGTGAAATTTTTTTCTCGAAATTGCTCAAATTTTGCTGAAGAAATTTGCGGAAGAAAGAGTGGATATTGATTATTGAATAATTTGCATAATATATCACAGTGACAAGATGAAAATTTACACCGAAAGGTGTACAACGACTCAAAAATTGACGTTTCGTATTTACAAGGTAAGTTCATATTTCTTTTTTTTTGCTTCGAGATTAAGTACAACACGGGTAGGTAACAATGAGAAGGGAAAACGAGAAATAAAATGACATATCTAAAATGACGTTAATTTATTATTTGATAAATAGAAAGAAAAAAGAAGAAACAAAAAAAATTCAAATGACCTATTTGAAATGATGTTGAGCCAAGGAATCGTCAATGAAGCAAGCGATTCAAGCATTCTGATTAGCAGCTTTTGTTATCAGTCACCGTAACATGTTCTGATGTGTAATCAGCATAGTGTAACGCATGGTTTATAGTTATAAGCATTCATTAATAATTGATAATTATTATGTTCCATGGATAAGTTAACCTTATTATTGATGATAAATTGAAAAAAATAGAAGATTTGATGATATCATATCTTGAAATTCCTCTCAATGAATAGTATCAAACGAAACTTTTTGTTCCCAATTGAAATAAAGATGTAAAATTTAAATATTTGAAAAGAATTATAAAGCAGTAATATGCAAAAAATATGATCATGTAAATTTCTCAAAAAAATTTTTGAGATATCAAAGCATTTCGTTTAATAATTTCTTTTAGCAAAATTGCAGATAGTTTAAACTATTAGATCTTGTAAAGCTAACGCTGAAATCTTCATGGTTTACTCAAAATTTTTATGCATTATCTGTCATTATGAAATTCTGACCAGATCGAATTTGTTAAAAATTATCTTGCAGTTGCAGTAGATCAAATCAAATTTGCTAAAAATTATCACGCAATTGCAATAACCATTTTACTATCTAAAAGATTATTTTTATGAGTTTGAAGGATTCTTTATTCTTCCTTTTTTCAGCAAATTTCATTTTTCAACAAATTTCAAATTCTATTTTCATGTCATCATTTAGAACCACAATGTCTTCATTTGTTAGATGCGGAGGAAAATGAAGAGAGAACGATCTCTTGAAGAAAAAAAGAAAACTGCATTTAATTAGACCGGTTTTTTTAAATTCTTATTCTTCTAGAAATTAACAACATATGTCAATGGGAATGCCATATATAGAAATCACACCGTATATATGTATTTATAGATATATACACATACGATTAAATTCACGTTAAGAAAATATTTTACGGAACTTTTAAAGAGAGAAAAAAGCAAAATGGGCCAATTAGAAATTAAAGCAAATTAAAGAATGACAACAATTTAAAAGCTGATGTGAGATTAGAGATTAAATTTTGAAAGGATTGAAATTATAGTAATTCTTATAATCAAACATAAAATCATATTGGTATTGAAAATATTTTGGCAATAGGAGGCGACTGTTTGTTGAATGGAGCATCTTTTCAATAAGTAATAATGATTAGACAAATTGTAAGACGAATAAATAAATAAGATAAATGAAAAGTGATAATTTGAATTGAAATTAGTCTTACGGTTGGAGTAATCAAAGAATTACAATAAAAATATTTGAATAAAGATATTAATTAAAATAATCAAACAAAGGATAATAAGAAAACGATTAAATTAAAAAATTCCTTATACTTTTGACTGGCAAATATCGTTTAACTGAAAGGAATATCAGTCTGAAAAAAAGTCGACGTATATAAATCATATATTCATAAATAGATGCTTGAATTTAGAAAGAAAATAGTTTTTGAATAGTTTTTTCATATTTGAATTTGAAAGAAATATAGTTCCTTAAAAGTACGCATTATTTTATCATTATCCAGTTATTAAAATCTACTTCTGGCGCATTTTTTCGTTTTTTTTGATATAATCGGTTAAAACATGCAATTTTTTGGTTTTCTTGAAAATTTCAACGAAAATGATTTTGTCATTCTCTGTCGTATTTGAAATGTTAAACAGTAGCTAGCGAAGCCACGTATCTAAAACCTGGAGAATTCTCAGAAGAAACGCCAATATCACGCTACTTTTTAACAGCAATCCTAAAATCTAGAAGAGTAGCTAAAAATTTAGTGCCTAAATTGACGACTGAACTAATAAATCTAAAATACTTTATTGTTAATAGCAATATGAACAATCGTACAATTAAGTTATTTCATGCTTTTTGTTTTGCATTATTTGTTTTTAATCATAATTTACTCAATGATATGAAATTTTTGTAAAATATTTTCATCTCTCTCTTGTCCTCATTCGTCTATAATTTCCTGCTTTTTACGTTCCTCCCTTTTTTTTTCCTTTATGATCATCTTTTTACCTTATTTTCATCGTCTTGCTTTCCTTTATAATTAAATCAATATTTTTTGCATAGATTGGGATGAAAAAATATTTAATATTTAACTAACAAAATATTAAATATTTCCTAAATTCTTCAAACTGCTAAGTATTCATAAGTCATTGAAATTACTATCATTGTTGTGGCTATCGCTAATGTTGCCATGATAATCATTAACCATAATTACGTTTATTATTATGATTAATATTTTTGCCATCATCGTTACTTACACACTCGATGCAGGCTGTATTAATTTCAGAATGTTACAGTTTTGTTACAATAATTTCTATTTCTTTATCCAAATTACCACATCAGAGTTTTTCTTTACAAATATTTACATTAATTTCGTTAATTTCGTACTGTTTTTTTTGTAATTATTTACAATATTCATCTTTATTTCAATTGGGAATAAAAATAAAAATTTATTTTGTACTGTTCATTGAACTTCTTTTCTTTTAAAAATATTTACAGTATTCATTCTCGTTTAATTTGGAAATGAATGTGAAAAAATTTTATGTATTTGGTACCGTTCATTGAACTATACGTCTTTTCAAATATTTAAATCGCACATCTTTATTTCAACAGCAAACAAAAAATTTCGTTTGATATTATTTATTGAGAGAAGTTTCAAGATATGAGATTATTAAATCTTTTATTTTTTTCAATTTATCATCAATAATAAGGTTGGAAAATAACTTATCCATGGAACATAATAATTATCAATTATTAATGAATGCTTATACCTATATAAACCATGCGTTACACTATGCTGATTAGACATCAGAACTATGTTACGGTGACTGATAACAAAAGCTTCTAATCAGAATGCTTGAATCGTTTGCTTCATTGACGAATCCTTGGCTCAACATCATTTCAAATACGTCATTTGAATTTTTTTTGTTTCTTCTTTTTTTTTATCTCTCTACTTATCAAATAATAAATTAGAAATGATAGAATCATGGATGAAAGGAAGGAACAGGAAAAACTTAACCGCTTTCATTTGCTGATTTGATAAAATCAACTTAAATTTTTCATTGCATAATTTTGCAATTAAAGGATTGTTTCTTAGTTATTAATATTCAAATTACAAAAATGCCATTAGGAATGAGAGAATCACAGTCTATATTATTAGTGAAACTTTTGTAAGAATTGTCATTATTTTATTGATCTGATAATATTGTCCTCACAATATTTCTCTTTATCGATTTCTCTTTTATCGCTATCATTAAATATCGCTGTCATTGCTTTTTTGTCCTATAATCCCATTCTCACCCCTCTTGCATAGAATTTTCCGTCATTTATTGTTAAACAATAAAATTTTCATTATCTTGACTTTTGATGAACAATTTTCTAATCAGTCAAGATTCATCATATCATTGTTAATGATGCTTCTTAATAATGATTCAAATTATACAATTTCTGGTCGATCATTAATGCTTGACAATTCCAAGTAGTTTGATGATAAATCAATTATAAATTTGTGGATGTAAATAATAATAAGAATTTCCAAAAAATTCATTCTAATTCTAAAATATATAATGTTATTATTTTAATATTATTTTAGTGCTGTTTTTTTAGATTTTGGATAAATGGTTGGTTGGCAAAAAGTCATCCGACTCAGCATTATATTCAGAGAAATGGAAACAAGGATTTACTTCACGACCAACATGGTGTGATGCTGATATGGCATTGCAACAGATAAATCAGGTTTTTATAGTTTTTTAGCGAAAAAAAAATACTGAAACCAATGTAAAAAAATATTTCTGTTCTTGTCGACAGACGCTTTAGGGAAATAACATTCTTTGTTGTGTCTAAAACTTGGATAATTACACTTCAAACATAAACATATTGATCATGATGGTTTCTACTTGATAATAAATACTTTGAATAACAAGAAGGGAAAGAATGCTATTAAAACATATGAGCTTAATATGAAAGATAAGCATGAGATTAGCAACCGAATGATGTAAGAGCGGAAAGAAAGAATGACTGCGGATGTCGCTTGACTGAGTAACCACTGCTTGTAACATAACATGTGCCAGTTAACCATGAGCAGCCCATTTTGATATCGGTGATCCTTGATTATTGTAGTTGATGGTAGCTTTATCATCATCAGTTACACGGAGAGTTTAGTTATCAGAACGAACGAGAGATAAGAATGAGAGATGGACAATATTTTGAATATTATACAAAAGCTTTAATATAAGAAATAAAGAGACAATTAGATAAATGATTCATTTATATTAAACATCCTCACATCCTTTTACATTGGATGATGAGTTATGTAAAAAATAATTTGGTTATTTGGCATGTATTAAAAATGTTAAAAATTATTTTTCGACAATAAATGGGTTCAGTTTTTCATGAAGGTACCACATGCGTTCGAAGTTGGTAGAACTGATTAATGAGTTAATAATTAAAATATTGAGCTTATTAAAAATTAATAATAGACTGATGATAAATAGCAAGTTAATTTAATGGTAAATTAATCTGAAATTTATTTGCGTGAAAAATTTTCATATAATTATATTTCAAGTTTCAATTTAATTATTAATCTTAATTGGATCTTCTTCTTCCTCCCTGCTTTCATCCTCTCCACTCTCAATGATTCATAATCTTTAAGAATATGAAAACAACATTTTTGAATACAAATTATCAGGCATTTAAAATAAAAGTTATAAGATTCAAAAATTTTTCGAACGAAATAGATATAATTCTCGAAACTAAGATTAATTTGGCTAGGCAAACTGTTAAGACTAAGTCGAGACTAATAGTTGAAATTAAAAATGAAATTCTATGGAATCAAAGCCAATTTTTTTGTAGGGTATAGCAACGGGTAATCGCTTGGCACTGTATGCACGTTCTTTTTTTCAATCACTACTTTTCTCATTGGGTTCATTTGTACAAAATTGGGCCTGGTCTGTTGTCATCATTGGCTTAAGTTTATATATGATATGTGCCTTAGGACTTCAATATGTTCACATCGAAACTGATTTAATGAAATTATGGGTTTCAAGTAAGTTTGAATCAAGCATTCTTAATATTTACTTTCTTTTTCGAAAAATTTTTAAATTTAGACAATTTAAAAACATTCTTTTTTTATCACTGAAACGACCAGTATAGTTTTATACAAATAAAATTGAAAAGATCAGTTTTATTTGTATTTTTCAAACTAATCTGAATTATTTATAGAAGATTTCGAATGCGAATTATGACTTAAACAATTTTTTAAAGCTAAAATGAAATTGAGAAACTGAAAAATTAATTAATTAATTAATCGGCCACTTAAAAAAAAATAACGTAAAATTTTAGGGGGCGGACGTTTGGATGAAGAATTGCATTTTCTTCGAAATGTGCAACAAGATAATCAGTACGATGCAATTCGTGAAAAGCGTTTAGTCAATTTTGAAAATTCAAGTTTGTTTTATATTCTTTGATTTTAAATATCCGATTAAATCCAATTCAGAATATTCTTCCTAATCATTTCTCTTATTTCTTCTATCGTTAAAAATAAAAATAATCAATGAAAAATTCGGCTAAGATTTTTCCAGTCATTTAAAATAAATTATATTAAATTGTAAATTTTAGTAAACTTTTAGACTTTTATACTTTCATTTGATTACGGGTATTAATGTCTTGCATACTTTCATTTGATAGTAGTAATTGCAGATATTAATGAACCTATCATATCCATAAAACCATCAAATGATATAAATGTTGCAAAAGATGGAACAAATCAAGAAATGGGTTTGGACGATGCATTTGACAGTCGATTTCAGGTATTATCTTTTAAATACCTGAATTGACTGAGTTCGGTTTTGATTGCAGAAAGATAAAATTGATATAGAATCATTGTGTGCATTGATATAGTTGAAAAATTATCGTATCATATTTCAAAAACTTCCAGTTAATTTTATCTTTTATTATAACTCTATTCAAGTTCATTTTTCTAGGTAGTGATACAAACACCTGCAACAGAGGGATCAAATGCTTTAAACAAAGAGCCGTTGCTTAAGCATGTTAAAATTATGCAAGAAATTGCCGATTTTCAAGTGGAGATGTATGGCGAGTATGCAATTTCATTAAAAAAATAATTCATTTAAGAAATTTGATTTAATTTTTTTCTAATAGTATGTCTAATTTCAGATCCACTGAACACTTCTTCAAAGTTTTATGGGGAAATTTTTTTTCTTTCTTTTAAATCTAAAGCAATCTGTAAAATATTCGGCAAAACGATCTAAAAATATTAAAATTTTATACAGTTTCTTTAATGTGTTTTCTTTATTTCCTTCGATCAAAATTTTGTGACCATTTTAGAAATTGGACACTATCTGATATATGCTTCAAGCCACCGGCACCGCAGTTAGCTCTTGGACCGTTTGCTGAAATAATAATCAAATTGTTGGATCGTTTGATACCATGCATTTGGATTACACCTATTGATTGTTTCTGGGAAGGATCAAAACCATTGGGACCATCACCACCACTATTTCTAGGGTCTGTTTCTTTCCTAAGAAAAAAGAAATGTAATTAACATTCGAATTTGTAAATCAGTTTTTGTTAAAACGTCGAGATAGTACTAAACAGAATGAATAGAGTTTTACTCTACCCATTTATATAATCTCATCTTACAAAGATTATGTTACGACATAAAAATCAAATTATTATGTCTTAATTTTTAATATACTAATTATAGCCAAAGATAAACATTTTAAATTTTAATTACTTCTCTAGTTTTATAACAAACTCTAAAAGATTAAATTCTGAACTAAACGTTGTAGTACACTGAATTTCAAGCATTTGTAGACCCGATATACATGCTTTCATCAACACTTTACCAAAAGGAAATATAACATGGAAAAATTTGGATCCCACAGCAGTTCTGAAAGAAGTTGCTACACTTTTCGATACTGGATCACTCTTCAATTTGTTTGAAAGAGTAAAAATTTTCGATAATATCAATGAATGTAGCGATGAAAGAAATGTTTAATACAATTTCAAATAGTTCTTTGATATAGCCTCAAATAGTTCTTTGATATAGCCTTATTTTAATTAGATGATACGTATTTCATAAGCCATGATGGTATTACTCATTTACAGGCTGGAGTAGGATCTGCTTATTTGGACCGTTGGTGTATTGATCCATTAGATCCTGAATGTCCACCGACATCACCAAATGCTTTCGATCATTGCAGAGCTTTAAAAAAATTTCAAACTTGGAATATGGCAATGCCAGAAAATCAACAAATAAAACTAGAAGTAGAAGCGACGTCGTTATCGGATGATAACATGCAAGATCGTGCATCATTGATTCTCGATGAGATTTTCGGTTAGATCCCGATGAAAATTTATTTGCTGTATTAAAATTATATCTGTTATATTTATATCTGAGTTTTCTACGTGATGATGATATATTTTTCGATTTATCTAATTACACTACATGGAGAAATTTTTACGTTCACAATGTATGTAAAAAGAATAAATTATGGGAGGATTAAAAGAAACAGTGAATGTTATCTCGTAAAATTTTATTCATTTATCGATTAGAATAAATATATATAATATATATTGATAAAGTGTTTATAATATATCAGCTGTTTTTCTAAATTCATCAGTCTTTGTTTCAGCATCTTCAAAGAAAAGAAAACGAGAAATAGGAATCACAACGATGAAACCGAAAATTAAAAATCATACAAAAGATGAAAGTTTCTATTATTATGCGTATGAAGACGATGCTGATGATTACAATACCAATAATGATACAAAAAGTATAGTTCTTTCAAATTATAAGTTTATTGAGTCAGGTGAAAAACTTAATTGGAAGCAACAATTCATATATTCGATTTTCAATAGTATTTTATCGAGTTTTTTCGCCAATTGCGACTGAATCAAATTTTCTATTTAAGAAGTTTTTTTTAATTTCATCATAATTTTATTTCTTGTCAAGTGATTAATTAAGATTAAAATATTTCGAAATTTTTGAGAATGCTATAGAAAATTATTTATCAGATATTATTTGAGAAATGGATAAATGTTAGGCGTAATATTTTTAAAAAATTGAAAAAATAATTCATAATAGATCGGATATTAAATTCTTTTAATATTTTATAGATAAAGAAGAACTTTTTGACAAAGAACGATGTTTGCGTTACGGTAAGAGTTTCTTGAAATGGTTAAGTGAGAATGAGCATCGATGGAATGAATTTCTGACACCGGTACTTTATCTGCCATTTTCTTCTTAAAAATCTTTTTAATTAAGATATCGCACTTCATTATTTGGACTATTTTTGTTGCATCATTCTTTCAATTTTAACTTTAACATTTTGCAATTTTTCAAGAATTTTTTCCTTCATACTAATTAAAGTTTTAAATTCCTGTTATTGCCTTTTCTCGATTATTTGAAAACCATTCAGGAAGAGATGCCGGAATATCCAGATTATGGAAAACAAATGACAGGTGGATGTCAAGGATTTGCTCGAAAAACTATGACATGGCCAGAAGATCTCATAATTGGTGGTGTAAAGAGGAAAAATCGTAAGTTGATAAGTGCTGAAGCTTTCCAAAGTATCATCCTTGTTGCAAGTGGCAATGATGTCTTTACACGTTATAAGGTTTGATCAGCTTTTGCATTTAATTCCTTCAAAATGTTATTTACTTTTGATAAGGATATGTTTAGTTCTTGTTTTAATAGAGGTGTAGAATGTACAGTCGTATCATCTGTGTAAGAATTTCTATCAGTTCAAAGTAGTTCTAAAGTCTGTATGATTGGCGGAGCACAGATAGCACATCTTTTCTTAAGGTATAATCTAATTCCAGAGTTTATTATAACAAAAATTCACAAGCTTTATAAAGGTGATGTATATTTTAACTTGATGCTTTAACTTGATATGATAAGTCAAAATATCATTTAAGCAGAATAGCAAATTTATTTAGACAGGTTGTCTTATCACATTTTTATGTTCGTCGCAATGTTCGATTTTATTTTAGGTGAGCAAGAGGCAAAAACCAAATTTAAATGTTGATTGGAATCCATATTATGCATCTCAAATTGTCGCTGCTTGGCAACGAAATTTCACACAACATATGTATGAACATCGCTGGAATACAGAGGTTAACATCCATTTTTAATGATAATTATCCAAAACAGTACTAGAAACTTTTTATTTTCATGCATAACAATCACATAGAATTGATCCTGAATTACTAGCAACAGATCTAATGTGTTACTCGAGACTAGAATATCGTTTAGAAGACATATTTACTATTTCGTATTCGTATTGTTTCATTCATATAAAATATGTATATGTCTACAAAATATGGCGTAGTTTTCCCACTGGATCGTTTTAAATTGTAAAGAGTTTATCCATAATTTTAACAAAATTATTGAGGTATGTAATTTTTTTTTTTTGCATTAAAACAATATCTTTGAAAATGATAAACTCTACTTGTTGAAGATATAAAATCTTTAAATTTCTCATCGTTTTGATAATATTACCTATCATTTTTCTTAATATTGCTTCTTCCACTTGATTACAATTTGATTAAAAAGAAAGGAAATTTTCAGAAGAATCGACAAATACATCCGTTGTCATCATTATCACTAGAAGATATGCTAAAAGAATTTAGTCAGTTCAAATTTTTGGCTATCTTCATGGGATATTTTTTAATGGTTTGTTTTTCTACAGCTTTTTAAAAATTGCTTTTATTAAAAAACGAATTAATGAAGTTTTTCTTTTACACTATGTAACGTTGAGAGAGAAGTGCATTGAAATTAAGAAAACGAGCAATTAGGAAAACGAAGGAATATTTATGATGAAAAGGCCTAAAGATCTGCTGTTCATTAAAATTCTTCTGATGTTACAAAATATTTTTGCATAACTTGAATTTGAAACAGGGAATCCTGATGAGAAATTAGAATTTATTTGCTATGCTATCTTCAGATCGAAATCTTTTTTCGTATTTTAACTAAGGCGATAGCTTATATATGGTGTAACACTATTCTTACTGTACTTCCACATTCGTTATTTTAAAGTGATTTCAGTTTGTTTATGCGGGGTGGACGCAATTAAATTGGGACGGTTGGTGGTTTGCAGTAAATTCTGCAGTAGGTCTCAGTATCCTTGGTGTTTTTCTGGTCACCTATTCAAGCATTTCCGGCCTTGGACTATGTTCTTATATGGGTATTCATTTTAATGCAGCTACGACGCAGGTATCATTTTTTTACGATTTTTTTTATTCACTTACTTAAAAATTGAGGAACTTTCTAAGGAGAGAATGTTGGTTTTTAATCTACTGATCGGTACTTTTGTTCCTTAGAGTGAATAATATGTGATGCGTCTTCAAAAATATATTAAAAATTTAATTTATAGTTTTTGAATTTTTCCTCAAGGCTATTAAGCATTGTGGCAATGTATAAATTTTTTTTTTGACAATGTTTCTCACATGTAGCGAAATATATGTCAGCTTCATTAGTCTCTTAGTTTAACGTAGAAGAAATTTCTATTGTATATAGTAGCAGTAGTAGCAGCATTAAATAGTTAAACTTTTTTATTCTTTCGTTTGTATTAATTTTGAATAATTTCATAAATTTAGATTGTGCCTTTTTTGACGCTTGGACTGGGTGTTGATGATATGTTCTTGTTGCTTCATAATTATAGAGACGTGCACTGCACTGTTAAAAATAGCGAAATTGGTAACTCTAAATTTTTGTGTATATTCATTCTTGTAATTTTTGAATTCATTCTTCTGATTGGCCAATGCATCATTCTAAGTTTCATTCTTTGAATAAGAATTTTTAATAAATTTACAAAAAGATTTTTTTAACTAAATTTCAGGTAATCATATTTTTAACATAATCGATCATTATTATTCTAGGTGTATTAATAAAAGAAACTGGTATGAGTATTGTGGTTACATCAATAAATAATATTATTGCATTTATGGTCGGCACACTTCTTCCTATCCCAGCGCTAAGATCATTTTGTTCACAAGTAAATCTAATTTTTAAAATTATTTGCTTATTTTTCAATTATTTGTTGTCAAATATATTTTTAAGATATTGATTTTTCAATCATATATTACTTGTTTGTGTCATTAAATTTCAAATAACATTTTCGAGATTCCATCAGTTTTATAGTTTTATCATACAAACATGCTTGATTTTTTTTGATGTCTGAAATTCTCTCATGAATCTTTTATGCAAAAGATGTGATGTTTATAACTATATGATAATAATTAACTGAGAGATTAATCAACATGACGATAATTAACTAAAGGAGATTAATAAATATAATTTATCTGATGATAAAAAGCCTTAATTAGATAATTCTGATGTTTTCGATCCTTTTTTGAAATCATACATCTTTTTTAAAAGAGTATATTTCTTTTTTCTCAGAATAGAAGCTATATAAATCACATAAAGCAGAAACATTATTGCAAATACATTCCACTAATTAAAAATTTTATGTATCTTTTTTTTATTCCAAACATTTTTTTCGATTTAGAAATATATATTGGTTGTTAAAACTTTTAAAAGGAGGAATGGAACAAGTGATGAAGTTTTTCCTTTTTTTTTATTTTTTAATTGCAGACAGCGATTTTATTGACATTCAATTTGGTCGCCATTATGGTAATTTATCCGGCGATGATTGCAATTGATTTACGACGACGTCGTGCTGGCAAGCGAGATTTGGGCTTTTGTTGCACAGAAAGTTTTGTGGATGCAAAAAAGGTTATTTGAATAATTTTTTAGAGAAATAAAGTTTACCTTACTTTAACGAGGAGAATTCGTGTTAAGAAAATAATTTTTTAGACTTTTTCCAAGCTTTTTGGAAGTAAATATTGAATTTTTTGGCAATTTTGAATAATTTCATATAGATGATGAATTATTTTATTTTAGCTTGGAGCGCAATCCCCAGAATTAAATATGGAAAAACGAGTAATAAGAAATTTATCGAGAACTGATCATGTCTATCCAGGTCCACCACCTTCCTCGGTACGAAGGTGTAGTGATGATGAAGAACAAAAATGGTATACGTTAAGTGGGTTTTTGCGGTACTATTACATCCCTTTCTTGACCGTGCCGCTCACAAAGGTTAGTATTGTCATCTCATGGGTGATTTAATTTTGGAAGCGAACTTTAGTATTTAAAATTTGAACTGACAAAAATTTGAACATCGATAGACTGATTACTTTAATTTTTTGTTTGATGGTAATTATTACTTTCACAAATATAATTTTTTAGTTAGTTAATTATGACATTCACATCAATGTTATTGATTAGCTGTTTTTGTCTTCACCAATCAAGTCTTGGATTGGAGTTATCTGATGTTCTTCCGGAAGGAACAGCTCCAGCTGCATTTTTAAGGGCAAGAGAGAAATACTTTAGTTTTTATCCGATGTTCGCTGTTTTGAAAGGCACTGAAATCAATTTCCCGAAACAACAAGAACAAATCGAACAGTATCGTCTGGATATAGGTAAAAAATAGTTTGAATTATTATTTCTTTCAAATTCAAAAAAAAAAGAAAGAAAATAAAAATGATAGGTCTCATTCTTTTTTCCTTCCTAATTTTCGACAAATTATCTTATTTATAGACATCTTTCATGCAATTAATGTATTAATTTTTTCTGTAAATGTATTAATTTTGCTGTTGCAGCAAAATCAAACTATGTGATCAAAGTGAACGGTCATCCAAGCGAAGAGTATTGGATGTCACTGATGCGAATTTGGTTGAATTCAATTCAGAAACCTTTAGATATTGCTATCAAAAAAGGTGATATAAATGCAGTTACTGGTGAGATAAAAGCTGGTGTTAGTCTTAGCGATGATGTGAAGATTGCAAGGTACCTCATTTGTTCGTATGGAAATAACTATAACTGCACAGGAAGGGTAAGTATTATAAAAAATATTCAAAGATGAAATTTTAATTTAAATTTTAATTATTCTTTAAGCTTTGATTTTAATTGGACCAGCTATTTCTTTGAAGAATCTTGCAGATATTTTTTATAAAATCAGTTTGATAACTTTGCTGCTTAGGAAATAGTCAATCAGTATTTCCTATCTTTTCCTGTACAAAGAAAATAATACACTATATAAGTAAGTAAATGTCATTTATTAATACCGGTTAAAGTTATTCATTTTTAGATTAGTACCATAAAATTGGTGAATGATGCTGGTATAATCAATCCCGATGGCTTTTATAATTATTTAACAGCGTGGTATAATATTGATAGTGTGATGTATTATGTATCACAAGCTTCATTTTATCCACTGCCTCCTTCGTGGTCATTTACTGATGTAAATTTTTGTAAATTTGATCCAGGCATATACAAATCGAATTTTAGATCTATCGTTCAATGATATGAGTGTAATTTCAGCAAGAAAAAGTTGTCCCTCCAGCGTCACCACCACTTTACAGTCAAATACCTTTCTATCTTACAGATTTGGTTGATACTCCTGTGATTGTAAAGATGATACGAGTAAGAATTTTGAATTTTCTTTTCAGTTTAATTTGACAGAGCGATAGAAAATTTTTTAAGTTTGCATAGATTTAGCAAATGTTGGAATTTTTCAATTTCTTTTTTTTTGAAAATATATTTCTTATTTATTATATTTACGAAATTTTTGCTTTCATTGATAGCTCGTTTGATTGCATTTATTTGATTACATTTGATACATTGCAGACTTGATCCAAAATATTTTCAGTTTAAAAATATAAAATGTCATATAAATGCTTAACATTTATAAATTATATGGCTCGTTATTAGAAAATATAGTCCAATATAGAAATAATAAATCCTTATAGAAAAATAACAAGTAATCGATTGTTTTTCTAGGAAATTAGAAGAATTTGCGACCAATACACAAAAATGGGTTTACCGAATTTTCCGAGCGGTATCACATTCATATTCTGGGAGCAGTATCTCAATTTGAGGTTACATTTTTCTAAATTTTATTAAGAATCTAAATGTAAAAGAAATAAAATTTATCGAAAATTTTTTCGAATTTGACTTTTTCAGATAAAATCTAATTCTCGCCATTAGTGAAATTATCAGTCTAGTATTCCTATTTAAAGTCAGTAGAGAAAGGAAGTAAAAGAAATGTAACAGTGATCACTTTATAGAATTTTTGATTATTTTAATAATTTACCGTAAGAAACTTCAAATTTTTTTTAAATTCTTGGAAAAATAAGTCATTAAAAAATTTTGAAAAATTGATCAAATTTTTTTTTAAACGATTTCTTGAGTTTCAATGTCGAATTTGACGCTTTTCTAGATGGAATCTGCTCCTCGCTATTGGTGTAATTACTAGTGCAGTATTTATTATTATATCGATATTAGTTTTTAATCCATGGGCAGCGATGATGGTGACAATTGTGGTCATTTCGATGACTATCGAATTAGCAGGTTTTATGGGTGCTACTGGGGTCAAGCTTAATCCTGTTAGCGCAGTTACACTGATTACTGCCGTTGGAATCGGTTTGTTTGGATCCATTCATTTTTATTAGAAAATAATTTAATATTATAAGTCTACTTGAAATTTAACATATTATTATAAAACAATTTTCCAATTGATAAATTATTCATTGCAAAATTCTTTTAAAGTTTTCCATTTTTGTCAATTTTCATATTTGACCTTTTTGCTGACTTTCTTTGTTCTTTGGATGCCAATTAGGAATTATTTTAATAATAGTTTTTTTAAGTTATTTAAATTTTTCTTTACAATTTATTTGCTAGTATTTCTTTGAGGTGTCGAATTCACGGTGCATGTTGTAGTAGTATATCTAACATCACTAGGCAGTAAAGATGAGCGAATGGCAGCATGTTTGAATCATATGTTTATTCCTGTGATACATGGCGGATTATCAACTCTTTTAGGTTGTTTTTCTTTTTTTCACAAAATTATCAAATTGTACCAAATATTTTTTACGAGAAAATTATTCTTATTTAATTTTGCATGTTTTATTCTTCATATATATAATAATCGTCTAAAACAAACTATGAATGGCATTACATAATTTCAGTAGTTTAAACATGTACATTAATTCTTAAAAGACTAGATAAAAATTTTGGAATTTAAGACGGAAATTAAAACCTAATTTGATTTAGGTATAATTATGTTAGCGTTTTCGGAATTTGAATTTATTGTAAAATATTTCTTCGTAGTGTTATCGGCACTTATTTTAATTGGTCTTCTTAATGGGCTTGTTTTATTACCAGTACTCTTATCACTAATCGGACCACCATGTGAGGTAAGTTTTCCGAATTGTTGTAGATTATTAAAACAAGTGGAGTAATTCAACATTACTGTTGAGTTTTTCTTCTGTTATTATGAAAAAAATTTGATGAAATTTTTGTAGGGATCGAGAAAAGAGATAATATAATATTGAAGCTAAAAAATTTCTGCATGAAATATTTTTTTACTGTAATTTGAAGGCGAAATGTTGATGCAGAATTTATTAATTCATCTAAAATTCAATTTGAAGACATTGTATGAATTATTCATGTTTTATGTTTGGCTTCTGAGACTTTACCTAAAGTGCTGAAAGTTCAGAATTTTTCAGATTCGTCTATTCGATAAAAAAACTTATTTACCGGTGCCTGCTCCACTCTCTAAACAACAAAAACATGGTTCAATAGACACACAGCCTGATGATCTGGTAAAAAGACGAGTTGGTGGTGCGTTTGTTGAAATGCAGGTACTTGGATAAAGACATTTATAAGATTGAATATCGTAATAACACATTACTCCAGTTATTGATCGTTTAAATATGATGAAATAACATAATGGCATGTTATGGAAATTCTCGTGATCTTTTAAATACAATTAAATATTTTTTTGCACATAAAACAGTGAATGAGGTGAAATTATTTCGATGATTCAAAGGTTACGTTCAAAAGATTTCAGAATCTTGGGTCCGATGCACTTGATGCACCATGCAAAAATGGTAGTCTTCCAGTCATTACTTTCTGTTGCAATAATTTCTGACAATTTTTTTTTATTTAAAAAATCGTTATCAAGAGAATTTGAAAACGAGTGACATAATTATTTTTATGAAATCGTTTTGGCAGCGAGTTTTCAAGTTAAAACTTTGAGAAGAAATTAAAAATCAAATTACAGTAATCAGTTTTTCATAGGTGAATGGATGTACAGAAACAAATACTGAAAATAGCGCCCATCATAATTCATCATCGGCAATCACCAAAGATTCTCAAGCTGTTAGTTTTTTTTCAGACATTTATAATTTAACATGGTTACTTCTTTTTTCGAGAATTTTTTTTTCAAATTTTTGAATTCTAATTCTGAACAAAGTTAAACTTTCGTAATTTGTCATAATTTGGCGAGGAAATTTGGGTTCATATGCAAAATCCCATAAAATATTTTGATTTATATGTAAAATCTCATAAATTTAAAATTAAGCAGTAATTTTTTCTGTCCAACTGTCGAGATATCATTTTGTTTCATAAAAATAATATTTAAATAATTCAGTCTCTGTTTTTTTGTCTCTTAGAAAAAAAGCACCTTTCAGGACAATCGTTCCTATTGCAATTCATCAACATTAAGTAGCAAGAAATCAACAGCAATAAATATTCCCACTTCTACCGTACTAATTGATCAGGGCCATGAAATTAATGTCACAACAGCTTCCGCCAAAATTCCACTTAGCATGGTTGGACCACAACATTCAGCTGCACCACTTCTTTCGTCGAGTGCTACTTCTAACAGTAGTTCTGTTAATCAAAATAACGATGGTAGTAACAGATTATTCAAGTTTTCATCGAATGCTCTTAGATTTTAGAAGATTGCTTTTCTTTTAAAGATTCAAAGTTTGAAGTGAAAGACAAACTGCATTGCTTAATTAGTACTAAAATTATTATTGCGTTTTGCAAATTAGAAATGAAGATAGAGAAAGACTTGTTGAAGAAACCTTTTTCTTCCTGTACAGTGTGTTTCTTTCGAATTTTTTGTTGAGTGTTTTAGTTCCCATCATTTATTGAAGTTTTTCTTCCTTTTCTCTGATGCTCAAATATTTTTTCCGGAAATTGTAAGACTAAAATTTTTTAATTTTTATTTTCATAAATTTGATTTTGTAATTGATTTATTCAGCATGCCTAGTATCTTCTGAAGATTATTCAAATGCTGTTGAAAGTGTTATAACATTCTCGAGTTAATTTGTTTTAGTTCAAAATCAAATTTATTTCTAAAGTCTTTTCATTCAAAAGGATTTTGATATTATGCTAAGATATTAAGATATTGCTCACTTTAATATAATTAACTTAAAAAAATCATAAAAGAAGCTAACATTCTTCCACATATGAAATACCTCCGTTTGTTACATATGATAAGAATCCGATATGATAAGTATACGAAATAAAGACTAAGAATCGATAAAATGATAAAAGATTTCTTTTGAAAGGAAAAAGTATCTGTAATATGTCAGGGAAATTTCTTTTCTTAAAGTTAAAAATCTTTTTAATCATTTAAAACTACTGCTACAATCTTCTGATCCTTTGTACCATTTCTACTTTAGTTTGCTTATACGTTTTCATCTTGTCTCATCTAAGTCACAAATTTTACAGAATTGATTTCTTCATTTCCATACTTCTTAATTATCTTCACATATTCTTTTCGAAATTCCACATGAATAATTGACTGGAAGTATAGTTCTGGAAAATTATTTGTCATTGTGTTTGGTGACTTCTGGTTCCTGGAAAGGTGATGGATGAATCCAATTTTTAAGAGCTAAATCGAATTAATTGTAGTAGGAAATAGTTTTATAAAAATTCTATAAAATATCGTATAATTTTTTTGTGTGCATAAAAAAGTATACACAGTTCAGGTGATTGTGTTATTTTTTTAACTAGCTTTTTTTAATTTCATATTTTCTTCTACTGCCTTTCTAAAAAATGCACTACTTTTTTGAAGTTCGAGAACTCTTTTCAAGAAACTCTGATTTTTCTCTTTTTGAAGAATTTCTACTCTTGAATTTACTTTAAAATCAGCATAATGTTTCTTATCTTTACATTGTTTGTTTGATGTTTATGATTGGACTGTGATAAATATTTAAAATTTGTATATATATATCTTTCATATTTCACAATATATGTATTTGTTATTTTGCTCTGCCAAGTAAAGAATTAATTCATCGATTGTATTATTTATTATTCTCTCCATCTCATTATTTTACGTCAAACAAAGTTTACTTGATTTAGACTTATGCATATTATTATAACAAAGAAAAATAACATAATATTATGACAATGGAGGAGCAATTTTGAAGTTATTTTTTGTCAGAAGAACTGCTTCAAGATGATTCGTCATGGCCCATTGAAAAATCACATATAATCCTATAAAATGTATGGAATTTCATCTCATGAGCAATTTAAATTAATGCCCAGAAGATTAGGTACACCGGAAATTTTTTAATAAAATAAATGAAAATCATTTTTATCAAAATTAAAATACTACAAGTGCTTCTTCAATTAAACTATTTTTCAACATTAATGTATATTTAAGTTAGTATTATTCAAAAAAATTAGTATTATTTATTAAAAGAATTTCAGAAAATTATATGCATGGCCTATTTTTCTCGACTGAACAAAAAAGAATTCGGGAAATATAAGCTTTGTTGCATATTTCCGCTTATTATGTAACAGTAGGAAACTTATTATGTAACCAGGCTTACCTAAAACAAATAACATGGCACCATTTAAGTAAAAAAATCCTGTCTTGAAGGCTTGATAAAAAGCTTGAGCACAATCTCGCTTATACACCGAATTTAATGCCATTTCTCGCTTTTGTTTACAATCATTCAACGAAACACAACCCTAAAAAGTTTTTATAATTTACGCTATCTTGGCTCAAAAACCGCAAGCATTGATCTAAAATTTTTGACATGTATTTAAATTTTCTCTAAAATTACATCACAATAAAAGGGATATGTTGAAAAATGAAAATAAATGTGTTCTAATTTGCACCACATATTTTATCGTAACATCAAAATGCTGTCACATTACATAAGAAAAAAGTTCGAGAAAAAATGTCTTCTGGAAAAATTTGATTATTCCATATTAAAGATTTATATTATTGATGAAAAAAATACAATTTTTTCTCAATTTTTTATTGTATAATATTCTCGAATATAATATAGAATAAAATTTAGAATGGAATTTTTCTATATTGATGTTATCAGTTATCGAGAGCTGAGATTTGTGGAAATTTTAGAAATTTTAAATGGTAAATCAAGTTGGAAGGAGATGCTATAGATAATTTAAATTGATTACTATATCAGCAGAATTATAAATTATCATATCCTCATCATTTTTTTTGATAAAGTATACATACCCAATTTTTTTTAAATCGAACTGCATAACTAGGTATTAGACTAAAATATGTTTCATTAAAAGGTACGATGAATCGTCCATATGCAAACTGATGGCAATACATGAATTGATAATCAGATCGACAACAAGACCATGGTAATGAATGCATTTTACTAAAATTGTAAAAAGTTAGTGATATATTGAATCAAATATTGACATTAACTAAATAAATTATAATACTTACACCTATAATATTTTCTTGCTTTTGGTAACTGAATGAGTGAAAATATATTTAATTAAATTCTTTAATTAACTAATCGGTCAATGTATTAGAATTTTTGATACTCTAAACTTTAGAATATATTGAGGTATTAATCTCATCAGAAAACTAATTATAAAATTATCATTTCCAAACTTGTTTACTATTTATATTTCTGTACTGTTTAGTTTTATATGCAATCTTCTATTGTACTATTTTTTAAATAAAATTTCGAAAGTCCGATTACAACGTAAACTATTTGCATATATTAATAGTGTTCATATCATATAATATAAATAATAAAATACTGTGAAGTCTTTGACTCTTATATTCTAAGTTTGAAATAAGTTGAATTTACTCATATAAATTCTCCTGGAAAGCAATATCAGGTAGTAAATAATACAACCAAATATGATTCGGTTCTGCACCCTGCACTGACACTCCGCAACATTCAAACTTTTGTTGAATGATATTGATATCCTGTAGATATCATTGATTTAATACTAAAAAATAAATCCTTACAAAATATATAAAATCAATTGCTAATTAATTGATAAAATCTAATGCTTACCTGAGCATAGTCATTATCACTGATGGCGTGTTTTATAGCATACAGTATATTATCTCGGATAGGTTTTTGCCAACTACTACAAAATATGAATAGAATACAACCGCATCCTAAAGTTGCTATACTGGATGTAAGCAACTCATATTTTAATAATTTTAAGTCTAAAAAATTTTTCGAAAATCTTGTTGCTTCCACAAAACTGAAAATAAAATTGAAATTAGTGACAGATAATTTAAGTAAAATTAGTGACAGATAATTTAATTAAAATTAGTGACAGATAATTTAATTAAAATTAGTGACAGATAATTTAATTAAAATCAGTGACAGATAATTTAATTAAAATTAGTGACAGATAATTTATGCGATTGATCAGATTTGTCAAAATCAGTAATTAAAAATGAGAAATTTTGATAAATTTCAAGCTAAATGATGAAAAGTTTTTTAAATTGCTACCAAAATTTGTGAACTTGAAATGGTGCAATGATAGTAATAAGTGTGACATAGAACGTGATAATAAAGACACCCGAAAATAAACCATATCGCTGCATAAAATTTGGTAATATTTTACTATAAAGTAAATTAAATATTTATTAATAACAGATAGAAGATAGTGATATTTATAAAAATCGAAGTGATAATAGTAATAATCATAACTTGATAAAAAATACAATTACCGATATGTAACAAATCTCACTGAGCTGTAGAGAATAATGATAAGCGTAGCACCGCAAAGCATAAGTTGTAAGAAAAGAGAGAAAAGTATAATTCGAGCAATTGTAGTTGATGACATTCTGTCCACAAAGTTTCTTGATTCTGTTATCATTTTCAAAATTCGCCTTATCAAAGATTTTTCAAATTTTAATTCTGTCCGATCCATCAATAACTTTCTGTATAAAATGCTATTCGTGATTTCGAGAGTTTCGGATATTACAAATGACAACAAATTTTACTCATTATTAATAGATATCATTAAATTAACAAAGTATCAAATATCATTAATTAAGATAAATTCTAAAAATCAAATTATCGAATTTTATTTATAAAGAAAGAATTTTTTCAATAATTTTAGGAGGACGAAGAATAACACTTCAGCAAAGCGCATAGTATTAATTTACATCGATTCCTTATGTTATATATGATATCAAACTTTTCAATCTTTTTATCTAAACGAATGCACTGATTCGCTTATTCTAAAATATAAATGACGAGATCGGTGGAGAACAATTTTGGAATCTAAAAATCTAACATCGGCCACTCTTCAGTTGGCGTTCTTGTAAAAATGATCTTTTTCGAATTCTCTTAGATAATGATCGGTGAATTTTTTTCCTTTTTCTTTGCTAAATAATTAATTTTATGCATAATTTCTTTATATTCCTTGATAATGATAACGATAAAAATTATTGATTTTTTTAAGCAAGAATTATATGATAAATTGCAAATGAAATATTTGGAACAAAATTTTAAAAAAAATTTAAAATATACTCCAAATGATTTATTTACAGTTTGTTGAATGCGATATTTGTTTTTTTTTGTGTGGAATAAAATTTTTTTTAATACTTATATCAATTAATATCTGGTGATAAAAACTATATCATTCTAATTTCAATTTTAATCAATTTTGCTAAATTTCAAAAATTTTAATTTTGATAAAATAATTTTATATCAATGAAATGTATGACATATTTTCTTGTAATTGGAAACATTTTTAGCTTTTTTTTATTTTAAATTTCTTCCATTTGTCCGACTTTTCAATCATATCATTCGGTGATCCTTTTGTTTTTATGGATTTTTCCATACTATCGCAAATGTCATTCCTTGTCATCAATCGCTTTGCTCTTCTCGACTTCCATAGTTTCATTTTTTTTCAAACAAAACTTTAAACATATATTGCGCACCCATTAGTTGTGCCATGCCATTAAAAAATTTTAGTATGGAAAAAATTTTTTCAATTTAATTTTACCCAAAAATTCTTACTCCTTTCCTCTCCTATAGATTAATTCCTATATTTTTCCACTTAGGAAAAAAAATTTTTTAAACGAATTAGGTCGACAACAAATCACAGCCATTTTACAAAGTGTCCTTTACAAAAAAAAGAAAGGAAATTGAAAGATTTCAAATTACAATTATTTTTTTATAGTTTGATCTAGAATATTTTAATCGAAAGTAAATTGCACTTCATGACCTTTTTTCGCCTTTTCTTTTTATTTCTTATAAAGCTCTGTCAAATTCTGAATATTCTTCTATAAACGATAATGGATGGTTTTGTGTTGGATAAAAATGGAATAAATTGGAAGAGGTCATATGAAGAGGCATATATAATAGGTTTAGTTCCTTTTTTTCGAACTTCTTTTTGAAAAGTTTCATCCCACTGAACTCTTCCAAAAATTAGAGCAATATTTTCTCGTTACAGATATAATTTCGTAAAAATCATCATCATCACTTTTCAAGTGTTTCATTGTTCTCAGTCTCCTCGATTTACTCCCTCGTTTGCCATGATCCTGGCACTATTGAAAATACGAAAATTTCTCAATCAATTCTATACTTCTATACTTTTCAATTGTATCTTTGAAATTTAATCATCCATTGTATATTTAGTTAAATTAATATTTAGTTCAATAAAAATTACATCTAATACCAATGGATTAATAAATTATCGACTAAATACATCTTAAAATATCAGAATAATTTGAAATCGATAACTTCTTCTTCGATAGCAAAGTTTCAATAAATAAATTCATTTATTAATAACATGAAAATATTCATGATTTTTAGCAGAATTTCTTTTAAATTACATATTAATATGAATAAAACGGTTTTTCTAAACGACGCTGTTTGTTTGAACTATGAAAAAATTATCATTTCAGATAATATCATTATAGTTTAGGTGGAAATTGATCAATCATATTTATCACTTTCTCTTTTTCCTGCATTTTAGATTATCTTCTGATGTTGTTTTTATAACACAAATTCTTGTAATTCCTTAGAAATTAGTTATTAAAACGTAATTAGTTATATTTCTTCTTTTGTACCGTAAATACTAAAAGATAAAACAATCGAATTGAAAATATTAATATTGATAATTCTAATTCATTTGATTATTATGGCAATATTTTTTATCATAAATTAACAGCTTCCAAATACAATAACAAAAAAGGCAATGTTTGATTCCAAATGATATTAAATACTTTATTTGATCCATCAGTATTATGTCTTTGTCATGTCAAAATGGATAAATTATGTTGATGGATAAATTATAATAAAATGTAACTTTTCATTCTCATTTTCATGGAAGCTCAAATCTGTCCATAAAAAATAAAAAGAAGAAACGAAAATATACGAATTTATTTAGGCATTTCATCAAATTTACTCCAAAAAGTTTTATCATCGTACCTGTCTCTCTCTCTCTCCCTTTATCACTTACTTTTTCTCTTACTTCAATTATTATTCTATCAACAATTTTATTTTGTTATTTCGCTTATTTCGCTCAGTGCTTATCACTTTTTTTTGTTTCTCATTTTATCTAAACTTTTTGATTTTCTACTCTTAACCTTTTCGCAAAATTTGTTTAAGGAAAACTTACCTTACACGACATACTGCTAAATTCTCGAGAATTGAAAAAAAATTATGCAAATGTTTGAAAGTTAAGTGAAAAGAATATTCAGCAAAAATTGAGGACAGAAATGCTAATTTAGAAGAATAACGAGGACATCTTTGTTACAAGGGATAAGCGAGGATGAAATATTCTAAAGATAAATAAATGATGATATGTCATTTCAAAAGTTGACTTCTTCTAAAGGCTATTCAAATAGGATTGGAAAGATAGGAAAGGTATTCAAGATGAATAAAGCAAGAAAGAGTGAATGAATTGAAGGAAGGAGTAAAGCGTTCACGGATTTTATGCATCTAAATCAATCTATTATTAATCTATTTATTACTATTGTTGTTGATATTCTTTAGATAGGAAGAAAGAAACGAATTTGAAGTTTCTGAAATTTAAATTCAAATTTTTATCATTAAATTGTTACATTTTTATTAATGATAACTTTGAATTATCATTAACCGTTAAAATTATCATTAAATTATCATTTTTATATTTGTTAAAATTATCATTGAATAAAATTATCATCTAAGTTAATATTATTATTATTGATTGTTGAAAAATTTCAACATTAATATTCGCCATTTTTCTCCTTCTTTAAAAGGTTCTTTTTTTCATTTAAATTCCACTTCTGCTCGCCAATTTTCCATATGCGATTCTAATGAATTAATGGTAAAAAACTAAGAAGTAGCAATTTTTTGTTTTGTTGTTCTTTCACAATCTTCAATTTTCTCACTTTGATCTGTTGTTTACTATGATACCATGATAATTCAGCATAAATTTGAAAAGATTCAAGTTGAAACTGATAACTGGTATTGGTGGAAGAGAAAATTTGACAATCAGAAAATTAACTGTTTGAAATTTATAATGGCATTGTTAATTTTGATTAACATTAATAGAAAAATGAAATATCAGATACGAATGACAATGCATCAAATGTGATAAGTCTCTGCACCTTTATCATTCTATCATTGTAATGTTATTGAGAAAAGTTTTGAATGATACTAATAAGATAGTTTTTGTGTTTTTAAACATTGTTCTAAGCAACTTCCCAGCAGTGCAAAAAATTCTTTTCAAATTTTGTCATTTTTAAATTTTAAATTAAAGAAACGAAGGAAAAGGAATAATCGAATTTCATTGAAGTGTCCATTTATAATTATGCGAAATGTAAATTGGATTAACTATAGAATGAAATTATTGTTGTTCAAAACTCCACAAATATCGCAATAAACTAATCACGGCCTAATGAAAAACTGCAGGAAAAAGATGTGAAAAAAAATAACAAAAAATACGGTTTAATAATTAATCAACCTGTAACCTGTTGTAATTTCAATAAACATCTCATATATTTACCTGATATAATGATATAATCAAGATTACACTATGATAAATTATTTCCATTTTTTTCTTTGATCTTAGGAAAAAATTATGGATGAAAATTCTATGCAACTATTAACTTTTTGATATTAGAAATTTCGAAATCTTTCAAAAAATTTACTAATTCTTTTTTAGCAGATATTCAATTTATTCACCGACGCAATCATTTATTACAGGAATGAGGTCAACCAGGTCATTCAATTCTGATTATCGATATGCTCTTTTGTACGATAGATAATAATGCATTCTTTTTTTAATTTTTTTGTTTTTCCATTAAAATACATCTCTTCAAACAAAAAAAAAAGATGATGAGGTCAGGTAAAAGATATAGGCCACAAAATTTGAAAAGATTTATATGCCACATCAATTCTGGTACAGAAATAATTAAAGAGACAAATTGAGTTGCAATAATTTATCTTTAAATTTATGGAATTACCTTTATTATTATCAGTTAATATTATCGGATCACTCGAAAGGTGTGAATCAATCTAGTGTATTTATGAAATCAACTATGGATTGCTTGCTGATCTTCTTTCATTATCTTTTGAAAATGATAAATTTTTTTATTAAGAATTATTATTTGTGTAATTTATTTCTATAAAGCAGAAATTTTAATCTTATCTTATCATACCCCAAGTTTACCTTTCATTTTTCTAATATTTTGTCTTTTTAATAGTAAATGAAAGATTAAAAATACACAATAAAAATATTATCTAAAACATTACATTTAATATTTTGGAGGATCAATAAATCTTCTGTAAATTCGTACCTGATGCTACAAATTTTCTTAGTGTTTTTGATTAAAAATTAATTGAATAATAATGATTACCAATTATTGATTGTTGATTATCATATATATCACATTCTTAAAGCACGAAAATTTTTTGAAAAAGTTTGTCAAGATTCACTTATTTCAGATACAGCATTTTTTATAAATCGGGTGATAACAAACAAGCAGATAATGTTCCTAAGGTCAATGATATTTCTCTTAGTATTATCACTGCTGATGAAATATTCAGTAGCAATAACATATCGTTGCGATGATGATCAAATCATTGTGGTACAAAATTTTGGCAATGATACCATTCGAATGCATTGCCAAAAACCAATTCTTTGTGGTTTTCAATTTTTGGTGAATTTCATGTTTTGTTTAAAATATAACTTTACCTATAAATAACAGATATTTATTGTAAATTTCATCTTCTTTAGAATTTTTAATTATCCATTCTTGATGGAATGGAATGCAAAGAATATCTTTTATGCTTCCATTGTAGCATAACATATCATAAATTGTTGATAAGATTAAATTTATTCATACTTCTATACTGATATTTAAAAACAAAATTTTTAAGAAATAATTCTGAAAACACCTTCTTTGTACTTTCTTCCATTTATTTACTTTTTGTTATTTTTCTTATCTTTGAATTACCTTGCAGAAATGTCATTACAATCATTTGCAATCACATTGTGGCGGAAAAACTAATTTTGTTGCTCACCTTCAACAATTAACGCCCATTTCACCGTAAATATATTTATTATTAAATTATAAACATATCATTGATAGTTTTTGATTAAGATTGATTATGATTAAGGTTATCATAATCAAAAATGATTACTTTAATCGTAATCATTAAATCATTATTTCTATTGATAAAAGCATGACTACCTTTATTACATGAATCGTAAACTTAAACTTGAAGAATTGTTTATGTTAGTCAGTTAATTATGCATTTTAGTAAGTTTTGGCCTAGCGATTCGAGCTTTTAAAGCATTTTTTTTAACAGAAAATATAAAATAGTAGGACTAGATATATCATTAAGTTAATCATATCAATAATGTTTTTAACAAATTTTGTTTAAATCTAACAAATCTTAAGTGTCATTAAATAATTTCTTATAGTTATTCAAATTTACGTCTTAATATAAAATTTGTCATATTGCCAAGTTTAATATTTCGAATTTCAACTGAATATCAAAAAATAAGTTCAATAATTCTCTTTATGCTAATATAATAAGAAGAATTGAATCTTGAATTTCAGATTTTCAAAAAAAAAGTGATATTTCAGGGTGATGCATACCTGTTGTAATTTAACGATTAATGAAGATATTGAAATAACAGCACATACGGGAAATGATTGTTTTTTATATGATATACCAGATGGCTCAAATGGTACCACAGCCAAAGATTTAGAAAAAGAAGATAAAGAAGGCTATATGTTATTAAAAAATGTTAATAAATTACCGGAAAAATTTGCGGATTTTTCTGGTTACCGCTTGAGATATTATTTGCTACGTAAAAAGGAATCGACACAATTTGTAATAAAAGGTCTGGAACGGAACAAGTAGGCTTTTAACTTAAACTGACTATAATACTTACAAACTTTTCTAGTTTTCCCAGGATTTTTTTATATTGCCGGGATTTTTTATAATCAATAATCTTATCTATGTAATTAGTAATAATAATAATAGTAGCACTTTTAAAAAAATTTACAAATCTAATAACCTGTAACTTTATCTTTTTTTTTGGTTATTTCTTATGTTTTTCTTGATAACAGTAAGACAATAATATAAATAGTAAATGAATTTTAACCTTCGGAATTCAAAACATTTATTATTTTTAGGGTTGGCTATCGGATAACTATATGTAGTATACAATGTCAAGATAGTTCAGAAAAATTGAAGCCGATAGTCTATAATGATGATGATAAGCTTAGAGATCTGAATAAAAAAGAGCAAATTATCAGTAATGATAATTTGAATCAAATCAAGATTGCACTGCGGAATTTAACCGATGATGGACAATGGATGATTGCTACTTGGGCAGAATGGACTTACAAGCAGTAAGTTGATATTTTTTGTAATTTTTTTTTTAATTTCAATTTTACGACATATGTTCTCAGTTCCATGTAAAAGAAAAAATTAATTAGATTTAATTCATTCCAAAAATATTTTAAGTTTTATGCTAATTTTGAATTGATAATATATCAATTCAAAATTTGATTATCAAATTATAATTATTACATTACTGATAACTGAAAGTAATAATTGACATTGAAAAATATTTAATATAAAAGAATTAGTTGCATATATATGCATTTTCCACATAATATTAGAATTTATGGATAAAGATCATGCATGAAAATGATCGATTCGAAATAAAATAAGTAAATATTTTGAGAAATTTGTGATTTCTAAATTATGAATAACTAAAATAAATATTTCAAAAATTTATGATTCCTAAATTATGTGATTCCCAAATTGTTCGATCAGGTAAGCATTAAACGTTTGAATCAGTGATAGTTTCTTTGTTATGAGGAATGACTTAATAATGTCCATAACTAGAAGAAAGCGAACATTTATCATGACCTTTTAACTTCATTTATCACAGCTATTATCACCACAAAAAAGACACAGTTGAATGATTAATTTTTTTATCAAAGAAAATTTATTTTAGATGGTCACAATGGAGCATTCTGCATAAGATCGAATTAAATGGATTGGATGGGACAAAAGGAAGAGATCGATATCGTATTCATAAAGCTGATACTGAAATTAAAACTGCTACTGAAACAGGTCATTTTAAGGATAGAATAAGTCAAAGATAGAAAGGATTATTAAACAGAAGTTGCAAATATCAATTCAGCATAGATTTATTATTAATTTTGCCAGAATGAATATTTTGAAATGCTCAATCAGTACTGAATTTTTCCAGTTGGAAAAATTTAGTATTTGTACAATAGGTAGTCATATTTTATTGAAAAACTAATTCCATTTCATGCAACTATTTTTAAGTTGAATCCAGTAATTTAGCTATGGCAGAAAATATTGTTATCAAGATTTATTGATAAGCAAGAAGACATTATTTCTAAATTTTTTTTTTTTTTGCTCCAAGAAATGATAAAAAATAGATTAGAATCACATTTAATGATTGAGTAAATATGTGGAAATAATCTGAACATTCCATTTATTTAAGGTCAAGGAAAAGATATCAAAATGTTTACTGAAAAATCAAAAAAAGGTCATTATCGAGTTCGTGGACGCTCTAGGAATTGTAATGATTACGAAGATTATTCTACCGAAATGGCCAAAAGCAATGTCGCAAAAGAAGAGCCAAAATTGAAAGTACAATCTAAAGATTGTGATGATAACGAAGATTACACTGCCAAAATGGATAAAAGTAGTATCACAAAAGAAGAGCCAAAGTTGAAAGTACGATCTAAAGATTGTGATGATAACGAAGATTACACTGCCAAAATGGATAAAAGTAGTATCGGAAAAGAAGAGCCAAAGTTGAAAAAACATTCTGAAAAAATTGCTAGCAGTGATAATAAAAAAAAATTGATAATAAAATTGTCGGAAAAGCGAAACTGTTCTGAATTAGAAAATTTGAAATCTGAATTGAAATCACATGAAACAAACGAAGAAGGAGACCAATTTGCTTGCTACCTCAGTTACTCAAGCTAAAGAAGCTGAGAATCAGACAAAAAAGGATGTGAATCTCCTTGTGACCTCGGTTACCCAAGCTGAAGAAATCGAGAATCAAACGAAGAAAGAAATGGATCTGCTAGTCACCTCGGTTACTCAAGCTGAAGAAATCGAGAATGCAAAGAAAGAGCCGGATCTGCTAGTCACCTCGGTTACTCAAGCTGAAGAAATCGAGAATGCGAAGAAGAAAGAGACGGATCTGCTAGTCACCTCGGTTACTCAAGCTGAAGAAATCGAGAATGCGAAGAAGAAAGAGACGGATCTGCTAGTCACCTCGGTTACTCAAGCTGAAGAAATCGAGAATGAGAAGAAGAAAGAGACGGATCTGCTAGTCACCTCGGTTACTCAAGCTGAAGAAATCGAGAATGAGAAGAAGAAAGAGACGGATCTGCTAGTCACCTCGGTTACTCAAGCTGAAGAAATCGAGAATGAGAAGAAGAAAGAGACGGATCTGCTAGTCACCTCGGTTACTCAAGCTGAAGAAATCGGGAATCAGAAAAAATACGATGCTAAAAAAACGGAATCATGTACTTTTATGATAATTGAATTTATCAAATTTTGTCTATAATTTATTCATTTTTTTCTAAATGTGAAATTAATAAATCAAATACTCATATGGCATCTGAGAGTGAAAAATTTATCAAATGATTAATTAAAAGATTAATATCTAAACTATATATAAACGATATCTTTTTGTTTATTTGAAACGACTCTATCGTCTTTCATTTTTTTTTTTTGAATTATTTCACGGAATTTCAAAAGATTTAATCAATTTGTAAACATAGATGATGAAAGCAATATCATGATTCAACGAAGTCGTCCTTGTGATATTTTAATCGCAATAAAAATTGGAAATTGTGGTGGTGAAATAAATGTTGTTAATACTACAAAAATGACAGAGGACAAAGAGAAAGACATTTCAGAAATAAAACATAGAGATATTAATCTGCGTATATCACCAGAATCATATTCGAGTGGAAAGGTATTTTCAATTTTTGAATTCTTAAATTTTACTGAAGTTGTTGGAATAAAATTAAAAAATGGATGATTTGATAATTGATAATTTCCAATTCCAACTTTATTGTGCTTTTTTTTTAGATTTATTTCCTCACTAAGCATTTCAATTTCTTATCATATCCTTTTTATTGTACAAAAATTTCCTTAATGTATCCTCAAATTTTCGCATCTGTAATCTCTCAGCTAATTTTTTTCATCAACGCTTTATAGTCTTTTATTTATTTAATCGATCGTTTCCTTTATTTGAGTAATCAATCATCTTATTGATATTCATATTGATCAAATTAGATATCACATTAGATAAGAATTGCAGCGAATATATTTTTGTCTTAAACAAATTCTCTTCTTATTGATAAGCTTTCAGTAAGACTTACAACAGATACTACATAGATATCATTTTTCCTGTATCAGATCAACATATTTCGTAATTCAGTTTATTCATTTACTAAAACTTACTGGAATAATCAAATTCAATTCATAATATATTTTAAATTTGTTTACTATAAATTTTCCTAATTTTTCAGCAATTATTAGAAGAAAAAAAAAGTGATAATAAGAAGGAAGAAGATGTGGAAAGGCAGCAGATAGAATCCTCTTCCGGTAATATTTCTATTATATAAAAAAAAATGAAAATTTTTCATCGCATTTATTATGTACTTTTTAATTTTGTATTTTATCATTATATTTTCAAATATTGCTTATAAAATTTTTTCCTAATCTCTTTTAATTTCAGGTTAGATCTCAAATTAAATGCAATAAGTGCCATCTTTTTTGATTGAATCAAAAAATTCGTCATTAAAAATACTCGTCGTGGAATAATTTAAATTATTCTTAATAAGCTTAGTACAATAACATTGTTTGTTTTTAGTTATACTAATTTTTGTTCAATGTATGATACGTTTGAATTTTTACTAATCTTGGACGTCAAACTTCCTCTGAGTCCAAATGAATTTATTGCTAAATTTAATTTGTAAATTACTCTTCACATCTTTGTACTGCATTGCTGACATTTTCTCCGATTTCAAAATTAATTTTATGATATTTAAAATTTATATATTTTTCGGTTTCATAAAATACCTTTGGTCGATTATTGTATATTTTTCACTTAAGATTAGATTTAAATAAAAATGATACAGATCTTCTTTGGTTTACATAGTTTAATGATAAATTAAACGAATATTAGCATTAATGATAATTACTGAATATTGTAATCTTCCAAAAAGACACAAAATATCTTTCAAGACAATCTCTTCGATTATCTCATTGATTTATCAAATTTGAAGAAAGCTGAGAAAATTAAATAAATTTATTAATTTCTACAAAAAGCAAATCGCATGAATATTATGAAATTCAACTTGGAAAATTTCAGGAAATTATTATAAAGAATTGCCGAATTGTTCAGTACCTTGAAGCTAAAAAATACTCCATTATTTTTAGCAAAATCGAAAATATATTCAAAGAAATTATCGAGAAATGAAACGATAACAATTACTCATGAAAATAGCACTTCTCAAGCAATTAAAAAGGTCCTACCATTTTTGAATTTTGAAAAATGACTTTTTTAATGGTTCACTTATTTTTTTCTTGAAATTTTAAAATATAAATTTTACCGATAAAATGTCAAAAATAATAAATTTAAATAAAATTCGAAAATATAAAATTGAATTGACTTATTTTGATGTTTAGGAAACTATTTCAAAACAAAAAATTTTCGGTGAAAAATCAGCAAGTCAAGGACGAAAGAAGAAACAACCGAAAAAGAAAGCGAAAGATAAAAGTAAACAAACGTCAGAATTAGAAAATCGAACTCTATTATCGACTGCTGCAAATGTTCGCAAAAATAAAATAGTTCATGACCCCGTTCAGGCCGTGTTAGGAGTTTCTAAAGGTCCGGTAGCTAAGGCGCAATTAGCTAATCCGGCAATGAATTGTTTCAGCGCTGATACAAAGGTTTATACACAATGGCGAAAAAATAATGAAGGATGTTGTAGTGGGCGATTTCGTAAGTTTTCCGCTATTCAAATATGCAATTAATTTAGATTATTTTTTTAGAGTTTTCCGGAGGAATTTCATTTCTATCAAATCATAAATTTATGATAATGATTCTATAGGACTGGAAGCAAAGGTATATTTTATAGGTTCTCGTGCCGGTGTAAAAATCAATTGAGATATGAACGAGTGGAAATGTTCTATCATCGAGAACCGGAAACTCGTGCCAAATTTGTAACGTTGGAGACGGAATCAGGCAGGAATTTGAAGCTAACAGAATTACATCTTCTTCCGTTAGGTGATTGTAAGCAGATGAGTGAAAGTAGTATTGATGCTGATAGTATTGATCAATGGCTTCGGAAATCGAAATTTGCGTATAAAGCACGAGTGGGTGATTGTGTATTCACCATGACAACAAATCACAAATTACAGGTGGATCGTATCATGAAGGTAATCTATTGTAGATTATTATTTAACTTGACTATTTTTAAGATTAAAATTGGAATTCTTTTGTATGAATGACACTGAGGAATAGTTAATATCTTTATCGATTGATCGATTGATAATCTCTTAAGGATTCGTTATTGATTGCTGCATTTATTTGATTATTGTAAAGAAAGAAAATGTATTTTCAGGTTGGTCGACAATATTTAAAAGGTATCTATTCACCGATGACTGTAGAAGGATCGATTGTAGTAAACGGTGTGCTTGCTTCATGCTTCTCACAAGTTGAGAATCATTTCACCCAAAAATTAGTCTATGATTTCCTGATCTTCTTACATCGGATGTTCGGTTGGCTAATGCAATCACTTGATGAACCTATTCAACATTTGCCTACTTTCATCCATTCCATTCATCATTTAGGTCGTTTTGCTGTTCCTTTTGTTAAATATTAAACATTTCGATAATTGCGATATTTAATAATTCTAACCGATTGCATGAGACAATTTCAGTTGTTAAATTTTATTCGTAAATTTGCAAATGTCGATGCTTATTTTTTTAATTTATATTTTTTAATTAATTTGTGTTTTCTAATTTGAAATTTCACAAATATACTTTCATACCTGTTTATCTATCTATTTATCAGTCTATTTATCTGTCTATCTATATCTATATCTATATCTATATATTATATATATATATATATACATAGATAGATAGATAGATAGATTAGATAGATAGATAGATAGATAGATAGATAGATAGATAGATAGATAGATAGATAGATAGATAGATAGATAGATAGATAGATAGATGGATAGATACTAGATAGATAGATAGATAGATAGATAGATAGATAGATTAGATAGATATAATTAAGAAATATATATATTCAATGTTGAAAATGGAGAAAGTTTTTCGAAACAGAAACTGAAGAAAAACTGAAGTTAAAGCTGCGGGGAATTTTGTATGAAATGTGATTTATATTATTATCAATATCAACATATTTCATTTGGCAATCATTGATTGATCAATACTTCAATTTCCAATATGATCAACTATTAGGTAAAAAATCATTTTTAACTATCCTCGATTTTGCCTCACTTTGACAATTGCTAAATTTGATGCATTTCCGCTTTCATAAATATATCTGATCGAAAGCATATTTAAAATTTCAATTCATTTATTGATTTCTTAATAATATGAACAAATAACCTCGGCAATAACTTTATCATAATAGCGTACAGTAACAGCATTACGGATCAATGAATATTTATTTTCATTTATCACTTAATTGATCGATTTTATTTAACTGTTTAAAATTTTTTCTTGTTAATTATAAAAAGTAGAGTATGTTTCTTATCTTTATCAATCAATCAATGATTTTATTGTCTTTCAAGTTAGATCGATTTAACTGCCATGCTATTTTGATCAATTATTGTATCATATGTTTATTACATCAAATACGCTGGTACTTATTGCATTTGTTTATTTTTATCTTCAAACAAAATTATGTTATTCAAATGTGATATATATTTTTTGAATGGTAATTGAATTCAATGTAATGCATTATTATACAAATTCTGCTTTTGAGAATTCCATTATTTACAAATAATTACTGATAATAATGGTTCAAATCAATTGATTAAATCTTTTCAGATTAATTCTCTATTCACTAAACATATATCTGATAAATCGAATCTTAAGGATGACGATGCTTTGATAATGCTTTTGAAAAATTAATTAATTTTATTTAGATTCCGCAATTTCTTAATAAACTAATTATCTCAGAAAGCTTTGAGCTTGTGATATTCTCAGATTGAATTTGTGCTATTGTAATCTATAATATTTACTGCAATATCAGATTGAACTTGTATTACTGTAATCTGTGATATTTAATGCAAGACTGTATTTATGATAAAATGATAATTGCTTCTCGACTTTGAAACGTATTACATATTTGATGAAGAAAAAGAAATATCATTTGATAATATCTTAATAATTATATTTACATATATCCTCTGCTACAAATGTATTTATATTTCTTATTTAAATTCATTTTTTAATTAAATACTATTTTACTGATGATGCATATTTACTAATTATTAATGAAAATAAAATATGCTAAAAATACAATAAGAATAATTGGCTAACTCTTTATAAATCCTATTTCTTCTGGCAATAACTGATTTATTTTAATAACATTCAGCAATACCGTTCTCGAAGAACTGAAAACTACCCACTTATATCATTTAGATTAGATCAAAGAAAAAAACTTTTCGACTTCTTGAACTATAGACTAGAGTATTGAAACACAAATAGGATTTTAGCAGCTGAAAATTGTTGAATTAAGTTATAAATGATAAAAATATAATGATAATATTCATCCTGTTAGAATTCTCATTTTCATAATGTCATTGAGAAAAGAAGAAGTTTAAACATCGCAGGAAATAGAATTTCATCTCTCTTTTATCCTCTCCTCATTCTGTATATATCATGAAAATGATGATATGTGTTACAAAGATAAGATAACTTCATGCTAAAATTAGGACAATATAAATTTCAAACTTAATGTCTGAATATTTCGATCATAAATTGACCATCGATAAATTGGCTGACTGACAACATATCTATATCAATCATCAGCTCAATGTTGACTAATCTGCAACTGTTACATCTACTCATTAAAATATCATACTATAAATATTATTATTGAAAATTTTAGCGAATATTCTTCATCATGGAACCATCACGTCTAATGACCATTATTTCGACCGTATTCTCAACCATATCATTGCTTATCATTATCACTATCCTACCCTCATTTTTACTTACATCCAACACTCCAATACTGCTTTACTTTCAGAACTTTACAAATGTTATGTAAGTAATAGTTTTTCAAGTTTTAAATCCAAAATGAAAAAGAATTAGATGCATGAGATTTGAAATATTTTATTCACTGGTGAATCTGTTCCGCAGGTTACTATAGGATCTAGGTGTATAACATTCTGAGGAGAGCATACTTATCAATAAAATTGAGCTTATCAAAGTCTATATGATAATTCTGTAACAAATTTCAAGTCAAGAACGAATGAAGTACTGGTAGCTTCATGAAGTAAGTTTATCTGATTGAATGAGTTTATTTATAAATTTAAGATTCATATTTTAGATTAATAGTAACGTTATATGGAAGAATGTTTTACAACTCAGTCAATTCAATACGCAATCACGAAAACGTCGATTCCATGGTGACTCGACAGATGAACGTCTCCAATTCATGTGTCAGAATCTTTTCATTCTGATAAAGCAATAATAAATTTATACTTCAAAATCAATATAAATAGTAATTTTGTTTTTAGATATGACTAAAATAATTTCCTTTAATATACTAAGCTTTGAAATAGATTTTAATATTCCATGGAAATCACATTCAAATGGATTCAGGAAATTTTTTGCATCCAAAACTGCATAGATATCCAGTTAAGATTGAAACGAGAAAATCTCAGAAGTTAAGTTTAATAATATTTAAAACAAAATTCGTTTTAAACGATGAGTTTGACAATTCGAAATGATTAAAATTTCTTAGCTCGCTAATTATTGCAATCTCGAATACTTTTTTATTTCTATACATATAAGTTTTAAAAAGAATAATTCCAGGCTGCAGTTGTCAGCAGGGTAAACCTGGACCACCAGGTAAACCAGGGAATCCTGGACGAGTCGGTACGATTTTAAAATGACCATTCTTGTTGTAATCAACCAAGTTAGTGTTCATGCATTTTATAACATAAGAAATCATAGACAATTCAAAAGTTTTCGTATCAATAATTTTCTCTTATAGGAATCGATGGACCACCGGGATTTCCGGGAAGAGATGGTAAACCTGGATTACATATGATTCCACCACGGAGTGACGAAAACACTTGTCAAAAAATATGTTTATTTATTACTTAAATTTTTTAAAATAATTATTTAAACAAATGTAATGAGAGTGGTCGAAAAATGAAATGTGATTTGAAGGACGATCAATTTGCGTTACTTTTCTGATGTCGAAAAAAGATTAATTACTGGTCCATATTACAACGTAACATATCTTTGGTTATAACTTAATATTATAATAAAAATATTTATTTAGTGTCCGATAGCTCCACCAGGACCTCCGGGATTATCTGGTCACAAAGGACCGAGAGGGCCACGCGGGTATGCGTTCAAAAAACTTTTTTTTACTTTATGCGCAGAACTAGCGATGAATTTAATTACTGCCTGAGGAAAGATACGGTTTGAGCTTAAATTCTCGTATTACATTGTCATGTTATTGGTACCATCCAATTACCGCAATAATGTGTAAAGGGCATTTAGCGGAAAAAATAACAAAAAATTGAAAATTTTCTGAGCAAAAGTTAAGTGGGTAGTAATACTATTCAAAAATCAACATTTTAAATTTTACTGAATGAGGTACAATCTCAAACTTCAGAGCACCGGGTCTGCCTGGAGTTGATGGTTCGCCGGGACGAAAAGGACCTCCAGGTCCAATGGGTGTTCGAGGTCCTCCCGGGCCATATGGATCAAAAGGACCACCAGGTGATCCTGGACGAATACTCAATGGAGCACCTGCTGGACCGAGCGGCCCTCCAGGTAACTTTTAGCCAGCTGAGCTAAGCGATTTAAACTGAACTTATTGAAATATTTTGTCATTTTTAGCTTTAATATAAAGTTATTTGCAGGACCTGTTGGACCACGAGGTCCCATCGGTACTACTGGACGGTGAGCAGAGATTTTTTTTCTCTAGATATTGTTCTGCAAAAGTAAGAAAAAAGTGAAATTTGTGTAAGCAACGAATTTTCAGAGATGGTAGTGCTGGAATACAGGGTATTGCAGGAATACGAGGAGAACAAGGTGAACGAGGAGATAAAGGTGCACCAGGATTACAAGGGCCACCAGGACCACCTGGACCGCAAGGAAACAAAGGTTCATCTTCCTTTTTATCTTATTTATTCCAAATTCTTATTACAATTCTAATTATATAATTAAATTTTACAATTTAACAGGTAATTGTGATCACTGTAATCAACTGAAAGATTTATCAATATCGGAAAATATAGCGCCACAAGAATATAGCGCCACAAGCAACCAAATCGAACAAAGTTATCAGTCTGCCGAATATCAGTCATCTAAATTGAAAAGCACGGGATATGATAGTGAAATGAACGTACCACGTTACTACAGTAATGAACCAACAATAGATACTGATGGAAATCATCCGTTTGGTTACGACGTCAATAACAATAATAATAATAACAATAACAATAATAATAATAACAATAAATAATAATAATAATAATATAATAATAATAAATATAATGAAGAATCAATGATGGTGTTAGTGAGAGAAGCTATGTTCGAAGAAACCGAAAATTCATAATTCATATAATACGAGAAGAACAAATAAAAATGTAGTAGCAGATTCATACGAACCAAAATTATCGACCACTTCAAGCATCGCCAGTAAGTAGGAAGTATGGATACTATTATTAATCATCCTTTCTCATCATGCATTATGCCATCTTATTCTATTGCTATTATTCACTTTCTATTAATTTTGTACTGCTTGAAATGTTATAGAAATGTTTTTCTTTGATTTTATATTTATGTTTCCGATTTCGAATTTTTTAGAACTTTATGCGAAGTACTGCGAAATAAAAAAAACACTGCGAAATTCGCTTATCTTTTAATGAATTGTCAAATTGCACAGCAAGAAAAAAAAAGCTGAGATGTAGCGATTTCATTCGCGAGACGAGAATTGGTTTGTTATAAATTGATCGAATGAGAAGCATTTCTGTATGAGTTTCTCTTGAAAGAGCATGGTAGAGACATTTTGCGATTTGATCACTGATTGATCACAGATTTAATAACTTAATCACTAATTAAGTGATTGAGCCATTATTCATCAGAATTCAATCATTGCTTCGAATTATGGTTTTTTTTTTTCTAAGAAAATCTTTGAAAATTTAAAAGCCTTTTAATTTTTACGGTTGTCCAATATACTTTGGCGATCATTATATAAGTTCATACTTATCTGGGCAGTTTCTTTTTTTGCAAACACGAAATTATTCTAAAATCTTAGAATCTGGAGAATAAAATATGAAATTCTCGTTATAATGCAGTTGAATTGCATTAGGAATTTTTTTTTTTCGAAATTTGTCTTTGATTTTCTTCTATGCGATTAAATACCAATATTTGATCAGAAATTAATTTTTATGCAATTATCAAACCTGATAAGATTGTTATGATGTTTTTGCTTTATCACTTTCCCACTTTAAGCCGAGATTTATGTCGCTGAGTTAAACATTGGTTAAAATATTAAATTTTTATGATTTTAACGAACAATGCGGCACACTTGATATCACATTGATCTATTTTGCGCAGTAGAAGCGAGATTTATTGGATGTGAATTGGATTAGCTATATCACGAGATGAACATTTTCCAGAATACATTTGGCAGAAGTTTTTCACAACTCGCCTCCAAAAGCACCAGCTTCAATAGTATTTTCATTATTTGTTTCCTATATTTGTAAAATTCTGTTACAAATACAATATTTCTTATTGTCTTATTTAATAATACATAAGACTACAAAGAATTATATAAAGTTATAAATAGTTATAACCAATCATTACCAATTTCGAATTGATATTTTAAAAATAAGTAGATCTTAGGGGATAGGACATTCTTTAGATAACAATATTTGAAATATTTTATCCCTAGTGCATATACGTATAAACGTCTAATTTTTTTACTGTGCTGATTGTATTTATTTTAGATTATTTTTCTAGATTATCAAATTGCAACATACTCTAACCAGTTTGTGGAAATTCTAGCAGTCTTAGTTTTTGCAGATTCCTATAAAATTCCAATTATTTTGCTAAATTATTCCTTTCTTAAAATTTGTCCTTTTATTTCAGAGAAGAATCAAATGATGAAATTGACTCAGGTGTATCATCAACTACCACTGCCTTATCATAATCCTGAAATCAGTGAGCAAAAAATCCATCTAAATTCTATTTTCCAAAAATTGCCTTGGCAATTACCAACTACGCAAAAAGAAATGGTTAGTTGATGTTGTTTCATAATTAGATAAGAATTTTGCTGAACTTTTAATTTTCATAGTATTAAGTTAACGGTGATTATATTATATGAAATGGAAATCTAAAAATTTTTCATTTGTCCTTTTTCTTACGAATGAACCTCTCACAGAGATATTATCATTAAACAATTAACTATTGCTAAAAGTTTAGTTTTTTAAATAGTGGAATTAGTGTATTAATTTTATGGAATACTTACCAAATTTTGGTCAATATATATTTGCCTTTCAGGTATTCACTTTTCCAGGTGCAAATCGACAACGTATCTCCTTACCTAGTATATTCGTAAATGAGCGTTTGAAAAAATTCGATTCCTTTCCGTTATTTCAGGTATATATTTTAGTTGTAAGATAGTTTATTTATTTTTGTCTCTTTTTCTATTAAGCTACTTCGTATTATTTTACATCATCTAAATTGTAAAACAAACATTAATTTAAATTTCGTTAATCATTCTTTGATTTGTTTCTTGTTTTAGATACCTTTACGATTGCCTCAGCAGTCGGAAATGGTAGAAATATTTGCCGGAGAACGTATGTTGAAAATTCGCAGACATAAGATGAGGAAACATAAACGTCGAAAGCGCTACGATCGGGATTATTTTAAATATCAAAAATATCATCGGCAAAAAAAGGCCAAAGTAATGAACAAAAAAAATGAGACTTTGTTTGAAATTTTTACGACCATGCAGCTGAAATCATTTACGTGTTTTTTTTTTTTTTTTTTTTTTGTAAATCCTCAACTAAAACAAAGTTAGACAAGGAAGCAGATTATGGACGGTAATCATCGGAATCGCTCGCTCTAGTTGTTAAGTAACATTTTATCTTTTTAATAAATCTGATGTTTTAATGTTTAATTTGATCTATTCCCATAACATTGCAGGCAGAAAATCTATTCCGAAGTCGTATGCATAAAATGATCGAGGATTACAAAGCATTTGATCCTGAAAAGTATATTGAGGATATCATAAATTGGTATGCAGTATCTAGTCATTATTATTACTTATTTCATAATCATATGAATGTAATATAATTAAATTTCAGTGCAAAACAAGATGTTACAAAAGATATATCGCCAAGTGGTCGACGAAAATATCCGCATTGGTCCACGTTGATTACTCTTGAAGAGTTATATGGATTACCCCCAACTGATTATATTGTTAAAGAAGCTGGATTAGCAGGAGAGGAAGATCGTGACAAAATCAAGCAACTGAAAAAGGAATACGATGAAAAATATCGTGGATTTTTAAGTCGTACTAGCTGTTCTCAAGAAAAGCAAATCAAGGATTTCGAAGAAAGACAGGAGTGCTTAGATTTGGACGAAACAAAGAAGCAAAAAAAGAAAGTAGTTGATAGCAGTATAAATTCGAAGGAAACTATTGACAATGTTGATAAGGCTGAAAATCCTGGTGGTAAAAGTTGAGGGCTCAGCAGCCTGATCGAAATATCATTTAATCTCTGTTTGGATTTGCATTTTTATCTTAGATTTCTAGTTCGAATTTAGAAATTTAACTTATTTTTGTTGGTTAGAATTTTTCCAAATTAAGGCAATTTATGCTTTCTTTAAACAATCTTGGAAAGTTGTTTTCCTTTTTAATTCAATAGATATTTGGTTTGAATGATCACTAATGGAGGGCAAAGTTGTTGAAAGAGCATTGTTCTTGTATTCTGCTTGTATATTATTGTTTTACAAATCGTAAACCTTAATTCAGTGATCGATTATGTTTATTCTGGTATTTTTAGGATAAGAAAGTGCTCGAAATGCAATTTCTTTTATGTTGTGAAAAAATTATTTTGCTTGTGAAATGTTGGTTTTTTTACATAGAAATGAACAATTTCATTCAACCATAGTGCATGGCAGGAAAAGATTCAGTTATCATTTTAGTGATTAGTTTATTAATTAGTGCTTGCAGTCTTTAAGTCCGGAAAATATTTTTCTAATTGATTATAGTCTGAATGTATTACTTCGAGTGGTAATTAGGCAAATCAGTGATCAAAAATGGAATTTATGAGTTCTTTTTGCTATGAGGTAGTAGACTTTGTTATAATAAGAGTATTGATTTATTTTTGGAAACTACCAGACTGGATATTCAACATGACGTGAGCTACTACAATGCATTTATTGCAAGAATTTTCGGCTGCTGCCGAAATTATATTTTTTTTAAGAAATGACTTCTGTGTTATCGATTGGCGTAATAGCATAGAGAAATATGCTGCATTTAATCGTCTATGAATATATTTTTGTCAAGCTGATCTATGGAGATGAATCTTTTTATGGATATTTGAAGTATGATTCGGGTTTGTATGGCACAGACACTGAATTTTGCACTATAGCATATCAGATTTGGAACTGAACAAACCAGTTTTAAGCAAATTAAAATATTTTTTCATTTATAGCTGTTTAAAGGTTGATATTATGAAAAAGGATGGGTTATATAAGTCTTATGAAATCTACAGATGATTCTACTATCCGAATGCTTAAAAGTTTTTAAATTGCAAACTTATAAAGTGAATTAAATACTCAACATATAAAATTAGATAACTTATCTGGTATGAAGAAGTTTGAACATTCTGTGTTACTATGAAAAAGAAAACTTATAACTATTGGTCACTCTTAATCCAGTTTGTCCAAGTAGATATCATTGGTGGAAAGCGGGGTCACTTGGCGCCTTACCTTATATGGTTATTTTATCTTTAATACTTTAATCATTGTTCTTGGCGGTGGCTTATCTCTTAGTTGGTTAGGATTAGATAATTTTGTAGATATTAGGCAAATGTTTTTATTTATTATACATCAAGAGTTTTCTAAAGATCGAGTATTGTTCATTTCATACTAGCTTGGAATAACTTTTTTGTACCTCTTATGGATAAGATGTAATTCTGTTATCAAAGAATTTATCAGTAAAATGAAATCTTACCAATTGAATTATAAATTACGCAAAAGGCTATCGATAATTTCTTTTAGTACCGCAATTTTACAGATTGTCGCAGAATAGGTGTTTTAACAAATTTACTGTCAATATAATTTAAAAACAATGTCCAGTTTATATCGACAAGAGCAAACAAATGGTATAAATACAGTTAATAGTGATGGAAGTGTATTCTATCCTAAATTAGGCGGCATCTCAACTACTACATCACCATTATCACTATCAACAACCTTAACTAATCAGACGTGAGTTTGAAGTTGAGGGAATTCAAAAAAAATTTTCTTTAAAACAAATATTGACTAAAAATTATTATTCGAAGTTCCAAAAATGGTTAATATTATGCAAATTTTCCTTGGAAAATGATTTTTGGACTAAAGACTAAATTCAGTCTTAATATGCTTCAAAAAAGAAGTACCAGAAAGTGTAATAGAAAATTCCTTAGAATCTAGTGTTATAAAATATAAATTTGTGGATCATCCCTTATAGTACACGAAATGTTAGGATAAAATTTTAATTTTCAAAATTAAGAATTTTTTGTAAATAGGTTTTTAGTTGTGACCTATGAATTGAAATTTAGTAATAGGTTTTTAGTTGTGACCTATGAATTGGAATATAGCAATATATTGCTTAAAACACATGCTAATTTCTATAGGAAAATTTGTAAATTTCGTCAGATGATGAATGCAAAATGTAAAATTTCTTAGATTTCTGAATACTCCTATAATTCTATATAATTTTATATATAAATTAAACTTTCCAAAATTAAGTACCTGCGGACGAAGGGTATGAAACTGCGGTACCAAATGATTTTTGTTTTTGCTTATTTTGCACATCAAATATAATATTTATTCCGGATTAACACATTATCCCTGTTCTTGCATATCAGGCTCTATGAGAACTATAATTTGAAATGGGACGAAGCTTCATTGGAGCAGAAAATGGCAGCCTTGAAATTGGAAACTCAAAAACAGTTACTCAATGAATTTATGTTTCGAAAGACTCAATTGCATAATATTCCGCTGGCTTATCCGGCTGAAATTCACGTCAGTAATTATTATTAACTAATCATTTAACAATGCGTTAATTTTATAAGTTATAATATTTCAATAGTCTTAATTCAATAATTTAAAATTGTTGCTTCTCTTATCTTATCATGCTGCCCTTATCTTATCTCCAACGGTAATCTCAGAATTTGACATCTAAAATAAATTATACGTGAGAGTGGATTAAAAACGTGAAATTAGATTAAATCAAAAAAAAAAGTTATAAAAAATTTTGCAAAAATCTACGAAACATTCTAGCTTCGTACATCAAAAGCGCCAAATCAACGGAATCGTGAGTTATATAAAACAGCATTATGCGATTTTTGGAGCGCCGGAATACCATGTCGATTCGGCGAACGTTGTTGGTTAGCGAATAATCTCGCATTTTAATTATTTGTAGAATAAAATGTAGATGGGAAGTAGAAATGATAAAATCTGCATTTCAATATATTAACATTATGCTGTGATTCAGTAAAATGCTGATTTCTTGATGGCTAATATACAAAATTATAATTTCAGGTTTGCACATGGTCCACACGAGCTTCGTATTGCACGTTTTGTTTATCCTGGTTTGAATCCATATGATTATGAAGTTCGTATGACCTCTCCAACCAATAGCTTATCATCGCTTTATGGACGAGTAGGTTTTTTTTTAGGAGTTTTATAGAATTTTTTAAAATTTGAAATTTTTTTAGAATTTCTAAATTTTTAAAATTTAAAACTGAAGAATTTGATTTTTGCAGCGTTTCTGGAATTTGGAACAAAATTATCCGGTAGCTAATGTACAACCTACACCTACGACAATTACATCAATGGGTCAAAATGTACCAATCGGTTACGAACGTAAACTTCGTCGAATATCTCCGATCCATGAGAATATGGTTAGATATTTTGAAGTTTCAAAATTATTATATTGAAAATATCAGGATTATCTTTCTAAAATTTTTTTTTCTAAAATTTTCTAAAATTATAAATTTTAGAATTCAAAAAATTGGCGCACAACACAACGTGGTGTATCAGATGGTGATTCTGGTATCGGAAGTACGGGTACCAATAATTCACCAGAAGTAAATGCAAAATATGTAAGTCTCAATTGCTATATTTCCGGAAAGTCTTGGTAAATTTCTTGAAATTTTCACTATGCATAAAATTATAATAATTTAAGTATATAACAACAAGAAATCATACTAAAAAGCTTTAAATTATAATAATTAAGTTTGTCGAAGTTATTTTCATATCAAAAAGTTAATATTTAATTGTAAATCAGTCAAAAGAAAAACGTTTAATAAATATATTTCATGTGAAAACCGTTGTTTGAAGAATTTTGCTTGCGTAAATTGCTTGTCTAACTTGCGTTTTTGTTTCGCATTAATTAAGTTTGCTATCCTTTTATTTGCGCTAAATCAAACTTGTAATTTGGAAAAGCGCCAAGAAAAATTCTTCAAAGCTTCCAAGCGAAAATTCTTCAAAGCTTGGCCGTAACAAAAATTTCTGGTAAATTCATCTAAAATGATTCTTATAATCAACCTGTTTTCACGCATTTACAACTCTATAATTGAATTTTTCGAATAGAATTTTCTAGTTGATTCCTTCTCCGAAGCTTTAATATATAAAAAAAAAATTTTTTTTGAAAAAGTTATTTTCTATTTACCGTTTTTAGAACTTAAATTGAAGTAAATTAAAAAAGCATAAAATATATTTCAGAGGGAAAATTTGGATGGCGCAATTTATCAGTTTGTCCCATTTCAAGAACCATCATTAACCAATGAAAGTAGAGTGTTACCGCCATACCTGGTTAGTTTTGTGATTGTTTGTATTTTGATAATCTGCAATTCTTGTTTTATCAGAAAAGAGGATCAATTATCTGTGATTTCTTGAGATCATATCTTTTTATTTAATACACTGTACATGTTCTGTACGCTATTACCGGTATGATATACTTCGAAATCATTAAAAGAAATGACGTAAATTAGATTATTTGAATTGAATAAGTTAAATCATTCCTTCTAGTTACGTCCATTGGATTCGTTGACAAATGAAGAGCAAACAAATTTTTCAAGAGGTGAAGCATATAATCATTGGTTAAGTACTGGAGCGGTGCAATCAAATGATATACAGTTATCACCAGGTTTAGAACAGGTAAGGTTAACATTGCAATAGATTAAAGTATTGAACATTTTAGCAAACATATGAATTTAAGAATTCAATTACTTACATTTAGATGAGCTGGTGGCCCGATACAATTAGTGACACATATCCATTCATTAATCGTCCACACCAGAACATTCAGCCTAATCATAATGCGGAAGGATCAGCGGATGAACAATGTTACTCGATATGTATTGAACCAAAGATTGACAAAATTGAAGCTTAACTTCACTTCTCCCAGTATCAGAACTAATGGATCATCACATCGATTTGTAAATATTTCTTATCATTGTTATCTATCAATTTTTTTCATATCTTTTTTTTACATTTGCAAGTTTGGAAAAGTTTATTATGATTGTTTTTTGTTGAAAGAAATCTTTCCAAACAACTGCCACTTTGTTATTTTTATGCACTTTGATGAATCTTATCTACTTTTTGCTATTTGATCGTTATTTCCATTTTCATTTGTAAATTTTGATATAGGCCATTTTTGAAGATGTTAAATCAATGTCCAATCTTTACTTTGAGAATTCACTAAAAAATTGCATAACCTCAAGTCCAACAACGGAAAAAACCTAAATGACCTATGTCCTTGTGCTACGTTACCGATTACATAGTAACATACTGAAATAATAGCAATTTGATATGTTTACTCTCACTTCTAAATACACTAGCCAAATGCTAAATAACAGAATAGTTACAAGAAGTGCCAGTATTAGTCCAGAAAATTAAATCTTTGATTTGTAAAAAAGTGACAAAAATATGCAAATATTGTTGTTGTTATTGTTGTATAAATAGGTATTATTTCTTTGTTGTTATTGTAAATATGAATTTACAAATTCACTCACTCCACTGAATACTGTAAAATAGAAGTTATTGTAGAGGCCTATATGAAGATATATGTATTCCTCTATTTTTTTCTTAAATGTATTTTTTATATATTTCTTAGAAACTTAGAAATAATTCCTGAAGTTTTCTGGGTATGCATATTTATATGTAGTATAGTGATATATATACATTATATGGACTAGTTATATTATATGTTATGCTATTCAACATTATGTCAACAAAGTTTATCGATATTTTGTGGTATATTCATTTGCAGGATCAGTTTATTTTACTATCCGACTGTAATGAAGTTAAAGTTTGGGGATATGCAAGGACGAAAAAGATCTTGGTTGAACGGATTACCAAATTTGAGATACCTTAGATAATATGAGGATAGAGCCAATTACAAATGGAAATTCTATCAAATGCATAAGAAACAAACAAAAAAAATCCCCAAAACAATGGATTGTATTAATTTTGTTAAAAAAAAAATACAACCATACGTTTGATGTAGTCGTTCGGTATACCGGCCTATTAAGGGAGGCTTGCAATCATGATATAAATGAAATCATGAAATATTTTTTATCAAAAATTAGGAAAAAAGCAATATAAAATGAAAATAATAATAATAAAAACATATAATTTATGTAAAACGAGCTTACTTTTGATTTACTTAAACTTTATTATTAATCTGTCATGCAGATAATTTTTTATACTGCGAATTGCTTTTCAAAATGGATGAGGCAATAATAAAATAAATAAAGTTCATTCTTTTCTAAATCTTTTAAAATTTAAAAATTGAATTTAGATATTGCTAGACTTTCCGTAAGGTGATGAAGCAAAAGCGCAGATTTCACCTAATGATACATAATTATATAATTTAGACCACAATTTACAATAAAATTTAATTATATATATCTATTTATTTTCAAGAATCATATTGGAAAGAAAATATAATTACGTAAATGTGAAAGTTAAATATTCTTCGTTATATTAATAAGACTTAATCAATCATATCCATGGGTCTACCTGCTGCTGATTCAATATCACCAACATTAACGTTAGGCATGAACACGGAACTTGAATGTCCCAAACCTTCATCTGGAGGGATTGTTGAAGTTCCCCGGGCTAACGATGATCGACCAACACGTGAAATATAAGATGGATTGACGCGGATTCGACTGTCAAACTGTTTCATTAGGGCATCCAACTTATATATAAAACTTGCGATCTTATCCACTTCATGCTCATTTGCTTCTGTCTATAAAAAATAACTTACTTTATCATTTAAAGACAATTTCCCAAATAAAAACATAGGTAGGCTTTTTAATAAAAACAAGAAAATTGTCTTATAAATCTATGTCTTATGTCTTATAAAAATCCTAGAAGTCTAACTAACCAATTGTTCGTCAATCCTAGCAGTCTAACTAACCAATATGTTCGTCTAACATAATAAATCTCTATCACAGAAACTATATATAGAAGCATTAATATAAAATACATGCACTGCATAAAAAAATACAGTTAGTCATTCTATTTATTTGATAATTTTAAGTTATTTATTGTAGTATATAAGACGGACAGAAATATTCAACAAACCTTCATTTCATCAAAATAAACAATGCCCTGTTTCTTATCAATACGAACATTAATTTTTTCATCCCTGCTCATATCACGAAGATACAGTTCGGCATGATCATTGTCGTTTAAATAGCACCTCCGTGTCACATCCGACAGTGAAATCGATACGAAACACTGGTAAAAACTTTTTCATTAATTAAGAATTACAAGTAGAATATTTTGAAAGATTCAAAATAGAGGGTATCACGGCTTTTCCGAAGAAGTTACCTTTTTCTGCATCGATATATCTTCTTGATTTTCTTAATTTAGCTTATTATTTTGAAAATTCTCTGACAATTACATGGATTTAAATATAAAATGGAAACAGAAGAGTCTTGTAATTCCTAATTTTTCTACTAATTTCATAGTCGAAGAATTCGCGGTCTTATGTGCTTATTTTTTGACCGAACAACGGTCACATATACTCATTTTTTTTGATCGGTCGACTGCTTCATTATCGCTTTAAGTAACTTCTTATTCTGATAGACATACGTCCTGTCTGAAGATTCAGGTAAAAAACTTCTTTGTTCATTAAAGCAAACAAGCTAAAAAGAAGCGTTTGAAACTACAGAACTCTTAACCAGATAGAAAGTGATTAGACATTTTGACAAATCTACTTAAAAAAAACCAACTTGAGTTAGTTTTTTGATTGAATTTTCACGAATACTTCTAACTACAAGTTTAACCAATCCAACAGTCTTATCCTGCAAAGAATACAAATTATAAACAATTAGTAGTAAAACTGGAAATAAATGATATAAAGAAAATTTTCCCTATCAAATTTCGCCAAATTATTTTCGAAAGATAAATCTTTCCTTTCACTTAATAAAAAAAGAAATTAAAAAAAAAAAAAATAAAATATGGAGAATCTGAAATTTCTATGCGTTATGTGATAAAAAAAATAAAGTACAGTCAGATCAGCTGATTTCAATCTTTTTCAGTAATAAGACTGTTAAATCTTTTCCCGAAGTCTATGTAATAAAAAAATTACTGATGAATAGAAACCTTTTCAAAGATAACATAATGTGCTTCCAGATATTCAAGCATCGCGCTAGCCTTATCGAAATTCTCTTCTTCATTTTCACATATTCTTTCCAAAGCTGAATAATCTGAACAAAGTGGAACAATGCTGCGAGCCATCACTGGTGACCGATAACTGGACAAACGAAGTGTTTTTCCGTATAGATATAATGACAAAAGTACATATATCTATAAATTTATGAGAAAAATATGAAAGATTGATATAAATCATATCTCATAACTCAACCTAAACATCTATTCTAGCGTAATTATGACTGAACGATATTCGAGAATGATGAAAACCATTAATCCGAAATTCTGTCAAGAATAACAAATGTATGATGAATTAGTTAAATTCTAATAAACAAATTATAGCTAATGTGATAATAGTATATAAATTAACTTCACAACGTTAATATGAAAAAATAACTTTATAAGCTCGAACTACTATAGCGCTAGGAGCGATTGCTGGCACACAACATGCTTTCTGCATCATCGCAAATGCTTCTTCGTAACGACCCAAAACAGCATAAAGTAAACCACCGTAGTAAAAATACAATAGTACCCATTTTGGATCCATGTAAGGACCCGTTTGATTCGCATTCTGAAATCAAAATGATACATAAATTAAATTATATGCAGAGATTATCATAGAACCCATTTTTATACTAAATTTTTTTTTTCGAAATTTAAATCCGTGATCCATATCCATAAAGCAGCATTTATTTCATGTCTTAGCAGAATGATATAGGAAATCCCAATCTGTGTAAACTATAATAGCAGAAAATATTGTTACTTTGAATATTATCAAATTCCTAGAAAATGCTGAAAATAAAGATCACATTGATAAATTTAAATTATACCAACTTCCTTAAATATTTTCGATACAGCAAGGTGTAAGAAGGGCATAGCGGGATCATGTATACGAGCTTTAAGGCACAAACAAAAAAGACATGGATGCAGCGAAGTAAGGACATTCTTTTCGTCTTTTACTAATACATTGATTGCATTTGAAAGCAACATGATACCACGAGTTGGCTGCAAATTTCATGTTGTAATGATTTTTGAAGATTTTATTCTCATACCATAATAATGCAAGAAAATCCAACAATCTTAGTGCTTTAGTACCATCAAGACATTATAGTTAATTACTGTAACGGATCACTTAACGATACGTGATTTCGTACTCATGAACTTTGCTTTCTGATAAAGCCAGGCGATGTTAGATGATAAACGATTTTTAGCAATTATTCCAGTTTGTTATCATCAACCAGTATTTTTCTAATCGCTAGACACTCTCCCTAACACATATTACCGTCGCTAAATCAGCGCAAATCAGTTATCGTCATCTTTTCCTCTTCTATCCTTATTATTGTAAAAACTGCAATTTTATAGAACAATGTACTAAAAAAAAAACCCAATAAAATAAAATACACCTTGTTGATTTGAAGAAGACAATATTCGTATACTTTCCGGAAAAGTAACACATCTGAAAATCACAAACGATAAAAAATAATAAGTACTTTTACTTTACAACAAAGTATCATTCATGCGATGTTCGATATTGATATTATTCGGATTTAAATTTCATAAATGAAAATTTTATGCTATTTTTGCAAATTTTTTTACTATTTATGAATAGTACTATTCATAAATAGTAAAAATAACTTATACGAATACTTATATGATGCAGCGTCTTTCTGTTATTTCTTCGGTGTATTTTTTAGATCGAAATAAGCTTTATGAAAATGAAATTATATAAACTCACAGATATCAGGAATAAATGAGATCTGCATACTATCAAAAAATGGAACCATCGATTCCACTTGCGACAAAGTACACTCGAACTATAAAGTAGAGTTTAGACAGAATAGAACATCATTATTCTTGAATAAAAAACATATTTAATTCTCCAGATGAATAAATGTATGCTTAAATTCACAAAGATTCGCAACATTCTATGCAGTGAGGACTTCTTTGCTAATCGATATCCACTCTTAAATTAAAAGACGTGAAATTACAAATGTATGGTGGAACTTCATATTCTAAATTACATAATAAATCATCAAACGTTAATCAAGCGATAAAAAAAAATTTTATAAAATGTAATATGAAAAATCTAACTTTGTCTTTTACACTGTCTGTATAAACTTGATTCATCTTGACGAACAATACCGATACAACTGACATCGAGTATCGATCAACAGTAAGTGTTTCTAATATACTATCCAAATGAGAAATATTCCGTTCCAAAACATCATAAATGGCTTTTCGATGAAGATCAGCCAATTCTCGCCATGAAGCTAAACTGCTTTACTTCTAAGATCAATTAATGGTGGAACGAAAAAAAAATATATATATATAGATCAGCAGAATTTTCAATTTGTACTTTTTCATAATATATATAAAACCTGTGAAGAATTTTCAAAAAGTGTTAAATTTTCACAATGATACAACCTCTAATTATTAGACCATTATTTATATTTTCTGATCATATAATATAGGAATAAATTGAATAATTTGTAACAAATCAGCACGCAACAATAATTCTAAGTTTTAGCTGTTATTTCCCACAGTATTATATAATAAATTTAATTCGAAAGTCAAAAACTTACCAGAAATAGTATGCCCCATAACAGCTTTCACAAATGTATCCAATATTCCCGCCATACTTCCAACAGATTAATGCACTTTTATCGCTTAAAATGAATTATGACTTAATCGTTACATTGAAAAATTTGTTTCTCAAAATGCTTCAAAGATGGAGTTAAAATCTCGACAAAAATGTCTAACTAATTAAACAGCTTCGAATCTCAGACCTTATTTCTTGGGCATTTTGTTTTTTATTTAATTCGAAATCACTCCTTGCAATTCTTCTATAAAAATCATGAAGGAATGAAAATATCTGATTTACGAAGATTTACGAAGTAATTATTTGCAAGTTGTGAAACAATTTAAAACTACGAAACCGAATAAATATTCAGCATCATATTTATTTATCTCCCTACGAAACTGCAACTGCTAAAAGTACTTTAACTTTAAATATGAAACAAAATTACTGTAACCTATAAATTTCGTGACGAAAAGAAGGAAAAAATGATAAATATTATGCCTTGTGGTGAACAAAATAAAAAACAAACATAAAAAGCAATTAAATTTTATCATTAATGAGTCAAATTACTCCATACGAAGATAATAAAAATCTACAAAAAAAACAATATTCCTAGAGAATCATATATAAACACGGTCATTTCCTCAGATGTTCGGGGACCGGACGTGATCGATAATCCTTGTAGAGTTCTTTTAACTCTTGGAAATGCTCTGGAGTGTTTGTATTACCCCAACCCATTGTGAAGCGTTCAATTGGCAAGCGAACATCGCGATGCACTTCGGGAAAGAATTTCGCATAATGTTCCTGTCGGAAATGTTCAATTGGTGCATATTTTCATATTTCGCTTTTACCTGAAAATTTTATGTCATTTAGAAATAAAAATGCTTTTGATTGTGAAATGAAAAAATCATGCACTTAAAAAAAGAAAAACAGAGATGTTCTAAGATCAAACACATATGCAACTCAAAAGTGGTATTGTAGTATACTAATTAATGCTAATGCTTTTGTAGCAAATCATGTTTCCGAAAGAGACTTATCATGGAACTATATTACTATGTAGGATAATTTGTTGCAACAACTTACTCTAAAAATGAATAACAAGGCAAAGTTGGAAAAGTTTACCTTCTTTTCGTCCTCTGCAGCATCAGCTAGTTTACGATTCAGAAAATCCATTTTGGTGGTAACATATTTCAAATAATCATCGATTTCCTAAACAGAATTCCTTTGAAAATCAAAAAATAGAAATAAATATAATAATCAGATCCAAAAGTATCAAATACAAAATGCTCAAATGTATATAAGCAACATAGAATCTCCAAAAAGACATTAAATGTAAACCTTAGAGCTAAAAGTAATGCTGAAAACAGATCTACTTCAAGATTTCCAATAAAATATTTTTAACTCACACTTTTTACTTTTACCACGAAGATAGAGATAAAGGAACTCTTTTTTCCTGAAGTGTAAAGAATCTAATTCTTGGTGTGCTTTTCACTGAAACAAAAACTAAGGATAGATATTTTGTAAAAAAAAGTATACCTTCATGAAATGCTCTGGTATTGTATGAAATGGTATTTTGATTGCTTCATACTGCTTTTGCAATTTATCCAGAACAGCTGCATGCTCAGGCATTTGTTTTTTTAATTTAGCAAAATCGTATTTCGGTAACTCCGCAGGTTTAGACATCACAGTGCTCAAGTATTGATGATGATGGTGCTGGAACATTCAAAATGGCATTGAATGAAATATTCTTTGCTACCGAAATCAAATTAGATTTAATTACATCAAAATTAATATGAAAATGAAACTTTGACCAAGTTATGCATAAACACTTAAATGTAGAAACAGCAGAAAGAAAGAAAGATTAAATGATATAATGAATAATAAACAGTAACAAAGAAAGGTGATAGCGACAAACAGCATGACTGAAATGCAATTGTGTAATTATATGGAAGAGAATATTATAATACTGTGGATAACATAACACAGCAAAGATTAGTAATAATTATAATAGAAAGGAAGTACTCATGTAATTATAATGGTAACATGTGTTCAAGAGTGATATGCCAGTGATAAGAATAAGACTTGCAAGAAAATCAAATGCTTACAGCTAAAGCAGCAATTTCTTTGGTATGCTTCTTGCCGATCAGATCACCAACTGTTTTGAAATTAACAGCACTTTGGGTGAATCGTTTAGTAGCCATCGAGCAAAGCTGAAAAAAAAATAGTTAAAAGTAACTGTTAGATAAAAAATAGGATACTCCATGTCATTTTCACGAAAAAAAATGAAACCATAGATAGCATGAAGAGTATGTGGTAGAATAAGAGCAAGAGAAGAGAAGAATCTAACAGATACGTAGATTCCACGTAATCCGTTAGAAACTTTTGATATTTTTTGTATTTACAGCAACAGAAAAGATAAAAAACAACATAAAAGATAAAAAACTACGTTGCAAGTCTAGCCAACAATTACCACCCGCTGTGAAACACTGGTCGGCCCTTTTCAATTCTTAACGCTGCATTAAGATGCAGTTACGTTTTCATGATATTATTGTACTTCACTTTGTGAATAGAAATGAGTGTGGTTTTTTTTTGAAGATGTGGTCATGCTGCGTTCAGTATGCGGTGACATTACGTGATACTATTATATTTCATGGTTTTGAATAAAAAGTGAGTATACTATTGAAGATGCAGTCACGTTGCATGATAATATGCACTTACATATATTTGAATGGAAAGTAGCTATGCATTCAAGATGCAGTCACGTTGCATGATAATATACACTTACATATATTTGAATGGAAAGTAGCTATGCATTCAAGATACAGTCACGTTGCATGATAATATACACTTACATATATTTGAATGGAAAGTAGCTATGCCATTCAAGATGCAGTCACGTTGCATGATAATATACACTTACATATATTTGAATGGAAAGTAGCTACGTCATTCAAGATGCAGTCACGTTGCATGATAATATGCACTTACATATATTTGAATGGAAAGTAGCTATGCATTCAAGATACAGTCACGTTGCATGATAATATACACTTACATATATTTGAATGGAAAGTAGCTATGCCATTCAAGATGCAGTCACGTTGCATGATAATATGCACTTACATATATTTGAATGGAAAGTAGCTACGTCATTCAAGATGCAGTCACGTTGCATGAAATATGCACTTACATATATTTGAATGGAAAGTAGCTATGCATTCAAGATACAGTCACGTTGCATGATAATATGCACTTACATATATTTGAATGGAAAGTAGCTGCGTCATTCAAGATGCAGTTGCATGATACCACTACATATCTCGAATGATACGATGGGAAGTTCGGTACTAATTAGCGTATTGATATGATATGATATGATATAAGAGTATTGAGAATGATCATTTAATGTGAACTGCTGTTTGCTTATCTTCCTTATCACTTGGTTTAAGATTTTCAAAGTATGCATCTTCTAGCCAATAATTATAAATACTTACGTACGTGTAAGCAAATATGGAGCAAATGTTAATTTTAGGAATGTTATATTACAGAGATAATGTTGCAGTTATTTAAAAGTCGTTAGAGACATAAATTGATATTATATTTTTTTAATTCTTTTATTCAACATACAAACGTTGCAAGTTTTCTAATATGTTAATTCTTTCTTCCCCCGACAAATTACCAATTATCTAATAAATCTGAAGATGACTTCATTCTGGGAATTAATTATCGAATTATAAAGAGAACAATATGATATAATGATATATTGTCTTGGTTAGATAATGGCCAGCCATAAACCTCTGAAGCTTGTCGGGATAAGATCAGAGATATAATCTTACTGTTTCAGTAATCGAGTTTCAGTTCTTTTATTCACAATTTAATTTTCTTCTCTTTGCTTTACTGATTTTTTTTCGATTATTTTTCTTTAGCCGTAAAGATAATACGAGAGAGAGGAGAGAGTAAATTTATATGTGATTTCATTTGACCTTTTTCGACAGCACTTTCATTTCACCGATTAAATTTGTTATGTTGAATAAAGTAAGTGCTTTTTTTTTCAGAAAAAGAACAAAATAAGTTTCATCAATATTTGCTTAAACATTATTGATAGCTTCATTATCGATTAATGATAAAATCATAAGCCTGAATAGATACAACTAGGATAGAAGCGTATCTGCTCATTACTCAATCTATATTTATTAATTATGTTCAAAATTTCAGATTATAGTTCTACACATTTTGAATAGAGTAGCAAAGAATCTTGAGATTGTTTATTTATTACCATTCGATATAGTGATTTTTCGACATAGCACGACGTATACGTAGTATATTGCCCATGAGGAGGAATAGTCTGCAGATACGGCATGGTTAAATTATATGTTTTGTTAGCGAATTTTGTATAAGATATTCAAGCTGCAGTTTTATCTTGTTATCTTCTTGATGTATAAAAGTACGAAAGATTTAAATTTATATCAATAGCGAAAATAGGCTCATTTATATTATCCAATTTAATAATGATAACAGAATTTCATCCATCTCTCAGCTATCGATAATGAACTTTACAATGGTTAGGTGGATGAGAAAAACAAAATTTTCTCACATTTTTGCAAAAATAGAAAAGTCCCTCAAAATTGTTTTTATTCGACAGCAGCAATTAGTGAAATGATGAGGAGGAAGGGGGGGGGGGTCGACATTGGCTGTCCTCTTTTTCCCCCTTGTCCCCTTCCCTCCTTTTCTCTTCAAGTAATGAGAAATGAAATGATACAGATATATTTATGCATGTAGTATGTATGTCTGCGTATGTCTTTATATATGTATGTGTATATGTATGGCATGTGTGTGTGTGAATGTGTGGCGTATGAGCGTACGTTTATATATACATATATTGAACCGAATAATGCCGTAGCTCATTCTTGTCATCGATCTAGAAAAGAATTGAACGAAGAAGAGGAAAGAGAGAAAAGAAGAAATGAGGAGTGGTATGCATAAAAAGGAGGGGAATGAAATGAAGGATATATAAAGACATGAATTCTGAAGATTTAGAAAGAATAAATTAGAAAGGAAAAGAAAGAAAGAGTGGATTTTGTTGACCTCTCGGTGCACACATATCTATCTACAGTTGTCTTCGTAGTTATCATATGTTTGTTGGATGGATGGATGGTTATTTTTGTTGTAATCATCCAATCAATCCCGTCAGTCATCCCAATAGGACATTTTGACAACAAGTTATCATTCGTCGAAAGGATATCAAAAAATCTTCCCTCTTCTTCATTTCCTTTCTTGTTCAACTTTCCGAAGCAATTTGATATGAGATTGTAACGATGATGACAGTGTGACACATATATACATACACACACACACACACACACACGCACACACATATATATATACATACAACACATACATAGACAGATACACACACAATAAGGAATGATAGGCTTAATTTTCACAGCTGTTCTGGCCAATATTTTATTATTGCCTGTTATTATCAATCTTTCCTCCATCAGATTATGCAAGGATTTATTATTGTCTCTATCTTCTTTCATATTTCATTCCTTCTTTTCTTTTTCTTGCATATATTATGTAAATTCGTTGGAATTTTCCTTATCATTTTATGTTACAACTGCTCGATCTTTCTCTCTAGTTGTCTTCTTTGCTCTATTATGTATCCATCATTCATTCTTGATGAGTCCCTTGTTAATGATCTTTTCTCTTCGTTTGAAGGAGGAAAAATGGAAAATACTTCTTGTGTTATTTGTTGTTGACGATTACAATATCTTCGTTTACTCTCTCCGTAAATCGAATGAGATAAATGTAATAATAGGAATGAATAAAACTCATTCCTCCTTCTCTCTCTCTATTGAGAAAAAAGATTTTGTTTCTTTCTTCATTTGTATTCTCGACTAGGCAAGGAACAATTCGCGTATATTCACTATGGAAATACATTCATTCATTCATGATAGCATGACAACAACGGTGATTGTGATGATGATAAAGATTGAAGATGTGAAGATGTTGATAATAACGATGGAGTTGATGATAACGCTGCGATTATCTTCCTGCCCTCTTTTTATTCATATTTTAGCAGTTATTTCATCATATATATCATATATCTGCTACTTCGCTCCTACCATTACTTTTCAGAATCATCGTCAAAGGTTAACTGAAAGAAGACAAAGATTATCAGTCAATCGAATGTACCTATTCCGCAAGAAACTTATTATATTTGTAGAACAAAGAACATTTCCCCCTTTTATTCCTGTCATGATTCTTCCTTTTAGTCTCTCCGCAATAGACCGGTTTTATCTTCTGCAAGGGTTAATTGTAAGATTAATTTTCCTGATAATTGTCACCAACGAATGATTGGGTTTTAAACAATCGAATAAATAATATGAAGCAAATTTTAATTCTTATCTGCTCTATTTGTAATAAAATATTCGAAAATATTATGATGCAGTCTTGAAATGCATCCCTCCCACACGGGAATACAGTTAAGGAATTATTTTCTTTCTCCCAATGAATTTCTGTGGATTATAATTCAGTCTCATCAAACCATTCACTCTCATCTTTTCTTGAAATCAAGAAATATGGAAGGAAATGTGGCATTGGATTTCTCGAGAAATCATATATCTTTACAAGTTATAAAATTATTTTAGGAATACTTTGCCACATTTTTAAAATATAAAAATGCAATTGCATAGAAAAATCTCTTGCATGTTTGGAGAATGCAATCCCATCGAAAGATTTTCGAATTTACTGTGGAATAATGACTAAATTCCAATGTTAGCAGGCTTATCGACAATACATATATGTACATATAAGTCTGATAGATAAACTTATGCCAGGAAAGAAATGTAAATAAGGTTCAGCACTTCTGTTTGTGCATATGCGTGTGTGTGTGTGTGTGAATGCAAATTTATAATGAGGAAGAAAAGGAAAGAGAGAGTATGCATTTCTTTCACTTAAATTCCTCCTCTGATGAAGATAATAATGACCGTACATGCAAATACACTATTAACTGGTCCTTACAGTATACCATCGAATTATATATACATTTCATAATTGTTATTTACCTGTGTATCACGGCAACTATGGTTTTATCTGGATAAATGTGAATTTATTGGAGAGAGGTTAGTTAGTCCCCTTACTGCTCGCATAAAAATTGAATGTGTATGTGTGTGTATGTATGTATGTATGTATGTATGTATATGATAGCCTTAGTGAGTGCAATGAACAAGAACCACCAACAAAGCCATTAATTTTCCACCAGAATTATAGTACGACTTAAGTGAGCTATGCTCTTGCTGCTGTTGCTGCTACGTGTATCATAAACGAGGTCAGTTTGAAGAGAGTGTTCACTTTGTCTTCTTTTATAAGTGGGGAAAGAAGAAGAGAGGAAGAGAAGGGTGGGAGTAACAGGGATTGAAAGAACAGGAAGCAAGAGTCACATGTTCGAGAATGATCGATTTTACCTATCAATAAAAGGATGGTGATGATGATAGCGATGATGACGGCATGATATGCAATGCTGTAATGGTCAATACATCGATCAATTATTGATTAGAGAAAGAGTTGGATAGGATGATGGGAAAAGTGAAAGGTGAAGCTCGAGGAGGCGGTGGGTACGGGATATTTAGGAGGAATTAAATTTCCCTTCTTTCTCTCTCTCTCTCCCCCTCCTGTCCGTCTCTCAACTAAACCGGGTGTGTGTGCAACCATTTCGGTGTGTAATTTTATTTTAAAGAAATGGGGAGAAGAGTAAGTGCTCGAATGAACTCAAATGTATTATATGCCTTGCGGGAAGGAAGGAAAAATGTTTCCCCACCACTTCAACCGCCTTTTCATCCTATTTGCCCATTCAATCGCGAGTAGGTTAACAATCAGACGGATAAAAACCCCTTTCCCAATATTCTTCTTCTCCTCACTGCCTTCCCCTCTTTTGCAACAGCAGATGCTATTTAGTTAAGTATGTGAGTTGATGAATAGTCAGTTGGATAGGCTGTAAACATTAGGATTGCAAATGTCGGGAGTTGTCAGTTGGGTAGGCTGTAAACATTGAGATTGCAGAATTTCGGGCAAATATTGACATGAAAATACGGAGTAGGATTGGCTGTTTTGTGCAGCCAAAAAAAAAAAATGCTGAAGGGCAAAGACGAACAAAACATATTAATAATTGGGATGAGTTGTAATGCTTATAGAAACTGTTATTGTTGTTTCATCGTGTGGCATCTAAAACTGTATTTTCTTTTTTTGCAGTGATGAAAATTCCTCTGATAGTATTGCTCGTTACAATGTAATTTGTTGTTAGTAATAACATAACAATACTTGTATATCTGACATTTTACTATGTGAGCAGTTTTTCATACGTCTTCTATCCGGGAAGAATCCAGGGAAAAAATACCAGTGAACAGTACGATAACTGTCATCAACATTAAGAATATAACATCTCATTTAGATATTCTGAAACTTTCAGTAATACATCACCTATATATCCAACATCACGTTTATACCTCACTAACAGAGAAATAGCCTTTAACAATTGAGGAGTTTACAGCATCATTTAATTTTTTAGTGTTTTAAGTGCAATCAATACTTAACGGCTAAAAGCATACAGCAAAATCTAGCAACAAATTTAAAACTAGTTTTTACCATGACCAGCTAATATCCGTATTGCACAAGTAACAAGAAAAATGATTCTAAGCATTCAGGCAAAATACATCTACTATCAAAAAATCTTCCGATCTAATCATGCGTCAAATACAAGCTAAATAAGAAGGCCTTTCTCGGCATCTTCATTATTAAAATCACTCCTATGAAGCTGTTTTAATAAATTAAGGAAAACTTAGGTAAACAACAGTTTCGCCTTATATTCGCCACTGCGAACAATTTTTGCTGTTCTACGTTACAGTAGATAATGATAAACTGCTTCTACGGCCGAAATATTTATTCATGCTTCACATTCAATAATAAAGAACCATTCTTCAGATGCCTCGAAAATTTGAATGTTCTGATATCAACTATCGCCAACTTCACGAAAATTAAGTCCATATGACAATCACCGTGCGCCGTTCAATTTTCATCAATATGGCTAATTTTCTCATGCACAATACACGTAAACAAACGAATCACGTTGTAAGATGCATGTATATGTCGATGAAAAACATTATTTCAGGTAAGCAGTGAATTAATGGATATGATGCTGTTTAATTCTGATATATTCGAAATAATATTTAAAAGAAAATCATTAAACCTCGACTGGTTTCGCTATAGCAATATGTACTTGTAAAAATTTCCGAACATTATTTCCCGAGTATTTTTTCCATCATTAAATTCTAAGGCTTTTCATTTTCCAAGTCAAAATTCATTGTCCGCCTTTAATACCCGTCAAATATCGTCAGCAATGTCTAATTCGGGTAATGATCAATGATCTGTTACAGGAGAGATGAGATCATAAAGAACCCATTACCAATTTTCTATTTGTAATATCTTAGAACTAATCATAAAATTTCTAGCATCTATTCCTTTTCTAGATATTTTTTATGTTGATGGAAATATGAAAACAGATTCAGCAATTTAAAATTTCTACAACTTAGACCTAATGAAGATTTGTATCAGGTTGCTGAGGTAACTAGGTGAAACCTTAATCAAGATTCATATAATGCGGAGATGAACAGGAATGTGTGATTGCATCTCCCATAATACTTACAATTCTTAGTGTTTCTAGAGTTTCTAAAGTAGACACAATCATGGCATATCAGATTCCTGAAATTTACGGGAGACTTTGATAACTCTTTATACGTGCAGTACTTACGAAATGAGATTATGATAGCATTTTGCATGATATATACTTTATTTTGATGGGTAATGAATGGCAAAAGAATGGGATGGGAAGAGAGGGAGAGATGGGAACATTTATCTTATTAATTGTAGATATCCTGAAATATCTATGCGGAAGGAGGAAGGGATATGACTTGTACCGAAGTCACACAGTGAGAGCAATTGCAGGTTGAATCTAAACTGAGTCATATCAGTTCATCGAAACGCAAATGAAGTCCATCATACCAAGAGAAAAGGCCAATCACCACAGGTCATCACTATGGATTACCATCATCACACACCGCTACCACCACCCTTACCATCACAACCACCATCCTCCCCGACGACACGGCATACGAGTGAGCAGTTGCTACGCTATGGATGGCAGACATAATTCGATGGGCGGGAACTTCGATAGGATAGGTGAGTGGGTGGTTCCACAACGGCAAACGGTATCTATAACACTTTCTGTCGCTCTTCCATTCTGCACAATAAAAGAGAATGGTAGGGTGCAGGGAGAGAAGCAGAGAGGAAGAGAAAGAGAGAGAATTGAATCCGTCCCTTCTTATTCTTTAGGTATAAGCATTTGCTGCTTTCTGTGGTGGGTGGAGGAGGAGGGTTGTTGTGCTTGTCACGTCAGTTCCTATGATTCTTCTCTTGACTGACTGACGACTATGGCAGCAATGGCGACAGCAACGCCGGAGGCTGCGGTTACGGCTACGGCTACGGCGTAATTTATTATTACTATCTGTTAGCAGGACGTAGTTGTACATTTGTCTTCGGATTATTTTCCAGATTATATGCTACAACTTTTACTCTGAGCTTTTATTACTACTATTTCTCTTCGCTAAGATTGTATTTGATTACATTTACCTAATATTGATGAGTGAATGTTTTGTTCTTCTAATTTACTAGTTATTTGATCAACATTTGCGGTTATCCTCGTAATGTTTTATTGCCTCAATTTTTGCTCTTAATTTATCATTTGAATTGTTTGAATATTTATTTGAAGGTTAGGATCAAATTTGAGTACCGCACTTCTCCGTTAATGTTGATGTGAAATATAAATAACTGCCAAATTATGATATTTTCCATAAAGAAGATATGCAGGTTGGTTTTGTTTTGGAGATCGCGTGATTGCTGCAAATGATTAAGATAAGATTTCGTAGGATGTATGATCGATAATCTGCATAATTTCATTTGTTTCATAGATCATTGTTAAATTCATAATTTGGTGATGTTCGTGAATCAGTCATTTCAAAGAGATAAAGAGCGAATTTACAGTGATACTTTTTCAAGACGGATAATAGTTTTCCATCAGATTTATGGAGTTAAAAGAAGTGGTTAATTTGTTTTAGAGCTTGATTTAGATAAAAACCATTTTTTTTAACTGCATTTTTCAGTCAGTAGGACTACGGTCATTAATTTAGCTACAAAAAGATTTTCAGGTTTTCATAATTTGAATAAGCAAAGTTTGTAATGAAGAGAGGGACATCCGTTATGTTGAAAATGATTTAGTATAGTTAGCTTATTTTACTGTATTCTCCAAGCTTTGCAGACAGTTTTCATAAAATAATGATATATGTAGGTTTTTGTCGGATAGAAAGTGCTATTCTAGCGAATTGCTTCTCGTAAAGGCGAATTCCCAGAGCTATATTTCTTATTAGAATGATTTTTTTCAACTTTTTTATTACAAACTGAAATTAAGTCGAAGTTCCAGTTTCGTCTCGAAAGTCCCAGTTTTGTCTCGAAACATTTTCGAAATTAAATTTGTAAAGTAGGACCTTGCCGATGCATTAATACATTTTTAATCATAAGATGGTTGATTCTGTGCATTTCTTACCTGCGAAAAGGTGAGGAAGACGAAATATGAAGGGTGAGGAGAATAGTTGAATTTATTACTGAACAGTTGCGTTGTTAATATTTACGAATCGTTAATGTTTCTACTGCAGTTGAAGCTAAAATTGTTATTGCTCGATCTTTCGTGCTGCTGCTCCTGCCATATCTCAAGCTTTACTCCTGCTCTCGATCTCTGTTCATTTGATCTGAATTCTTTGATACTGTTGAATATATTCATTTCTCGTCAATTCTGAAATTTCATCACAGGAAAACATTCTTTTTTTCCTTCCGCAATGCTTCCTGCTGCTTGATATCTATAAGCATTTTTTTTTGATTTGTGAAAATAGAAATGTTGACCATACTTTCAAATACTGTTTTTGATAGAAACTTTGTTCAAAAAGTGATATTTGATTTGTGTATCTATTGATTTACTATAGTCATCTAGGCAATTCATTTCATTCGTTGTAGATGGAAGCATTATCATATGGCGGTTGATTAAAGAATATTAGATATGCCTTGGACTTAAATAATGTGTTGCTATGCGATCTTTACATTTGCTGAAAACGATATGGTTTTTTATTTCCACCTGTCTTTTGTGACTAACAGACACCGTTTTAATCAAAAATTTAGTACTGAAATAAGTAAAATTTAATTCAAGTCGATTTTTAGGGGAAAGATTTCTGGAAGCAAATGGGCTGCATTTTATATTAAGTGTGGTATTTGATAATGTTAATCAATATTTGACGCTAATTTTTTTGTTTTTCATAAGAAGCTATTGCGAATGTTTGATAAGAATGAGAAATATTTGTTGATGATGATTGTCAACACTTCTAAAAAAAATCTTTAACGGAATGTTGCTGTTTGGACGTTAGAATAATTGTTTTGTTCATTCCCGAGTGGAAGCGATTCAGGAAAGTGTGATGATTCATGTGCTCTTCGTGTTTCCATAGCGTTTTGGATTGAATTACATTGGAAGCATCAAAAAAAAGTATTATGGGGAATGGAAAGGAAGCATTTCTGAGTAGTGATTTATATTTTGTGATGCAGTCCATTACTTTTTTCATCTGATTTTTATGCCCATTAAATGTTAGGCTTACAATTCGTTGTACTTTCTCTGATTTGGATTTTCCTAAATGGAATTTGGATTAAGAAATTATTTATATTCTGCATTTTGAAGAGGAATTAGCAGAAAAGTGCTGAACACTATATGTGTGTTGTATATTCCGGAAAACCGATCTTTTCTGAATTAGAAATTATGGCGTATCAGGACTCCAGAATTCTCAAAAGCACTTCATATCTATCTTCTACGAAGATTTCGATTTCTTTCCTCTGCCGGACTAATTTCGTGATACGTGAAGTTGTCGATAGTTTACTTTAAATATAAAGGCCAGTGGATTTTATTCCAAGAATAATTGCTTAATTTTCAGCAAACGTTGTTCCATTTTGTTTTTTTTTCTGCACGTTTTTTGAACTAGTTCATGTTTTCCAGGACTAAAGTGAGATAAAGATACGATTAACAAGCAGCTAATATATGGAATATAACGGATGAGGGATCATCCTGCACAATACGAACTGTTATTTCGAAAACATCAACAGGATTCAGAATCATTTAACGAAATATTCAAGGAAGGAAAGAAACGGAAAAGTTACGCCTGAACGGAAAAAGTATAACAGATTAAAACAATAAACTAAATCAGACGTTATACTATAAATATTAATAATTCTTTTCATTTATACGTAACACTATTCAAAAAATTGTGATTATTTATTGGCGATTCACGAACCAGTGAACAGTTGCACGCGCCGTATTGCCAATTCTTCCATGGAATGGTTATCAGCGCCCAAGTGCTTAGTATTAACATTGGTGGAAGCAGCAATAATAGCAGTAGCGGCAATAGTAATAGTAAAGGAACGGAATCCGGCATTAGCGATAAAAACAGTTCAACAAAAACGGCAAAAATTACAACTAGTGACGAAGTCGAAAATCAGGAAGATCAACAGCAGAAAAATCAAGACTGTAGTATTAATCCATTGCTTACGAAAACCTCATCTGCTCTCTGGTTTAAGCGTCCCCATTATCACCAGTCGCAGCAACATTCTAAGTGGCTACTGAATTGCTGCACATCAAATCTTCCCACGGCAGCGCAAAAATTGACTGTTCTGATTGATAGTATCGGTGGCTATATTCCAGATCCTATCACAAAATCAGCAACCAATATCGCTATTGTTACTGCTGCTGATAGCAAAAATAAGACGACAGCAACAACCACAACGGTTTCCAACGTAACTGTTTCTGAGACTACGACAGAGCAGGATATGAGTCGTGAGAGTCGTCATGTCCATGTAATTGGCCTACCGGATAGTCTTTCAGATGAACGAGTCTCATCATTTTTTTCCACGTAAACAGTTTTTTTGATTTTTTTATTCTCTATATTTTGTAGATCCTTCATATTCGAATTAATTAAACGTGATGTCACTGAGTTATATGATTATTTTGTACAGTGAATTTCATGGGTGCAAAGTAAATGGCAGACTGTTTCGTAGAAAACTGAATAATACATGAATATCTTTTTATGGATTTTAATTATTTCCTTCGCTAAAATCTTGCAGATATTGCATTACAATATATAAACTATGAATTAAGATTCTTATTAACTGTATGCCAAACGTATAGCTTAAATACTTGGACTTAGAATGATTATCATAATTGAAGCGTATATCCTGTTTAAGTAATAATTTGGGTTCTACAACGTAGTGATCCTAGATACCATTAACTAAGTTCGTTGTCGGGATTTAAATCAACTTTTTAATAAAAAATGGCAATGACATTATGGAATGTTCCTAAATTAAGTAGCTAAGGTAAGTTCAAGACCTAATCTTAAACATATTCGCGAATTCATAATTGTAAATATTACTTCTTTAGTAACTTAGAAATAAGAAAGGAGTGCTTGAAATAAATGTGTATGGTTTTGGGTAGTGATATCTTTACAATGTTTTCTGAAGGTGGTAACTAAAATAAAGTGAGAGGAATAAGGAAATTGATCGGTAATGGTGAGCTGTTAAGAGTGGAATTAAGAATCAAAACACTTTTGTTTAATAAAAGCAATGATTAAATTCATGATCACTCTAATGGACTCAAATATTTTTATTAATTCCTTGAAACTTTTAATAACTGGTTTCTTATAATATCTTTTGTAGATGATTTGGTTATCTCTAAGATGATTTGATTACTTGACATATGCTATAATAAATATTCATTGTACAAAAGATAATGAGCGAGAGATATTCGAACAAAATGAAAGATTATATAAAATTGAAGTTTTGCATACACGCGCATGTTTTTGGATTACATATTTTTTAAGCATGCATTGCACGATGTTTGCGATCATGTCACTGTACTATGTTGTAATTTGCGGGATAAGGTTCATCAGCCATCCATCATTTCTCGCTTTTGTAGTCATTTATGTGCTATTGGTAGTCTCCGAGGACCAAAGATCAGGATTCTAATTTTTTTTACGTGAAAAGATTAGTTCGATGTCTACATGTTTTGTGACGCCGTTTTCTCTCGGCTGTACTTCTCTATTCATCTAATCTTTTTCCAGGTAAAGCAAACAAGTTGATGATTTGTCTTGCATAGTATAAATTAGACAGTAAAGTTAGCGTTAACAAATTGACCTGTCTTACATTCTAAATTGAGTAGTATTAGATAACTTTTTGTGTTTATGGCAATTGTAATTTTAATCGCTCATGTCATTTGTAGCATAACAGAGACTTTGCACTCTATTCTTGATAATATTATTTTACTTAAACGTCTTTAGGAAGATAATGGCTGTTATATGAAACTATCAAAAAGTTGAGTAATATTAGTTTCCATATTGGATACGGTGTAAGTGATGGTAATAGCGGAACACTTTTTTTTTTCTTTTCTGTAATGGTATCATTCAATAGTGCATGAAATAAATGGGCAATAAAGGCGTTGTGCTGATTATAGTTGTCACAAATCTTTTGTGGATGATTTGGTTATCTCTAGTATTTGAGTTTTTTAACGTTGATAATTCAGAAAAAAAGAGGAAAAATCAAATTGCACGTCCCGTATCTTTTAGAACAAGTAGAGATAGTAGTAAGTTCGTTTTGGTGACAGATGTATGGTATGGTATAATGATGATTTATATTCGGTGGTTGGACAATTTTTTGTCAAATTTCCTAGTGTAAAAATTGACTACATTAAATATCATGATAAGCAGTCATTTAAGTTCACAGTGCGACGTCCATTAAACAGTTGGCTTTATTGAATATTTTCGATATTATTGAAATCAATTTTTATTTTGGACAAATTAAATTACTCCAATCATAAACAGGATAACAGTGTCTGATCGTTATTTGTGAAATTGTGTAATTATTTTCTAGATTTGGTCGTGTACAAAAGGTGGAACGTCTGGATGCCACTGGTTTTGTGGTTAGTTTTATGGATGTTCGATCGGCACAGAAAGCCCATTCAATGGAGCCAAAATTTCAAGGTCATCAATTACGAATCGCATTTCACGAACAGAGCAAGAAGTGAGCAGAAACGCCATATTTTTGCAGATTGCATAAATATTACTATTACTGTGAAGAATCAGCATTGATTACATTTAATTCTGCAGCTACTTCTATATCTATCTGAATGACTTACTATCGAGTACTTGCTAGCTTTCTGAAGCTGGCTTGCTTCTGCTTTGGTTTCTTTTCGTTTTTCTACAATGCTACCTGCTTCTACGGTTCAAATGCCATTTTGTGGCTAAGTCTTATATACATTTATCGCCTTCATTTGCATCCATGTTATCATCTGTCTCTAATACGAAAGCAGTTCTTTGTTTATAACCCATGGTACGTCCACTACTTGGGTTGCATCTGTGATTGATATCGCAACGTGTGTTTGGCATACATATGTGTTAGTTTGAATTAACAACTTAATTCTTGCGGATTTTTATCCGCTTTGAACTGCTTCGGTTTCCGAAGGGATCTTCTCCAGAACCTATCTCGAACATTTCGTCGTCATTCCTAATCAATTTTAATCTTGCATGGACATATAACGTCACTGCTATTTCGATCAGTTTACGTGCTGCTGGTATTGGTCTGCTTTGGTGAAGCTGAATATCAGAATCGAGTAGGTGTTGCGTTATAAACCGCTGAAAAATAGTGAAAAAATGATCTTTTTGGTTCATTTAGATCATTTCTTATAATTATATCACTTTTCCTTTTACATAAGAGTTTTTTGATCTCGGATCTTTTCTGGAATTGCATCGATTAGTTTACATAATTTTCGGTACACTTTTCTTTAGTAGCAAGGGCAACAGATAAGATATGATTTTTTATTTCGAGTTGACATGCTTTCACTTATTCATTTCATCTTACTTTTACGGTATTTTTTTGTTTCTGAAATATTCGTGTAATGTCTCGATTATTGACAAAAAAATGACTTTTGAAGAATTAGAGTTGTATGCCATGGGAATGGAGCATTCTTAGCGCAACTGATTGAGTTTAGCTACAAGTATAAATGGAAATATTTGAAGAAATATAAGATGACTGGACTTCTTTTGACATATTAGTTCGCAAATTAACACTTCAAGCTTATTTGGATCACTTGTTAACTTATCAAAATGATGTTTTCTCATTTTTCCACTTTGACATTGCTGCATCTATCTTCTTACCAGTAACTGAATTTTGTAATCATATTTTCTTTAATTCGAAAATTTTTGAATTTCATAGTTTCACATTATCGCATTTCTCTTCACCGTAAGCAATGCGGATTTTCAAATCGCTTAAGATCAGACTGAAATGATTAGGATTCTTTTTTGTCGTGCTTCTTGATCCTTCATAATTATCCTTTGATTTTCGATTTTTTCTCCGGTAACTTTCATTTAGCTTGTTATTTATTATCTGTTTTTAGCTTGCATTACACAGCAATAAAAAAGGGGTGGGAAGTAGAGGTGATATACAATTTACTCGGTGATTTCTGTTTCCGAGATTATGAAATAATTTCCAATTTCTTTTTTTTATTTAGGAATTCAAATATTGCAATGCATTTGAGAGCTGAGATACTCTTAATGTTTATGGTATTTACCTTGCGCAGCGCTATAGACAAGCGAAAAACTCTTCTTATATTGCTCTAATAAGTTTTTTGAAATTTGAGATGAGATTTCGCGTTTCAAATTTCAAATGATATTTGAAATTTGTAGCAGTAATTTCTCACTAGTATTAATCTATTTCCAAATTTTTTATTTTAATCTTAATGAACTTTTAGTAGGTCTTGCTAAAGTAATCTACTTTAGATAGCCAATGCACATTTCGGAATACTGAAAACAGTGCTTAGAACATCGAGTAGTTTTGCTGATTAGGCAGTGGGATTTATAAATTTGTTCTGGTATTCGTGACATTTTGATGTATTTAATTTGTAAGTTGCTCTACTTTTTTTTTATTCAGATTTTGATATTAGTCCTTATTCTCTTCTTTGATTCATTTTGTTGTGTTTATTCCAGTGTCATTTTCTTCAAGAAACTCAGTTGTCCTAATTTTTATCTTTTCATGTCTTTCTATTTATTTTTTATTCCGGAAATTTCGTCAAGAGAAAAACGTTTTAGAGACATAATTTCTACCATTCGTTTCAATGATGGTTCAAAAAATGAAGGAATTGAAGAAATGGAGAGAGAAAATTGAAGATAGAAGGTTTTGTATAATAGTGAAGTTTTTTTTTACTTTCTTTAGGGATCTTCATATCTTTCATTTAGTGACATAAGATAGAGGAAGCTTTAAGGATGACTTTATCAAAATGAAATAATCAGTGAATGGCTCAAGATATTTTTCACTTATTCATTTTCTCGATCGATTTATAACTTGCATTTTACGTTATTAATTTGAGAGTTTTGATCTTCGTCGAATCTTGATTAGAAATAAAAGATAGTACTAGCAAATAATATGCTGGTTTTATTCTAATCATATTCTGAAATATTTTTATATTCTTGTCTTGATTCATCAAAAGTTCATTTTTCTTCAACATTAACACGATCATTATTTTCTCTAAAATATATGTATATATATATATATATAGAATTGCAAAATATTTTTTATATATATGTAGAATTGCATTTTGTATGTTAACTAATCTCGGGTGTTTTTCTTACAACATCAAATGATATACTATTCGGTTGCAGTGGCTTGGTGAACTCAACAACGCCGAGTAACTCAGCTTTGCTTGACTCACCTCAAAATGCGAGAAATGCTAGCATTAGCAGTACAACGACCGATTCGCATCGACGTTCATCTGACCTGCATTCACCAAATTCATCTTCATCAAAGCAGATTCAGAAAGAACGGCAAGTTATTTGTAATTTTTAAGTATAAATATCACATATTTTATTTCTTGTATTTGGATGTTTATTTCTCCGATTTATGTCCTAGAAGTTATGGTTCATCTACATAAATAAACAATTTGTTACTCTTACAATTATATTATTACTTTTTTTTAAAAAGTTTCATTACTCTGTGTTATGATTAGAGGAATTTTTTTCTCTTATTCGGAAAGAGCGCCATGTCTGAAAGCGATTAATGATTTCATGCACTGAATCCATTGCAGTCTACAGATCCTATAATAATTTGTGTGACAAAATATTGTTAGATTAATTTTGATTATGATGGTTGTTTCTTTATTTCTTTTTTTTGTAGAATGTCACAACATCGATTCTCATCATCATCATCACGGCGGCAATCTCGGGAACGAGAACGTGATAGGGAACGAGGAAGTTCGAATCGGATTGATGAACGATCTCAGCGAAGTAGAACTTCCGGCAATAATGATCGGTAAGTTCCTAACTATTTAATATGCTAATAGAAATTTTTTTTTCACTCCTTCAAAATAAGAATGTGGGGTAATTTAACCGTCGGAGTTGCAAAAGAAAAAATGTTTTGAATTCTGTTATTTTTCATTAATATAGCATCTAATGAAAATATAAATGAATGTGGAGTCTAACAGTTAATTTTAGACGAATAGGTGCTAGTGATTCGCGTACTTCACGGCGGTCACGTTATTCTCCCCGCGCATCTGCATCATCTGATTCGAGTCGCGATTCAGCAAGTCCAAGGTATGTGATTTTAAAAAATATGATATGAACAGGACATTTGTGGAAAGATAAAACTTAATCTAAGATAAGTTTTAAATGCTTAACGTAAAAGGAAGTGTTCCAGATTTGAAATCTTGTCTGTAAATTAATTTTTAGGCTTATTAGAGTATTGTGTATACCTTGGATATTAAGATGTTATGTTTTTTGAGAGGGAGGTAACGTTAAAGTTGCCTGCAGAAGCACTCAACATTTATTGAGATTTTTTTATTAGAACTTATATCTAAGTTTCTTTTTTCTTAACAATCTTCGCAAGGTCTACGTATACCATAGAATGTAATTTGCTGATGTTTGAAGAATTCTTGATATGTGAAACAACTTTTTTTATTGCCTTTACGTTCATTGTAGTATGACAAGATTTTCTTTGCATATATTTAGAATAGTGAACGCATAAACGGAATTCTGTATTCTCTTTCATTTTCACTTCTTTTTTTTTACCCTTTAAAATTAAGAAAAAGGAATTTGACCACGACACACAAAATGTTCTTTTCAAAAATTACAGAATACCAATAAGCATGCATAGTTTTAAAAGGATATGAATAATCATCGCACACTGTAAATCGGAAGAAAATGTAAATGGAATAAAAAGGATGAAGCGAAAAAGGCATTTTAATTTAGTAATCAGAGGTGGTTCAGACTATGCTTTGTTGAATGATAGCATTGATGGGAATGGATGTTTTTTGTTTTTCTAACTTTTTTCTCTCGAAAGATTTCTTATTGCTTGCAACTCCCATTTCAGAATATCTTGATTAAAATAAACAAACAAGGTAGATCATTTTTCGACTTGCTTTTAGTTCCATTTCAATCCCTTTTAATTTTTTCTTTTGTTTATAGTGAGTCTTCTGGGCATCATCACCATTCATCAAACACACACACTGTACAATCAACGGTTATCAAGCTGGGAGCATCTTCCTCGCGACGCAACGATGCAAATACATCCAACGAATTATCCGCTTCGTGTGGTAATCATGACAGCTTATCAGGTGCCTTTTCAGAGCATTCAAGGTTTTTTATTGCTATTTAGTTTCTATTGCGTGATATATCAAAACATTTCATCTTTTTTTCTTTTTATGTTTGCAATAATGAACATTCAAATATATAATTTTTTAAGGCGTCTACGTGTCCAATTTGCCGTCTTCGCGTACGGAGGGTTTTCTGAGAGATGGCTTGATGAATTTTTTCAAGAAATTTGGTAAAGTTGTTCACATCATGTTTGAGATGGAATCTGGTTCAAACTTTGTAGAACAGCGTCGTGCATTGGTCATTTTCCAGAGGTTTGTTTTCAGTGCTTATATGTGGTCATTTAAGAATATGACATTTCTTATTTTCCTTATCAGATGAATTGAATTCAAAACTAAATATTTTTGTGGAAAGACAAGAATAGAGTCAGATTGGAAGATTTTTTTCTGCTTATTATGGCAGTTGCTTGTTTTATTGAATATTATAAAGAAATGATAGGAAATTCGATATTTGCACTAATGAATACTGGAAGCAATTATTACATCGCGAAGTGTTGATATATCAAACAATCTAGGATTTATTACGCATAAGATTCATTACTTGGTATGTGTGCAACTGTGTGCAACTAGTTTCATAGCCAGAAAATTTTGACTAATATAAGTGATGTAAATTTTCATGAACTTTCAGGCTAATAGATGCCGACAAACTCAAAGATATTCACCATTTGTTTGGATTACGGCTGAAAATCAGGTTTGCAAGTCACGCTGCTGTTACGGAAGCTTATAGCGCATATTTGTCAACAAATGGGCAGGTAAATGTTATATATATAAACGGTTGTGTAAATGTGTTTATGAGGTAAAACATATTTTCCTTAAAGATTTCTAAATTTTTAGATAAAAATTACAATCTTATGCTAAAGGATTTAATTAAAAGGAAAATTGGTTTGATTGTGAATTGCTCTTTTTATGAAAGGGAATGTGAAAATTGAAAATTCGGGACTTGAAAAGACTTGGATTCGTTAGTACAATTATTTGTGTTCTTAATTCAGAAAGTTAGACTAACATATAATTATAGGAATGCTTGTCATTTCAAGACAGTGCTTCAACATCGAGTTCTTCAACAGTCGATGCACTGGCAAGTCGAGCTTCTCGTACTCTGTATGTCGGCGGCTTAGAAAGACGGACAACTGATGATACTCTTCGTTCCCGCTTTAGTTATTTTGGGCATATTTTGGAAACAGGTGATTTTTGCAAATCATAATATTTTTCCATATGACGTGACAATAAAATTTAATTTTATTTGAACATCGGTTTTCTTTCGATATGCTTCAATCTGCAATTTTTGACGATAGTTTTAACTTTAAATTTACGCAATGAAACTTTTCAAACTTTAGCAGATTATAGATTTTAAATCATTTTCAACTGTTATACTTTTTCGCGATTGTCTAACAATAAATATTTTTCTGATTATCTTTATATATTTACGGATTATTGACAGGAAAGATTTAAATGATAGACCTGAATTTAGAAGTAAAAAACTGGGAAAGTCCATCACCATTCGCTTTCATCCAGTTTGCTGATATAAATTCGGTTGTCTGTGCAATTAATGCGTATGCTCATTCTGCACATTCATCCGGTGGCAAAAGCAAATTGAAGGTAATTCTGGTAAATATTTTATAGATTCTAGATCTGTTTTCTGTATGCTGAAGATAGATTAATGCTTACAACTGCAACAGTTGGCATTAAACCTTTCCATTCGAATGTTGTTGCTGACCTTTTCTCTTAATCTTTAGTCTCACCACTCATAAATACTTAGTGAATATTCGTAGTAATTTAATATATCGCCATAATTTTAATGTTTAACAAGCAATTCGCGAAAGAAATTGGTTTGGAATAGATATGCGCATATTTAACTATTAATGGAGATATCGAAAGAAATAGAAGAGAAATTTGGGGATTTTTATAAAAATTTCCAGAGATCTTTGCTGAATGTTGGGATTTATCATTTGCCATTTTTTTAGATGAATTGGGGTCGTACTATTGTTAGTAATAAGATTTGGATCGGCGAGTTGCCATCGAGCTGTTCGGCAGATTATTTACGTGAAAAAATGCGAGTATCATTTACGGATACATTTAATGAAGTCATTTATGATCCGCATCATCGAGAAGCTCTCCTTTTATTCAGCAGTAATGAAAGTGCTCAGAGAGCATTTTCAATGATTAAAACAAAGCAGGTGTACGTATTTGTCTTGAAAATCTTTAATTTTTGTTTTTATTCAGATTTGGTTACTATTATTAAAGCAGATAATAAAACTTCACATCATGTGGAATAGATTAGGCATGTGCTGAAATATATCCATCCTGAAACTGGATTTAGAATAATTCGCACCAAAAAACGAAAAATTTGTTCCAGAGCATTTTGGAATGCGGACGAAAAGAAGGATGTTCATGTACCAGTGGATTACTGCTCAGAAAAATTACATGATTATTTCGTTGACCGGAAATTTCGTGGTGAATCCGGAAATGCTCGTAAGTTTTTTATAGCACATAGCTATCAATTTTACTAGAAAAAAACTAAAATTTCCGCAAGGCGTTTAAAAGATTTTTGAAAATGAAAATTTTGTAGTTGCGAATGGTACTGTATCAAGTTCGTATGGTGGCAACAACACATCGGTTTGTTCCAGTAGCGGACCAGCAGTTACTTCTACGTCCACCTCATTACTTGCTCCACCACCGGATCCGCCAAGTCATCTTCGTGACACATCTTCCAGGTTTTTATTAATTGATTAATCCTTAATTATTAAGACTGTTTGGATTATTTGGGTAGCTCATCCTTTAATGTTATTTCAATTTTATGTCTAGCATATGCTATGGCTTTCCTTCCCGTAAGATATTAATATCAGGTGTTCATCTGTACTGATTAGTTATTGGAACTAACAATGAATAATAACTCTACTCAAATTTTGTGAAAAGCACTCAGAAGATTTTCAGGAAAACATGTTTGGATGCGCTTTTCGTTTTTATTCTGTTAAGCTCGTAATCACATTCAAATCAGCTTTAATTTCAACTTTTATGAATTTCTTATATTAATTTTCATTTATAATTTTTTAAGAGTTGATTGTCGAAGATCGGGTTCGAATGTATCACGGGGACGAAGAAGTGATGAACGGGAAGATTGTAGAAATTCATCTCGTTCTTTACGATATTCATCATATAATAATAGGTTTATGGTTTTTAAATTAGTTTTAAATCTCATGCAAGGCTTAGCTGAATAATCTGGCCCAATTGTTCGAGCAAGTATTTATTCTTCTGCTGCAGATCTCGACGACGACGTGAGAGAACTAGACGGAATGATGTGTCGCCATCGTCATCATCAACCTCTTCATCATCCACCGATTCTGATTTAAGTGCTTCCAGTACACCAAATAGAAAACATACAGGCACTGGTCATTCGAAGAATAACATTCAACGTTTACATAGAGATAAGGTGAAACATGATATGAAACTTAATATAGGTGCTGGAAATTTAAATCATGTTTGAGTAACAGGAAATGTTGATTTCGTAAGAACAACTGTTTTTCCGTAATATGTTTTCGGCAGTTATCGCTTGTTTTTATCGATTACTTTTTATTCTTTTATAATATTTCAGACACCAGTATATCCTTCTAGTTCAAGACATCCCAGTTCTCCTTCGAATAGCAAGCCTGATCGAAATTCCGAAAACATTAACAGCACTATCGGAATCACAGTGCAGACTGGTACAAGTCGTAGCAGCACAAGAGCAAGCCTGACGCAGTTACTGCCTCCTGTACCATCAGCACCAGTTCTGAATTGTACTGCGTTAACATCGCCAAGCGAAAAATCGCAGCAACAAGAGTATCACCAGCCGGCGGAAGCAAATAAAAATGAATCTGAATTAACTGTAAATTCCGTAGATTTAAGGCATCAGCAGTCTATGCCGTCGTCAAGTTTGTTGGTTGACAATGAATTTTCACATGAAGCAAGCGGAAAGTCGACGGTAGAACAAAGAAGTAAAAAAACAGGGCAGCAACAACAGCAGAAGTAAATCATTCCATTAAATCATTTAGACTGCCTGCTTTCTTAGTATAGCATTATAAATGAGAGTGACGAATATGTTTGCTTCATGTTTTTCATGTTTACCTTTTAAGAAAATTCTTTACTAGCTCGAGAAAGTAGACTACCAAAATGTAGCATTATGATCAATTAACCATTGTCTATTACTTAATAGATAAAAAATGTAGCATTATGATCAATTAGCCATTGTCTATTACTTAATAGATAAACTTAGGAACAGAATAAATTAGTTGCTATTAGCTGCATTTTTAATGTGAATTGCTTTAAATTAGATAGTATTCTTGGAGATAGCAATTATTATGTTTTTCTGGCATTTAATTGTCGATTAAATAATTTTCTGTATTTAATATTTGAATATATTTGAATCTTTCAGTGATGCCAAGCAATCAGAAAATGAAGGATCACACAGCAGTGGATTTTATAATTCTGTAGTGCAAGGAAATTTTACTGCAAACGAAATAAGTGCAATAACGGTATAGTTGAAATCTAGTTTAATAAAATATAACTTAGCGAGATTAATAGATTATTCGATACTTAAATATGTATGAGGACAACTATTAATGATATTCTGAAATGAACAATTTGGAATTCGTTAAATCTTTTCGTTTTCATACTGATCTCCATTGGTTTATGTAATTTTGATGTTAGATTTGAATTTCGGAAGCAAAATTTCTAAATTATTGTAGTCATTAAAGTGTTATATATCATGTAATTTTAGTCAAATCGAATCGAAGAAATTGCTAATACATTGGTAAATGTACTACAGCATCATTCCAAAGCATCTACGTCAACTACAGCGAGTGCCCCGTTAGCTGTAATGAGTGGAACTCATTATAGCCATTCGTCAGTTTGTTCAGTCCAACGATCTACAGATGATGCTTATGACAGTGGCAGGCATCATTCCAATAAACAGCTTATTTTCAGTAAACGCACTAAATGGCCATGGGGTGTGTTACATTTAACATATTAACATAAAAATAAATTATAAAGAAAAGACAAAAGTAAACGCACTAAATGGCCATGTGTTACATTTAACATATTAAACATATAAATAAACTTATTTGTTCATTTTTGGAATTATTAGAATTTGTAAAAAACAGAGATGTAATGCAGGGAACAAAAATTTAATAAAGTTCTATAGATAAAATGAAAATAGAAAAGATAGCCTGACGTCTTAATGTTTTTTGGTTTATGGATTTTTCAATGAAAGGTTTGAAATAAGAAACAGAAGTTTACTAATATAATAAATTGAAATATGCTTAATTTGAAATAGGAAAATGTTTTTTTTCTTGCTAATTATGTCATACATAATTCTAGGAAATGATCCGATTAAAAATCACTGTGCGATTCCTTTGGATGGAAGTGCTAATCGAGGTAAGGATCCGCGATATCGGAAATATTCACCACAAACTTCTACTTCATTACTGTTGCCAAAATTTGTGCATGACCATCATTCTACGCCGAGTAGCTCACGTCGAAACAGTGTACCGGATGAATTTCGCTCTCCGAAACAGCAGAAGCAAGATTCAAAATGCCCAAAAAATACTGTACAACCTTCAAGTTTCGGTGCTACAGGTTGGTCATACATATTGATTTTTAAAATTTATGCTTGCAATTTTGGAAATTCAGATAAATTGAGCACAAAGTTTCGAAGTGTTAAGATGTAGTTTGCAGGCCGAAATTAATTAAAACTAGAAAAATTTAGAAAAAAAAAAAGCCGATAATCTAATCAATAAATGGATTGATAATTACAATATATTTTTTTAGGAGATACATGTGCCATGTTGAATCATGTTAGCATGAGAGAAGCGAAAATACATTGAGTGTGAAGATACTTGAGATGAGCCAAATGCTGTGTGATTTGCAACCGTTCATTTCTCATGTTGAGCGTGAAATTTATTGTATACCATTACAGGATGCAATTTGAAGTGGAATCCTGCAGAAAATTCACCTCCGCAAAATGTGACAAGAGTTCGGACGCATTCGTCAGTATCCAGATCGGAATCAAGCAATAGTGAAGCAATGCTTTCTCCTGATCCTTCAACTATGCAAACTTCATTGACAACTACCATAGATATTTTCGGAGATACATCGCCTGCTAACAACTCGAATGCTTATCGTGAACGGCTTGATGCATTGGGAGCTACTTTTCAAAATATCGAGCAAAAGTTTCAGGTCAATTTTTTTCATCAAATTTACACTCTGGTTAAAATTTTTAGTTAATAGATCAGGAAGTAGAATAGAGTTTAAACAGGTTCTGTTATAAATTTCGTAGCATGCTCAACCGCTCATGATGTTGGTTTTCCTACAATATTTGATGACTGGTAAATTTCGCCCAACCTGGTTTTGTCTAATGGTTTCAGTGTTCCAAATTCTCTAGAGTTTCTAGGTTCAGTGATTTTGGAGTTCTTATGTTTCTTTTATTTGTTTTGTTATGTGAACTCTCAATTTTTTTCTTTTTTTGTGGTTATTTTTGATCTTTTTAGAAAACAAAACAGAATACCCATCTGGATTATGATCGTAAAGCATCATCGCAACGTAGCTATAAATTCGAAGAAGAGCTGGAACGCTTGAAAGCCCGAGCTGGATCGTCCAGTTCAACCGTAACCATCCCACAATCAATAATAACGTGTTCTCATTCCACATCTAGCACATTTACGGACTCCTTCACGAGAGCACGAAGTAGTGGCAGTGGTATTACATCGATTTTCGATTCGAAAGATGGAGAAAGTCAGAAGCTAAATCGTACTCCACTTTCGCTCTCTATTCCAATGCCACCAGCTCCTGTAACTTCCATTACTTCAAATCAGTATACAACAATTTTACATACTACATACACCAGTTCGTCCAATCTTCCATCACCACAATTTTCTGGTGCTCAACTCAGAAGGCCTCTTCTTCCACCGGCTATTACGCAGAGCAGTAATCAGTTGCCTTCATCGGGATCTACACCTCATATTGCTTATCCTCCAGACTTCAGTATTCCACCGCCACCTCTCCCGCAGTTTCCGATGCTTCCAACATTATCTTTGGCATATAAATCTGCGGCAGATACGTCGCTGATCTCAGCTCCACCTCCGCCACCGCCACTGGTTTGTTATTACTTATCTCATAATTTTCTTATAAAATTTTCGAATCAATCCAAATTACAAAAATTATATTGAGATTATAAAAATCCTTATTACGTTGGAAAACATCTGTTTTAATTCTCTTAAAATTTTTATAATTTTTTCGAACTGTGATAGCAATAACTACAGGTAAAACTAGGATTAAAATTTTTTTGTTTAAAAAAACCCATTGACAAAAATATAATTTTATTTAAATAAGCATCGCTACTTTCAAACTTAACATATTTATTATATGATTAATGAAAGGAATACAATGAAAGGTTTAGAAGTAGTATGGAGATGGTATACATCTGTAGATGTTATATAGCTGCATCGCTGAAGACGTTGAATGTTAAATGCCATGATGCTAGGAATAAAGATTATAAAGAAAATTTAGTCTGCATAGATGGTAACCATATTGTCAGATCAACTGAATAAAATTGGCGTTAATTTTAGGTATATAGTAATACCTCTAATTCATTCGACTCGACATCACCGTGCTTCGTCACATCCCCTTCAGTACGGAGCGTTGGTCCCCAGAGCGGTGTGCAATCTTTGCCCTGGAAGACCTCAACAAAATCGTCTACTCCTCCACCTCCTATAGTATATTCCACTATTAATTCGAAGCAAACTGCAGTATCGTCTACATCTAGTACGTCAAAATTATCAGTACCAGGTTCGGTTTCAAGTAACACTGCATTGGAGGATAAAATGCAGTCGCGAGTACAGGAGACTGACAAGGTTTACATTTTGAAAAGAATATTTTGTCTTTAATGTTGTCGGAGATTTTTTCACTATCATCTAGATTCAATCTTTATTTTTTTCAATTTGAGGTGCAGGTGAGGAAAAAGAGCATGTGAAAACTATTTCGAAAACGCATATGCCTGAGAAAAAAATGTCAAAGGATTCTACGAACAAGCAGCCTTCACTGAGTGAATTATTCCGTCAGCAAGTGAGATTTTATCTGAATGTGCCAAGTTTCTTGTTTTGTTCTTACAATAATTTTCAATTTTTCAAAATAATTGAAAGAAAAAAAGATCGGCTTCAGTGCATTAAAAGTATTGAATATCACATTTTCATTAGCTTACAGTTATGAGCTATTAATTTTCGCCTTATTTAGGCTTTATTATCGGTAATCTTCTTTTAATATGATATTCATTGTTCTCTAATTTTTTTATATCGTTGTTCATTGTAGGCGCAGGATTCATCGGAAGTTCTTAAGCAATTGAAAAAAGGTAGAAAAGAGAAAGGCGATGAAGTAGGACATCATAAACTGAATGATGAAGGCAAAAAAGGAATAGCTAGTAACACGAAAGAGAAACATTCCAAGGAAAATGAGAAAAAGGTACTTTTTTCTTATTTCTTCAGTGAAGCAATGCGTTGCTTTCATTCTCTGTTTTTGACATTAGCAGTAGCATGTTCAAAAAACACTTTTTGATGAAAACAGTATAGGTCAGTATAATAAAAGATTCTTGTATAATGCGATGAGATTAGCATTAGAAAATTTTTTTGTAAGTGCAATGACAACTTCGCATTGATCAAAATAGCCAATATTGAAATTTAAATCATATACAGTCTAAAATAAAATCACGTTGTTTTAGCTGCTGGAAAAATCAGACCAAAATGTAGCCGATATAGGAAAAGATAAAAAATATACTGGTGGAAGAATCGAATCACAAGAAACAAAGTTCAAAACAATGGCCCAGAAACAACTGAAGGAAAAAAAAGAAAGAAAGCAACTGGTTAGTCATTTTCGGTACTGCTATATTAGTATATTTCCAATATTTGGTATTTGAAATTTATTAGAAAAATTCCTGGTCAAAGGCTAAATTTTAATTTAGAATGAGAAGGACAAAGAACACGAAGGAGAAATTAGCTCGGAAAAGAGAAAAATGCAACGGCCAATAGAAAAAAGTATTACGAATAAGTCGATGAAAGATAGCGCAAATGTTAAGCATAAGGAAAAAGTCAAAGAGGGAGAACAGCTGCAGAAAGTTCATGCGAAAAAGGTATTTTCAGACTTTTTAAATGAAATGTTGAAGTCTTCATAGATAGATAAAATGGAATTTCTGTTGAAGAGTAAGAAAGCAACTGGATAGTTTATATCATCTAATAGTATTACTTATTTTACTCCGAAATTATAAAGTTAATATTTTCAAACTTAACTTTTTTATCGTAGCAAGAGGAAGATAAGTGTAAGCAAAAAGAAAAGGAAAAAGAGCAGAGAAAAAAGAAGGAATTGACGAAAAAGAAACGGAAGCGGAAAAAGGAGTCGAGCACGAGTTCGAGTGAAGGAACATCATCATCGGAAGTGGAGCTACACGTAAGTAGCAATTAATCGTTTAATCTGTTAATTTGAAGGGAGTTTGCAATTTTACATTTTAGACTAAATTTGATATGTAGGTCGCTAATCGGATTGTTCATAAAAATTTCATTATGCTTACAATGTGTTATAGTCATTTGATCGAGAATTGAAACGGCTGTTCATGGAAGAAGAAGCTTCGGGGTCACTGGGTTTGTCGATGTATGATCGAGTCAAGCAGCGGTCCTCCTCGAAGCCGGATGATGCAGCTAGGAAAAATCGTGCACTGGAGTTGTTGCAAGAAAGGACACAAAATCGTCGAAATAATGAACAAGTATCATCGTATTTTAGCTTTGAAATTTAAAACTGAATTCGCAAGTAATAAACTATACACTTGAATAGGATATTTGTAATCTTCTATGATGTTATGATGGATGTTCATTTGTCATGATTTTTCTTAGAATCGGCCAAAGAGAGTACAGTTGGAAAGTTCATCATCCGACGAAGAGAAAGATTCATCAAATGATGAAGAATCCGATAGTTCGGATCCTTCAGTTGGCGCTTCGAGAGTCTGTAACAAGAAAAAGAAAACGGAACCGAAAGGTAAATTGATGAAAAAAGCAAAATCGCCTACGCAAAAAAAGCTAATTGCGGTCGACGAGACGGAATATAATAATATTGACGGTAATAGCGAAGATGATGGGGTAATACTTCTATAATTGATTTTCTGTTTAAATTTTTAAAAACTTGACATTTGCAGCATCTTGAAATTTTGTTGATGTTGTAATTGAACAATATCTAAAAAGAAATTTTATGCAAGCTGGGAAGACAGTCACACTGTCTAAAAATTTAATAGATTGAATAATGAAACAGTCTCATATTTTTTGAGAAGTCATTTTGATGGCTGAAGTTTCTTGATTTCTTGTTTTTTAATGTTTTAGTATTTTCAGATTGATAAGGATTCAGAAAAATCTGAGTTAGATGACGAATACCCAAAACGAAGGCGCAGTCGAAAAACAACATCAAAGGCGTCTAAAAAACAGGTACATTATATGTGATAGTTAGTGTTTATGTTAGTATCTGCTAGTAGCACTCTTTAAATGATCAAAATATTTCAGAGGTACTGGAAGTTATTGGTTATATAATTTACTTTAATAAATTTCAGTTAAATCATTCTCGATTTATTTTTAAACATCTGTTTGAAAGAAAAATTGAAAAATAGAGTTTCCTCTTTTTCAAAATGAAGATTTTGCAGAAAAAAACCACATCCTTATCATTGGATGACGTATTTGGAACATATTCTACGGATGATGAATCCACAAAACATTCCCGAGGTTCCATTGTTCCATCATTATACAAGGAAAAGAACGAAAAAGAGGAGGGTGGAAAAAAAGTATAGCAAAGATCGATGAAAATCTGAAATCAAGAAGCGGAAAAGAGAAAACAGAAAATACCAGGCGTTTAAGTGTAAAGAAAGAACGAAAAAAGGGAAAGCCGGAGGAAAGTGATGAAGGCGAGTCTGGTACAGAAGGAGGAAAAAAGGTATTGTCTCACACATTTGCTGTGCTTCAGTTTAATTTTTGAATTGCATAACTAGTTTTGTTTTAATATGTTTTAATATTTCAAGTGTTTTATTATTTATTTTACATTGATATCATGCCATTGTATCATTCTGTTCGGAACTAGTGGTTCGAGAAATGCAATTTTCTTTGGGCATTTTGTCTATGCATTGCAGAACGCCAGAAAGTCTTTTTTTTTTCACATTTTGTAAACACACTGATTTTCACAGTTCAGAATTATTACTAAAAGATGATTCTACTATATGGATAAAGAATATTATATTACTGCGATAAGATAACACTGAAATGAGTTAGACTGTAGTAATTACTTAAATATAAAAAAAAATTCTCAAATTTATGAATCTTGTTTTAGATTGCCTTGCGGAAGGCGGAAAACAAACAGTTTCTAGACAAGCCAATCGAAAAGAAAGTTGCTGGTAAAAAACGATTCAGCAGGAATGATGAAGTAGATGAAAGTATTGCCGTAATTACTGTGGGAATCCGGAAAAAAGAAGCAGAAAACGGTATTTATTTTCATCTCTGTGTAATATAGTGGACATATTAGTAGATAGAATTATCGTGTGGTATCTCTAAATATATTTATCGTTTCGATCTGTTATGAACTGGTTCGGGCTTTTTAGAGAATATTATAAGCAAAATATAAGCACTCATTTCAAGTCATGTCCTCACTATATTCTACCTGTCAGTTTTTTTTTTTTTCTTAGGAGAAATCACTGGTTGAGATCTCCATGTTCGAGATGATAAGAAGCAAGTTAAAACGAAGGCATCCATCATATCCGAGCAAAAGAAAAAAAGTCGGAACCTGCAACAAATGGACAGTTTGAAAAGAAATTAGCGAAAAAGTTGAAAAGAAGGCAGAAAGTATAGTTTTAAATTTTGATTGAAATTTGAATGATACATGAGTTTGACAAGAGTTCTATTGCTTGAGAATTGAATCTCAATAAATTATTGTAGTTCATCGATTCATTATTGGACACTGATTAAAGTATTTCATTTTTACTCGTAAAAAAAAAGAAAAGGATATTTCATTTAAGTAATTTCATTGATTCTTTTTATTGCTTTGATTGTCAGATATCATTGTTATTGTTAAAAGGATTAAAAAAATCATTCCATATGTTTAATTGAAAGCCGAAAAAATATATAATCTTAAAGGACTTATTGTAATGATTTTATATATTTCAGGAATGGCATGAAGGACAGAAACAAGAAGCAGTCGAGGCAAAACAAAAAGATGAGAAATTACAAGATGAAAGTCGGCGAGAAAAAGTGGATGCTAGTAAGAGAAGTAGTGATGATGCCGGAAAATCGGATGTTACTAGCTTAAATGATCGAAGTCCGAAGACAGTCATCCAAAACATTGAGTTATCCAGCACCAAAAGTGCTCGGAAAAGGCATCAGAAAGTTGAAAGTGCGTATTTTTGATGCGATTTAATAATTTTTATGTTGCTAAATTTTTTAGTCTGTATTGGTCTTCATACTGCGGAATTTAGATTCTGAACAAATAAAAAAGAGGAAAAAGGGATCGAGATTATCGAGAACATGTGCATCTCAGACAGATTCTGATTCTTGTGAAGATCTGAAAACAACAGATGTAAATATGGTAAAACAGGAGCCATTAAGTGAAGTTAGTTTTTGCAGATTATTTTAGGTTTGTTTTTAAACGTCGAGCTTCTAATAATGTCCGTAGAACAGTGAATGAAATTGATAAGTTATCACGTTGCAAACAAAAAATCCAGCCAAAAAAAGAGCTTATTTTTTCCCAAATAGATTCCACATAAATTTATTTTATTTCAGTCTCTTAACAAAATTGGTGCAAATAATATGAAAGACAGTGCATTTATACCACCAGAAAGCAAAAGAGATTTACCGTTAAGCTCTGCGAGTATAGGCATAGATCTTCAGCAAGCAACGAAGATGGCAATGCCATCTGCATCTGCAACGGTGGAAATGGAACACACCGTATGTAGTATTTTAATTTATACTACTTTTGGCCTTAGAAATTTGCTAATTTGATTTTTTACGGTGTCGCAGGAACCCTTTAGATAAAGGAAATTTTTCGATTGCGAGAGACCGTTTGAAAAATGAGAGAAATGATTTATATTCTTTTTCCTTTATTAGATGGACGTTTTTAATTTCCAGGATGTAGACTGTATTTCGGAAGAATATGTAACAAATTCTTCACATAGCACATCGAACGAATGTTGCTCACCTCGGACTATATCGAATGATAAAGCACATCAATCCAAAAAATATGATTCAGTGGAACAGAAGATGACAATTGATAGATCTTCGATAGCAATTAACAATGTTATTGTATCCAGGCATGCCGTAAGTTGTTTCAGTGTTTTGTCAATGTTTTACCCTTTGCTTAGGCTTTCTTTGCTTCATTATTTGCAACTGCTGCTTTGTTTTTTTTTTTTTTTTTTTTTCAAAAATACTTAAGAATTAGAATTAAATTTGTTGTACCATTGCTTGGGAAATAGATTTTTTGATTTGGAGTGGACAAGACTTTATTCCAATATAGTAAAGTGGTTAATATCTTAATGTTCTTGGAGGTTTTGATGTATAGTTTGAGTCTTGATAATTTGGTGTAAAAGAGGATAAGAGATAGAACTCAGGAAGATTTTTTTTTTTCAATTATAAAAATTAGAATATACTTTTTATCTTGAATTCATATGCCTCGCAATAATATCTTAAATCAGGGCTTAATTTTTCCTGCAATTTTTTTTTTAATATATCTTTTTTGCAAAATTCAATTCATTTATCTCAAAATGCATGCATTCACTAAATTATATATTGTGCAGTCATCAAACTTGTTTAAATTTTTTTGAATTACTGAAATAATTGTTTAACAAAGCTTCCGGTAGAGCGTGGATAAGTTTTGAATAAAGATTATGATCTTTAAATTCAGACAAGTTTTGAATATACTTTCAAAATTTTACTCATCCTACACAGAAGAATGCAGAAGCGACAGTTTTTAGTTTCGACGTATATGATAAATTGATTTTATATTTAACCATCTTATCTTCAGATTCATAAAATATATACTCCAAAAAATTAGAATTATCATAAGAAAATTTTCTCGAAGTGATTAAATTAGTCACAATAATGCATGGGGAAGAAAAACATCAAATGAATGATGTTTTGAATAAAATTTCGAAAGCGAACGAACTTCAGTAGACTTTCTTGAGTATTGTGATGTATTCGTCAAGAGTTAAAAAACATTTCGAGCAAGGATTCACTATGTAATTTTTTATGCATTATTTTTGTGTCGAAAAAATTATTATATCAAAAGCTGATTAACATTTCATTCCCGTTGAGAAATTTTAAAAATCATTTGCATGCATGCACGAAGTTCGCATACGTTGTGCCTAATTAATATGTCTCACTGTTTTTATATTTGTGTCCTGTTTCTGAAAATTCTAGGCATTTTATCCCTTTTTTTCCATCCGATTTCCTTAATTTTTATGCTGCTTCATACTCATATGCTTGCATTAGATGTGACCGTTATGTCACTGTCACTCGAACTCTAAGTTAAGTGCCTCGTTTGCGTTATTTTTTAAAACATGAAATATTTTTTTCATAATAACACATAACTTAACTCTAACTGAAAATTACTTTAATGTGCTTTTTTCTCGTTATTGTAAAGGTTTATTGGAAATAGATGCATTTTTTTTAAAGCACAGAACTAATATTGTATTGATTCAAAATGCGTTTTATTATAATTTTTTGTATCAGAAATATTAGAGACAGGGAAACACATTGCATTTATGTTATAGCCGGAAGACATACATCTCGACCAAATTCAATCGAAGCAGCAACAACATCATGAACTCTGCACATCCGAAGATGATGAAGGAGGAGGAATTGTTGAGCGGAATATTATTGGTCGTAAAAATTCAGTATCCTCAACAAATAGCTGCGGAAGTGGTCAAATAAGTTTGTTATCAACATCATCGGCAAATCTGGAAACGCAGTTAGAAGATGGCCCTGAAGATGAAGAGCAGCAGCAGATTTTAGGATCAGAAAGGATGAAGGTTTTGGAATCTGCTGAAATAGTGACGTCTAGTGGTAGTTGTGGTACGGAACAAGAATGCTTGGAGAAAACTGAAAATGAGGAGAGGCTATTGTCCAGTGATATAGTGGTACAGTCGTCAAATAATGATCGGATTTTTGTACCAAATTCAGATGCCGAATGTTGTACTGACCGCATAATAATATGTACTGCAGATAAAGTAAGTAACGCACTAGCGAAGCAGCAACAGCAACTCCAAAATGTTGAAAGGTCGGAAGCGAATATTCTGGATAGTGTGAACGATGCTGAATCGAGCGGAAGTTTCGAACTGATTGATGAGGGGCGAATTGGTGATGTTGATTTGTTCCCGGATCAGGATATTGACAGTGGTGTTAATAATATCAAGCAACAACAAAGTCATGAATCTGTTTATGAAATCGAACGTGTTCGAAAAACAGTAATGGAAGCAGAAGAGCATGCAGATGATTCTGAATGTGTCTCTACCGTGCGAATGCAAGATGATGTTCACGATGTGCAGGTCTGTGCATGCAAAAAATTTGTCTTATACGTACGTAAATTATGCACTAAGCAAGCATTTGCACTGTTGTTGTCGGCATAATATAATTTAAGTTAACCACACATATTTTGGGAGAGATAGTGCATTTTTGTTAGATTCATCACAATTTAATAGTTATTCTAAAGTACATTTTGGGTAAGAATCTTTTTACATTAAGAAATAAAATAAATGAGTCTTTTTAAAAAATGAATTATAAGATTTTCTGTAATGGAAAGTTGGAAGACTAGTGTATTGGTTTACAGTTTCGTACACTAATTCAAATTAGGTATTAATTTCGCTCTATTATTTATTTTGGTGTCCAAGCGAAGGTACACAAGAGATTTGAGTGTTTTGGTTTTATGAAATTCCAACACAGTTGAGTTAATGTTGTTCTAATTGCTGATGATGTCTGTCTACTTCACCGAGATCATAGATCTCGTGAGACATGCTGATTAATACTTGTGTAACGTTATAATACTACTGCTTTGAGTTGTTTAGATTCATTTATGGTAGGTATCATACACTGTTAAGGTTTGATGTACAATCTTTACTGACAGATAGTAAACCTCTTTGGAACAGCTTGAATTATGATAAATTCGAAAACAAAAGTAAAATAAAAATGTGGTCGAAACATAATGTTTGCTTTGCAGGAAACCGAATTTGCTGTGCAGTCGATTGTTTTAGACGATAATCGAAGTCAACAAAGTGGTGAAGATGGTAGCGCTGCCATGGATTATTTGAGTGAAAGCGCTGGTGGTACAGGTTCGAGACGTAATAGCCTCAGCGATATGTCAACATTGGCGAATATGGATTTGAATACAAATAAACAGCAACAGGAAAACAGTTCACAAGATAATGTCGATGCTAGTAATGATGACAGTATTACATCGAAAATATTAGCAGATGCTGAACATCAGGTAGTGAATAAGTTGAAGTGTAGTACAAGTAAGGATAAAGAATAGCATTTTTTATTCTTTTGGAACTGATTTCATTTAACAGATTTTTCGATAGAAAGGTGGTTGTGGTTGTATTCTTTGGTTATATGAAGGGAGTAGATTGGTAATTGTTTTATCCCTGATTTAAAAAAAAATGCAGAATAGGACAAATCATCTCTTTTCACTATATTTCACGATTATTTATGGTATTTAATCTTAAGTTCTCGTCAGTTGTCTTCAGATATGACTTCATGCTTTCCTTTCATTGAAAACTATCTGCAGTACTCGTTCAAGTATCTTTTTAATCCGTTTACTTTAAGTTATCAATAATATATGCGGTAAATTAGCTTATTTAAAATTCTTGATAATTTTTTCACTATTATATCTCATGAGTTGTTTAAATTGTATAATGATTTATTGCAGGAAATGGAGCGAGAAGATACCGATGATAGTAAAAATAAAATGGATGTGGTTGATAAACAAAGTGATTCGCATCTTGATGAAGTATCTTTTTTAATATAATTCAGTACTTGAGTATTCAACACACATTCGAATTCTTTCCGTATATCAGTGCACTCTTAAATTGCTTTTCTTCCATTTTTCTTATATCTTTCCGCCGGCTACTGCGCAGCTTAATTTTTTTTGTCTTGGCTTTAAAAATTTTATAAATTTTGTTTAACGCTTTGTGCTTTTTTTTTATTTCGTTTCCCATTCTCTTTTATTAGCAATAGTATAGTCATACTAGTAAACAGTATTAGATTGCAGTGCTGTTACTGGATGGATGCAACCAAGATGTCATGTGGTACTTTAGAATTTTCAACGCAAAATTTTTTTTTCTATTACCTACCTAGTTCTCTTCGTATTGATTATGACGTGATCTATTATATTTCATGCTTAGAATAAGTTTTCAGTTCCCTTAAAACTTTGCATCAAATCAAAATGTTGTTCTCTCAATGACAGATAAAGATTGATGGGTGGGGGAAGGCTTCTTAATATGAATTTGGCCTTTTTCGATTGAAGTTTTTGAAAATCTTCAATTTTTTTTATTGACAGGCCAAAGGGCTCTCATAGATACATACAATATCAGGTTTGCATCCGCAAAATATCCAGACAGCGCTGTGAAAAATTTTTTCACCACTTTTTGTAGGTAATTGATGACGTAGTGGCCGGTGGGTATATGGAAGTAGATGCTGAGCAACTAATGCGTATAAACTCAAAGAAGGCAAAGAGGAAGCAGTTTTACGAGCTGTAGCTGCGTGTACGCAAGGAAGCATCACTGCGAAAATTCTGCCATCAACAAATTTTGCAAAGAGTGTTGAAACATCACAATATGATTGTCAAAATGCTGCACAAGCACCGCCGCATCATGTGCAACAACAGCAATATGGGACCAACAGTTATCATATGCAACAATCGCAACAGCACCGGCAGCAGCAAATGCAGCAGCAGATACTTTTGCAGCAGGTACAGTTATAGTTTTAGCTTTATATTTTAAACTACTCAAGTTTTCTAATTTTCCATTCACCAGTTAATATATATTGAATAGAGTCATAAGATAGTTTTCTTGAATGTAAAACATAAGTATATTTTGTTCAACTCTTCTTTGGGGTAGGTTTTTCTGGATTAAAACTGCTTTGTTTGAAAGTGAGATTTTATTGTAGCTTTGCTTATTGATTTCAAGAAATATGCCTTGCCATGGATCGACAGACTCCCGCCTCCTCGCCCTTTTCGCAAGTTTTATTGTGATTCTGGTTGTCTAAAGCAAAATTAAGTGTTGTTCTGAATGTATCACTTTGATCATATATCTCTGCACATTCAAAGAGAATAGTGATCTTGAATGTTTGTGCGAATATGTCATATAAAATTTAATAGTTGTTGGCAGAAGTAAAATTCTTCGGAGGAAATGAATTAATTAGTTTAATGATATGTCCGCTACTTGTTTCTCAGTTTTGATCTGTTCTGAATCATCACAGCAATAGCAGCCAGCTTTGGGTCTGTGTATTCCGTTGCTTTAATTATTTTTTGCAGGACCATGGTCTTTTATCACAATCACCCCAACAGCAGCAGCTGCAGCGAAATATTGTTTATGATAATAGCCATATGGTACTGCAGCAGCGACCACAGCAGCAGCAGCAGCAACACATGGGTCAAGTTATAATGCAACAGCAACAGCAGGATAGTCGTCTGATGTCTTATCAGCAGTCACAAGTTATGAAAGTTCCGGAGACTACGTATCTTCAAACACAGCATATACCACCGGTTGAGCAGCGGGTACAGGGAACTACTGTGATACCGCAACAGCAACAGCAACAGTCACATTCGCTGCAGTCAAAGAATGTAACAATAGGCAATTTACCATCATATTATCCAAGTAAGAATGCCGCTCAACAAGCTGGTACAGCCAGTTTTGCTTCCTCGCAAATGTCGCTTCAGCAGCAGCAACATTTGCTCCTTCACCAACAGCAAAGCGTAGATAACATGCAAAATATAACTAGTACAGTAAGTGCGAATGCGATGCATACTGTATCGCAGCTGCCCGATGTACGACAACAGGTTATGCAAGCAGCGCCATCACAACCGCAAGCAACTCAACTGGTAGCTCAGTCACACTTGCAACAGCAACGATCGATAAATTACGGATCACCGATGATGTCGTCTACATGTAATGCAGCATCAGCCATAGCTGCACAAAATATGCCTACTGCATCGCGGCAGCTGGATTTGAACAAACAAATGAGCTTATCAACAGCATCGCTCCAGGAATCGATCACTAGCAATCCCTATGATTTATATGCTAATCTACCAAAGAAATCAACTGGAACAGCACAACCACATCATCAACAGCAGGTAGTTTTTATCACTAACTCTTCCTATCTTCTGTGTTTGTTTTCACTGTAATATATATATATATATATATATATATTCATATTACATATAGGTATTTCATTTTACATATTTTAGACTCAAATAACGCAGCAGCAGCATGTGAAAGTTTCTACAGAAATGCGTCAGAATTGTCCTAATTCATCATCTCTCGATACATCAATAATAGGACACGATGGAACTATATCTTCCAATACATCTGCAGCAAATTTGCAAACTAGTCGGTCGAGTGCATCGGCTAATGCTGCACATCAAGTAAATCGTTCAACGCAACACCAACAGCAGCAACAACATCAACAACTTTCGCCGACTGCACAGCAAGCGGTTGCATTTGCAATTGGTTTACCAAGCACTACTTCGCCGTTTACCCAAATGCAACAACAATATTTGCAACAAATGTACCGCTCAACACTCTTCAATACGTTCCAAGGTATATATTCGAGATCGATATTTGCTCAAAGATGCATTTATTCAAAGTGCTTGTTGTAATCTAGCGACATTGTTGAGCATTCTACTTAGTTGATACTTGTGAGAACTTAAATATTAACTTCTGGTACTTTTATTATCACATTATCTTTGCTAATTAGAGCTTTTGAAATGGTCTTTATTTTGCAAAAGTTAGCGAGCTATTCTGATCACTGGTTTTTAATTTGCAGCAGCAGCAGCAACAAGTGCTTATGGTGGTGGCAACGTAGCTGCATCGACCGGTACATATGGATCAGGCAGTTATTCAGGAGCATCGAACAGTTCAACAGCAGCAGCAGTCGCCGTTGCAGCTGCAGGTGTATTGCCTAATACTGTACGACAGGATACTCAACGACAGCAGCAACAGCAGCCGCATCTAGCGGTTAGCTTACCTCAGTTTCCTTGTTTTCCAGTAAGTTGAGTATACGCTTCTACTATCTTCGATTCATCAAGTTTGCAGTCAAAATTTTACATCATGTTTAATTTGGTCAAGTAAATCATCTTCATCTGTCGAACTCCGAGGAGTGAAGACGGAGATTATTTTTATTCGAAATCATTTCACGCTGTTTTCCTTCATTAGCGACCATTTTTTCTTGCAACGCCTTATCGTTTAAATGACATTATATAAAAAACTGTGGTCCCATTATACCAAGGCAAATTTGTTTTCAATTTTTTCCATCATCGATTACGTTGCCATACCGTTTGTATTTTTTATTCATGCCGAAAATGGAATCACGCAACATCATTTTTGAATAAAAAAGCTAAACGAATAGGAAATATATAATGCATGCTGTTTAAAATTCCTTATTAGGTTTAATTTTAAAAGCTCATTTTTCTCAGCTTTATTAATTATTTGACATTCGTCTGGTTGTTTAGAATCTTCATCAACAACAGCAGCAACAGTATCTGGCATCTAATCTGTATCAGCAGTCTTCTCCAGCGACTACACTTTGCTCCCCGCAACAAGCTAATGTTGCAGCTCAGCAACTGAATTCTTTATACGGTGCTTCCACTGGTACATTTCCAATTTCATGCGAATCGTCGATAATTTCTACACAACAAGTACATTTAATTATTATTTGACTATAGTTTCCTTCAGAAACAGAATTCATGCATTTAAATGAGACATTATTCATCTCTGTTTATCTAAAAACTTTTAGCTATGGTCATAATTATCAGAGAAACAGTTTTAAAAAGTTTGAATCCAGTTTTATAGTCTATATATAAGCTTGAACAAATATCTGCGATTCCAGATGACTAGTCAGCCGGGAATATATCAGATTGCAGTCGGGCAACGTCAGCAAGATGCTAAACAATCGTTAAAGCAGAAAGTACCGCAACAACATTTACAACAACAACAGCAAGTAAAGACTTATGCCGGTCTACCGGCGGCATCAGTTATTGCCGTAAGTTAATGTTTAGATATTTCTCGTACTTTCTTGATATTTTATTGATTGATCCTGAAATTTTTTTGAATATTATAGAAGTGTCTTATAGTTCAGTTCATCATATTAATTACTGGGTATGAGAAATTGATGATTATCTAATAAACAAATGAATTATATGTTTGGTAACTGGCTCATGATATATGCTTGTATTATCAAGCGATCAATCTATGTTGCCTTAAATATTTTTGATTAAATAGTTATAGTTGATCTGTAGGTAGTGAGATCTCAACATTCTTGAGCCATTTCTTTATATATTTTATACTTATTTTATTATTTCTCAATTTTACTATTATTGTTTCAGTGTAAAAGCAAACTGAATAAATCAGATTTCATAGAAAAAAGGAAAAATTCTGTCCAATTTTTTATTATCTGTGACTTAATATACTCAATTTTATATTTACAGCGATATCCAGTCATGTGGCAAGGGATAATTGCGCTGAAAACAAACGAAACTCGTGTACAAATGCATAAGGTAATCAATTTTAAACTGAATTACAAAAACCATGTTGATAATCATAATTGGTAAATGGCCACTTATCACATTTTCTATCCAATATTTTCTGCTTGAAGCAGAATAAAATTTTGGAAGAATAGGAGTATGGTAGTTTCGTTAGAAAGAAAGTCTTTAGGTGATTATCGTCTTTTTGATTTTGTTTGATATATACGGTGGTGATGATGATGATGGTAGTAATTCATATGATTTCATCAAATCTTAATTAGTAAAATAATTATTGAATTGACAAAGACTTTACGTATTTTATGAACAAATAGTAGTGAATGGATTTCTACAGATCGGAGGTAATGCGGAGATGTGCAAACGTTCGTTAGATCAGTTTACAACAACATCAAATCATATGCCGCTGATAAGAATTAATCAAAGAATGCGTATGGAAGCTAGTCAGCTTGAAAGTATGCAAGTACTTCTCATTTGTTTAAAGTGAAATGTTTCGAATTTTGTCATTTTGTTGAAAGTTCATAATCATACAAAAAGGCAATTAAAAAAATCAGAATAAATAAAAAGTTAAATAGATGAAGTTAAATAAAATAAAAGGATAGTTTTTTCATTTTTTTATTTATTTTATGAATTTTTTCATCGTGTGATTCTTATTTGAAGCAAAATAACTTCTTGTTGTAGGTGTTCAATGTAAAATGATGGATGAGCATTCGTACATTGCATTGATTTGTCTTTCATGTGGTCCAAGCAAAGAAGATATCAAAAATCAATCGGAACTTCTCAAAGAACGCTTTGTAGATTATTAGAATCAAAACAGGCTGCTGGGATATGCAATGTTGGCAATGAGGTAGAATCTTTAAATGATTTCGAAGAATTATATGTTTTAATAGTATTTAGTGCCGTTGAACTTTTCCTTTTCCTTTATATACAATCTAGATTATCGCTTTGAAGATATTTATTTAGATTTTTTGTAGTTGTAATATTTCATTTATGAAATCAGGGGAAGTGTTATTAAGATTAAGAAAATAAGTAATGTCAGAATCTCAATTTAGCTTTTCACTACAACATTTTTCAATATTTACTTTTCGAAATTCTTTTCCTATTGTTTCTTACGCGAGATACATATTTCTTATATAGACTGTGTTCATTACGATACTTGATTAGGTAAAATGACTGAGTGATTGCTGTAATACAGAAACTGTTTTGTTAATATGTCTTGTTAATACATTATATGTAATCATCGATTTCAGCAGAAATCCGATACCTAATACTATCGTGCACATCTTCCCGCCATGTGATTTTGCTTCTGCATTTCTGCAGAAGAATAGTCCAGATTTGCTGAAATATTCAGGCAACAGAAAGCTAGTTATCTATTCGTCGTAATTACATCTGCTAATTAATCTTATTGAAATAAGGATAGCCCTCATCATTATAAATGTCAAGCTTCAAACATGTTGTGATCAATGGGGAAGAGTGCAGGAATGAAAATTTGTTGAAAAAAACAGAAATTACAGTATATTGATCTCAGATGTACTCTAATTCATTCAATTTTTCATTTCGAGAAAAATGTTTATTTTTCACTGTTATGAAAGTTTGTTTTTTTTTTTGATTTCTGTTCATATTTATCCAGGAAATTTTTGAGTCTTTTGTTCATGTGAAAAATTGTTGGCCGATCGTGTAATAGTGTAGTATAGATGAAGAAAATAAGAGATTTGTTTTTGAGAACGTTCGAAAATATTTAAAGAAAAAGTTCAAACAATATTATTTGGCTAAATATATCTCCGTGAACACTCTTTATGAAGTCAATTTTGTTCATAGCTTATTTTCTCTAATGATATGCGTGATGATCATCAGTGCAACAAGCAACATCTTCACATTATGCCGATTTATATATTTTTATCAACCGTTTAGAAAGCGTTTTTTAACTTTTGGTTTCAATTAATGCCGAAAGAGATTCAGAAACCGAGACAATTTACAAAATTTTCCTTCATATTGGCTTGGTATTTTTCTCCATATTCTATATTACCGGTTTTTTTGTTGTTGTTTTGTTTCTCTTTATTAATCTTTTTTCTTCCGGCGCTGAAATTTGGTTGTTACGGTTAAATATTCTGTATTGCTATCATTAGCATGACCACAACACTTGATGCTATTGTTATTCTTTTAATTGAACTGTATTCATTTATAAAGTGATGTTTGTATAATTACATTTAAATCTTTTTTTTAAATATCGCTTAATTTATTTTTGCATTGTTACTGCTACTACTAATATTTTTTCCGCTGTACATTGCTGGTCATTCATATATGGTCCATTTTTGGATAGAAGATCAGATGTTTCAAAAAATGTTTATGTGTTTTTATAAAAGCAAACACTAATTTACATGTATTTAAATTTTATTGCTGACAACTAACTGTTTGAATCTCAAAAGCAAGCGTGATGTCAACAATTTCATTTTGCTAAAATTCTCGCACAGAGATAGTCCTATCCGTAAATGGACCTATTGAGTCTTTGCATTATATTGATTTATGCATAAATTTTCAGTGAAAAAGGAAAGAGGACTTTAAGATTTTTTTTTTTGAAGTTAGTACGGGAGATTGTTTCCCAGGCAATTATAATTATATTGTTCTGTAAAGTAAATAAGTCGAAATTGAGGGGGAATTCCTAAAATATCTATTATCATGTTTCAATGTAACAATTCGTGTTGTTTTGTGTTACTGTTGGAATAAGAAAAGATTGAAATTGTATGTTAGGTCATAGTACAGTACATAATGTAAGGCTCTTAACATGTATATATTTTGTGTGCCAGAAGCACATTTGACTGCTATCGAAACAGTAAATGGTTATCCAGAATAATATAGATGAATTTGATTAGATTTTTCATCCATTGTTTAGTGATTTAAATAACGCATCATAAGCTAACTTGGAAGGTCATCCACTCTCAGAATTTAACGGATAAAGGCGGTACTTCTCTGGGAAAAGTGACAGTGGAATGCATCTCGAAGGAAAGAGCATTGGATAGCAGTTTATTGACAAATATAGGATTTAGAGTGTAGAAATTTTTTTCGTTCTTGTGTTGATTTGTTTGTTCCCTTTCACGGGATTTTTTTTTATTGCTAGTTGTTTTCGTCTTGAATATTTTTTTCCTGATCAATATATTTTATACTTTTCTGATCGATGCTTTTTATAATATGATGAGTGAAAATTAATACATATGTACTTTAAATACTTCTATTCTGAACATTACCAATGAACAGTTCTAGCAAATACTAACGATGAAGACGTGATATTCTAATTTTTTAAGTCCTGCCAAAACAATATAATATTTGAAGTTGACTGAAAAGAGATACTAACTATCGTATTGGCTGAAAATATTTTTCTTGATTATTGTTTTTTATTTATAAAGTTTTGATTTCTGTTATTCCAAAAATTGTATTTTTGTGATCTTTTTCCTCTGAATTTTTTGAAATATGCAGTTGTTATGTCCATTTGTTAGTTAGTTTATTTGTTTACAATGAGAAAACGAATGTCTGTATGTATATTACTGAACAAAACTCTTCGTTTTTGTTTTTTAAATATAAATAAAAGGACAATGGGCAAATTGTATTATTGAAACAATTAATCCTTTTTTTTGTTAATACTTTTTACTTATATGTTTCTATCATCTTTTACTTGTTTTGCATATTTCAAGCAAAATAAATTTAAAATATATGTGTTTGTACATTGTAAAAATTTGAAATAGATGTGAAACCTCGATTTATAACCGGTTTTGTAGAAAGAGTACTTTTGGCAAAGATTCCCCATCCTTATTTGTCATTAGCGGTAGGATGATAATTGATCGAGCAGAATATTTATGGGCTGTTTTGCAATTGGCAATTATTTAAATTCCTTGAATTACAATCCATTATTACATTCATGCAATCTGTGGTTTGGCTGATAGAGTCACCTATTCAATAAGTCTTGGAGTTCGGACAAGCAAAAAATATTCACAGCTAAAATATAAATGAGTGTAATATAATCTTAAATTTTAATTGTCAAGTAAAAACAAAGTACGACTTAATGATTTTACGTGCCATACGGTCGTTGAAGTTGTGACAAGCTGATAGACTAATTTTGGTTGTAGCTGACAGATTTGTAGTAACTGCATCGTTTGTTAATTAGGCCTGTTTCTGAAAAACCATTTAGGCTAGGATTTTATGTGTTACATTTTTCGTTTTTTTGTTATTCACTAAAACAAATCGACGATGATGACAAATGAATGAATAAATAAATGAATTTAATTATCGATAAACAATCTGATAATTTCATAAATGATCTTCGATTCTTCGTCATATCACAGTGAAGATTATATTCTTATTTCTAACTAAGCTGCTACCAAATCAAATAATAATTGATGAAATGACTGACTATTCGGCTTTAATTTATCAATCTAATCTTAATTCAGTTACTTATCTATTCTGTGGTATTTAAAATCAATATTTTATATTTCACTTTTCCTATTTTGATCATCATCTTTTAAAAATTGTCAAATTATTCTTTTTCTTTGCCTCTTTCTACTTATCATTTCAATCAGCAGATAATCAGCTTTTGCAGTTGTTGAACAAGATATGCTTAATGATTGATTAATATAAAAAAATGCATCCAACTTTTGTGTAATAACATGCATTGCGCTCTATTCATCAATCTCAATATCAAACAATTTAATAAAGTTTATAGCAAATTATATATGTATTTCAGCAGTGATGGAAGAAGATTTCATTGCCGAACAACTCAATAACATAACTGAAGATAAACATTTTCTAGATTTATCCATGATAACAGAAATGATTGATAATGTAAAACAACATGCGCAATCAATGATTCATATTGTAAGTTAGAACAAATCGATTAAAAAATATATCATGAAATTGTTTGAATTTTTTATCTGCAATTCTTTTGCAGTTTCATTTGTCTTCAGTTTTCCTCTTATCATTCCGATGATTATTAGTATTTATTGCAGAGATAAGAAAAATAAGCAATTTGCGAAAAAAATTGAAAAAAAGTCACGAGCTATTGATAATATACAGAAGTTGGAACTTTATGCTGTTCTTTTATCTATTCAAACAATATTGGATTTTATGGAATCCTAATGCATTTGTTGTCCGATGTTATCCTAATTAGTGATGGACGAATGATTAAAGATTACTGTAAATTATCGTAAGCACGTTCAGGGTGTTGTTTCAGGAAGATCAATTACTAAAGCTAATTTCATGCATCGATTTAACGAGTCTAAATAGCGATGATACGGACAATATGATCAATCAACTTATTGATAAAGCTATCCTGCCGTATTCTGCGGTTCGATATTTATCACAGAAATTGAAATTTTTCTTACGATACGGTATAGAGGAAGCGAATCAAATGCTATTAGAACGAAAATTTTCGAGCGGTTTAATTTTCAAGATTCTAGTGGGATGAGTCATAGTTAGATGTTGGGTTGATGCAAGGAGGAGATTTCTTAAATGTCATAATAGATGTTAAGCGGTTAAGCCATATCTGAAACCATCAGATATGCAAATCGAGAAATCAGATCTCCGACGCTCTTTAAATTAATTCAAACTTTAGGTCCTGACTCAAATCTAATCCATTTCTCTAAATTAACTGATTACTTACAATTCACTGAATTCATTTAAGAAACCGGAAACGAGATGTGCTGCCATTTGTGTCTATCCGGCAAGAGTTGCTAGTGCTAAACGTTATCTGCATTCGAAATATCAACAACAATCGTTAACTATATGTTCGGGTATTTTAAGTATTCTTATATATTATCAAGATTAAGCATAGTCATTCATGAAACTCTTGAAATATTTTGTGCTCTACATTCTTTTGCTGTTGTTGCGCTGAGTATAATATATATATTAAATCATATATCTTTGTTTTATATTATTATTTACTGTCTAGATTTGTAATCATAATTGCAAATTCTAACAAATCTATTATAAATAGTTTTTATATCAGTAAATTGTTGCAGTGGCAGCAGGTTTTCCGTCAGGACAGTATCGAATTGAATCGAAAATACTGGAAGTGAAATTGGCAGTGGAAGATGGTGCTGATGAAATTGATGTTGTCATCAGTCGTGATGCTGCTGCAGAATACGATTGGAAACGTATGTGTTATTTTTAATAGAAGTCTTAAAATTTATTTATTTAATTTAAATTGATCTAGATCGAGTTTCTTATATGTTCTAGATTAGTTTGTATGTTTTTAGTATGTTTGTTATAAGTTTCCTTAATATGTTTTCTTCAATATTACATTTCAAAATGAAAGTAAGGGAAAATAATAGATGTAATGGTGCAAGTTTTATCCAAGTTAGCTATGTAAGGTAGCATTCTGTTTCAAGTTTGTATTTCAAATTCATTTTTAACTAGAAATGTTTCTTTTCTCTCCTTAGTTTCGAATTTTTTGATTTCGAAGATATATTATATAAATCCTTTAAACTTAAAATAATTGATGAGAAGATTATTGTTTTCATCTCGAAGTTCATAGTCCCTTTCTATATATCATGTCATTTTTGCATATAATTTTCTTTTCTAAAGAAAATGAAAGTTAATGAATTAAACACTGAATGATTTAATAACTACTGGGAAATTCCATATTTATCAAATGTCTGCTACATATAATTCGAAATAAACCTTTAACTTAATCAGTTGACGTGTTTGAATAATAGTTAAAGATGTACTTTATGCGCTATGAACAATTGCAATTTTCAGGCATATATAACGAAATAGCTGCTTTAAAGACATGTTGTGCTTTGAACTGTATGAAAACAATCCTTGCAACAGGTGAATTACGAAATGAGCAAGACATATACCGTGCTAGTTGGGCTGCAATGCTTGCAGGTAATTCCATTATTTCCATTTAACATATCAGTATATATATTTTTATGGTTTTACTCTTGTGCAAAACAGATTTCTGGTTCTATCGGCACTCTTTGGATTTACTTTTGAATAAAAAATAATTATTACCTATTTATAGTAAAATATGTATTTCTTTGTATTTGTCACCTTTTTATATTCTGAATATTTAAAAATATTTAAAAAATGCATTAAAGAAATGTAACATTTGAATAATAATTCCACAAGCTTGAAATTATTAGAAATATTAATGCGCTTGATTACTTGGATTGTTTCATCTGATTCGTGGAATACATTTCTATTAGAACTCTGGGATTTTTAATAGTGCTGGAACATTTTTATGATTTCAAAATTCATCCGATAAGCTTTGTTCATGAATTAGATTTTTGTTTTCTGAATTCTTTACTTATTTAATTTAGCCAGTAAAATATTTGTTTAGTAAACTAAGTGATTTATTCGTCTATTAATGTAATATTGCTAATCATTTAAAATAGGTTGTAGATTTAATATATTTATGTTCTGGATAATAAGAATAAATCAGTAAACTAATTTTGTATAATAATTTAGATTGTTAACTTGTTTTAAGGTAGCAACTTTATTAAGACTTCAACAGGAAAGGAGAAAGTGAATGCAACATATGAAGCTGCTTACGTTATGTGTCATGCTATCAAACAATTTTATTCTATTACAGGTCACTTCGTTCAATTTTTTCATAATTTAGGAATACAATTGCAAGGAATTTACTTTCAAATTTAATAACAAGTTATATACTTTTTCCTATTTGATTTTTCCTCTTTCTCAACAACTTTGCAGTTTAGAAACTTGCTTCTAATTAGCTTAACCGTAACGTGACTGGGAAGTTAGCTTTGGATGCTGAGAAATAATTTATTTAAATTCTTATGTCTTTTATTCAAGTCAAGAAAGGTTAGAAAAATGATGTTATAACAGAAATTAATTTGTTTTTTGTTGAGGTAAAAATTAATTGATATAACATCACTGAAGCGCATTTCAGGAAAAAAAGTTGGTTTCAAAGGCAGCAGGCGGTATTAGATCAACGCTGGAAGCCTTGGGATATCAAGCTATGGTGGAAGAAATTCTTGGCACGGAATGGCTTAAACCGAGCTTGTTTCGTATTGGGGCAAGCAGTTTGTTAGATGATATTATCAAAAAATTGGATAAAGTATAATCTCGGCAGTGATAGAGGAGGGAAGAAGAGAAGCCCGAGATGTTCTTCTTCCTGAGGAAATTTCTTATTATTTTTCCTAATCTTATCATTCAAGAAATGCCATTATTTCGGAGCTTTTAAACCGCTGTCATGGGACGGAAAGAATGATAAAAAATTGCTGTAGTCGGGCGATCAGAAAATTCAGTGGAAAATTAAAACTCGAGCATATCATATCTTGAAAATATCATATCTCATATTAATTTTATGATGTATCACACCGCTTTATTTGTATATCAAATGCCTTTAATTGTATTTACATTTACATATCAAAATATCACATTCAGTTGGCAAATAATCACTAGCTTAAAGAAAATAAGAAGCAGTCAGCAAATTTCTTTCAGTTAAATTTGAATCTGATTTTCATAAACACTACTTTTTATTACCAATACTTAGAAAGAAATCTAAGATTAGAGTGCTTATTCGTTTTATATTTTTTTAGAGCAGTTGTTTTATGTTTCAAATATAAATTTGTTCTTAGATCATTCCTACTATTGCAAAAATAAATTTCTATTTTTTTCCATAGCAAATTTTCCTTATCATAATATCGATCCCAATAAAAATTATGAGATCGTTTTTTTTTCTTTATTTTGCATTTTTGGCATTAGAAAAAGTGTTCCGATTATTTATCTTATATATGTTTTAAATAAATCATTAATTTCTTTGATCAAATAAAAATATTAAGTGCAGATACTAGATCAATCGAATTATAAACAGATGTAAACAAATTTGATCACATATTCATGTCAGGATTAGTACAAAGTGAAGTGTGAGTGTCAGAGAATGCTAATATGATATTTTAGTGAATTTAATGAAAAATTAGTAGGAATGAATATAAGCATAGCAAATTTTCCATATCATAATATCGAAATAAATGAATTATTTCTGGTAGACGTGATATTTTTTTGTTATCATGAAAAATATATAATTAAAGGTAATTTAAATTACTTCCAGATAGTAATGGCTTCTCTTTCATATGTGATAGTTGGTGGTGGAATTGCTGCTGTATCATGTGTGCAGGAATTACGAACTATCGATGACAAGGCTCGAATTATTGTCATATCAAACAGTCAATTGATTAAAACTGTTGTTAATCAACAAAAAGTAGTCATTCCTCTGTTTTTAATTGCTATTAATTCTTTGGTGATAAGAAATTATTTTTAAATGGTCTTTCGATTCTCGAGCATATTTTACGATATTATGAACAACTATAAACTTTTTAGATTGGTCAGTTAACAGAATTATTTGATGTTGCTGAGCAACCAGTGACAAGCGTTTTTGTTGATCTCAATGTTATATTCGTAAGAGCAACCGTAACTCATTGGAACTGGGAGAATAAAAGTGAGTTTTCATTATTCATTTATTGATTAGATGTAACATCTTTCATTATTTATAGAACAAAATTTCTGAAAACAATTCGCTCAAACTTTTCGCTTTTTATCAATGGCTAATTAATTTGTATCAACTTATAGTAATCAGAGTTTATAACTGGATTGAATAAAAATAAAAATTTGTTCTAGGAACTTATATTGGATAATGATCAAAGAATTACATACGATAAACTGTGTATAGCTACTGGAGGTCGGCCAAAAGTAAAGATTTTTCATTTTGGACGAATGAGTAATGAACAGAATACTTTATTTAAGTTAGCAGTATCGAGACGCTTTATTTATAGTGAACAATTCAGACGTTATAGACTAACTTTCAACATGCATTATCCGTTTCAATTAGAGACACGGAAACTGTGGATCATTTGAGGAATCGAATTAAAAGTGCAAAGCGAGTGCTGGTAATTGGAAATGGCGGTATTGCAACGGAAATTGTGTAATTTTTATGAAACCGATTTGTTTATTGAACATTATTGTTTAAAATACCTCGATATACTGCTGATTAAATCAATTTTTGTCATATAAAAATAAAAAATAATGCCATTCACGTTTTAATTTCATCATTTAAGACATGCACTCGCATATTTTGAGAGCATCACTTTTTTTATGAGATTTGAAGGAATTTATTGTTTGATTTGATTTATTCAGACATGAATTAAAAAATATCGAAATTATCTGGGCTATACGACATTCTTCAATTTCGGCAACGTTTTTCGATGAGGGCGCTGCCGAATTCTTTAAACCAATGCTCATATACGGTTACGGAAAAGGACAGTCGAAGAATGCAACATCGAAAAGATACCGGTTTGTTGTGGATAATGAAAAGGAAAGTGGTGAATTGGGTTGTGCACTCGGACCTGAATGGGCATCAACAACCGATATCTCTGGAGCTCTTAATGTATGTTACAGTTTAAAGCTTTAATATATATTTTTTAATGGATTTAATTGATCATATCTTATATTTTCTTTAGTTTGATTTTCTTTTTCTCATGACTTGGTTTTTATAATGAATATATATGCTTTGTGTGTAACAAATTCTATAGCTATTTTTTGATAAAAAATAATTTGGCTCAGCTTGAAATTGACCCAGCTCTTATTATTATGTTATAGTACATGTTAAAAAGTTTTTTAATACTTATGGTCACAAAATGCAAGTATTCGAAAGGTAACGTAGAATCTACGAAACAATTTTTTATTTATTTTGCTGCATGTAATTTGCTCGCTATATCATAATACTATCGATAATACATTGTTAAGGATCGACGAGTGCATGTAATTTATAAAGTCGAACTGAAAGGAATTGCATCTGAAGATGCCGTACAAAATGTCACCAGTCAGAAAGATGGTTTTAATTTTTGTAGTGGTATATGGCCTTTGTATGTTGAATTGACCAATGGGGAAATAATTGGATGTGATTTAATGATTGAGGCTACTGGCGTCCAACCGAATTCAGATCTCTGGGCTCGCGATTGTCATCTGGTAAATTTTGGTACTTTCAAATATTATCCAAAAGGACGTAATCATTTATTTGATCAGAGGCGTTCATTTTTTTTTTCGGATATCATTGGCAAATATGTACTTGATCAAATAATCACTGAAATGTCACTGAAATGATAATTGGTCACTGAATTGATAAATGATGATGAGCAACGTTTGTTACATACATATTACTTCTTTTAGTTGAATTTGGCAAATGATGGTGGAATAATTGTAGACGAACATATGTTGTCATCGATTCAAGATGTTTACGCATGTGGCGATGTATGTACCGCAAGTTGGCCCTGGTCAAAGCATTGGATGCAGGTCATTTTTATTAATATTAAACTGAACTCTCAATTTGGACATTTTGACAGTTTCGAAACACCTCTTTATTGATTATATTTTTCTCCTGTATTTATTAAAAATCCACTTAATCAAATATACATCCAAAAATAAGAAATTTTCTTGGTATTAATCTTAATTATACATTTGCAAGTTAGAAATTCTTATAAATAATTAGTCTTATGAATTGAGGCTTTAACACTACTTAGTAGAAATAACTGATTTGGTTTATAGATGAGATTGTGGACACAAGCACGTCAAATGGGTGCATATTGCGGTCGTGTAATGGTATTAGGAAATACAATTTCACTTGATTTTTGTTTCGAAATGTTCACTCACGTGACATCTTTCTTCGGATTCAAGGTTTGGTTTTTTGAATGAGTGAATTGAATTGTAAAGAAATGAAAGCTTTTGAGCTGATATTTTTAAAAGTCCAAAGCGTTAAGAAATTTATTCTTTTTCCAATCCATTCGTGCTTTTGTCAAATTTATTTAAACAAAGATTTTCTCCAATCGTTATATTTTTTATTCTTTTCCATATTTCATTTTAATTCTACTGCAAATATTTCTCATTAATTTGTACAGGTAATATTTTTGGGCCGTTTTAATGGCGAAGGTGTAGAAAAACCATTTCACATATTACTGCGAGTTACAAAAGACATCGAATATGTGAAACTTATTATTGCTAATGGACGCATACAGGGTTTGCGTTATATTGATTAATATGATATTTTTATTATACACTGGAATTTGACTTTTCTAAGTTTGGATATTTCAGAAAACTGAAAAGTTTTTTTTTTTGTTCAAACATAATAGCAGTTAGAGAATTTAATAAATATTGCATTTGAAAAGTAAAATCATTGGTCCAGACATCAGATTTCTTCTCAAGACATAAATCTTTTTGAAGGTGCAATACTAGTTGGTGAAACAGATCTGGAGGAGACGGTTGAAAACCTTATTTTGAATCAGATTGACATTAGCCAGGTGGAAGAAGGTCTTCTAGATCCAGATATCGAAATTGCTGATTATTTTGATTGAATTTTTAAATTTTGATTAGATAAGATCGAAATCGACTGGATTATATGCTGTAATTATAATTTTAATTTCTTGTAATCTCTTTCTGAATCGAAAACGCAAATCGTGCTGTTGAAAATCTCGAGATGCTTTGATATTTTGAAGCAATAATATGTAAAAGTGATTAAATTTAGAAATATATATGTCATAATGTGATGTATATTTCATTTCTTTTGAGAATTTTTTTCTGCTCTTCGACTTAATTGATTTATAGTATGATTTAAAATATTTCAATTCATTTATTCATGAAGCTTATACCATATCAACAAGAATATTTATAGCTTTGTTTGAGATTAATTGTAAAGAAATTAAGCATCAGATAAATTAATCGAAATGGTTTAACGATTAATTGAATTTTTTATTTAAAAACGACACTTTTATTTGGCCTTGGTCTACAAATCTCTTTGCCAATCGGAAATGCCATGAATGCTCAAAGAATATTATTAACTGCATATACATTAGATATGATTAAGTGTATCCTTAAATATAATGCAGAAAGGAAGAAATATATCGCATATAATTCACAGAATTTAGGAAATCCGTGCGTCAAAATAAAAAATTCTTAAAATTTGCAAAAAAAAAAATTTACCTACGAAATGATAGGATTCCACATAGCGATATGCCAATGTCGACAACAGTTGATAATTTCTCCAAGTACTTGTTCCAAAGATTAAATGGAACCATCAAGGAACAAAAGAAATATTCATGATTCTGGAAGTTGATGAACTTTCGGAAGTATATACATATCTTATAGCATAAATTACTGTATCTTGCAAATAACGGTAGCATAAATCGGATTTGCAAATATTTATATTACGTCAAGGATTTGTTGTCGTAAAGTAACAGTGTCGGAAAATTAATGATTGCTGCAAATATCTTGGTTATTCTTAAAATATCTTTGTTAGCCGATTATGTTGTATGCTTGACCGATTATGTTGTATGCTACGAAAGTCAATTTATTACACATATCGAGTGGGTATACGGTAATATTTCTTCCATTCCAATAAAAAAAAAATTTTGTTGCATTTAACTGATGAAAAATGATTACGCTATTACGGCAATGCTGCCATCATAATTCCGGAACCGGATATATCGTTCCAAAAAAATAACAGAATTTATAATAATATCATGCTAATCACCGCGACTGGAATTTCTTCTATTGACATTCAATCGTTATTAGATTAAAAATCGATTTGAAATATGCTAATCAAAGACATTCATCATAAATTACATTCGCATAAAATTTCCAATCCACATCATCTCTATTCTTTATCTTCAAATGAACCTATCGAAATAACAAGTTAAATGAGCAGCATGTCGAGAAAGAAGTAAACATTGTGGAAGCATATGTGAAATTCAAAAATCATCTAAACAAGAAAACGGTGGATGGCAAGCGTTGAAACCTTATTTCTTGAAAATCAAAAATAAAAAGATAAATTAATGCTTATCACCGACTTAGTTATTGATAAAATTTTGTTTAGCAAATGAATAATTTATTACAATTGTTCGCAGGTGATATACACAACACATACATACATATTATATTGAGATTTTAACTTCTATTCCTTATTCGATTTTTAAATATTATCATTATTACCAGTTTAGTTGTTTGTCACTTCAGAATGAATGATATTAGATTCTGATATCTTAATCAATAGTTTTCCGGTAAGCAATTTTCCTTGTTCATAGCATCCGGTTATTTCATATCAATCTTTGAGTGAAGCAACATAAATTTATTGAATGCTAAACTGCCATCTTATCAACAAACAACATATGATACGATCATATTTTACAACAGTACTACGAATTAGAAAATGGAAAATTTACATTATAACTTCACTTTTCTGATATGAACTATATCAGTAAATAAAGTTTATATCATTATTCGATCAATTCGTTATCAATATCAACATGTTGAAGTAATGTCATGCCTTCAAAAGTTAAGTCGTGGCCTAAATCGGTTAATCTTCCGCTGGCTATTACATCAGAAAGAATAATATCCGTAATCGGTCCATCCCATTTCACACTAAATTGCGCAATTTGTTTCGAGAATGTCGATTCATGCATATACGTAAAATCAAATCGATGTGGAACATTGTATATAATCTGTCAAAGATTGAATTATTTTTCCTTTCATAGTTTGACATCAAATTTGTTGAATTTTTGAAATAACTAATCCTTTACAGTTTCCAATAAATGAAATTAATATGTGCATAATAAAATTTTTTCAAAATAGTTTGAAGTAAATAAATAAATAAATAAATAAACAAACCGCCAATGCTTCACCCGCATTTACTAATGATATACTGCCAAGATAATCAAAATATTCATCACCATAGAGATCGTTTTCAATTTTCTTCGTAATATTATTGAATTCTACCTGAATGATGAAATTCTTTTAAACATATTTCAATTTTTGTATGATAGCAAATTATAATAAAAGGGAAAAAATAAACAAATAAACAAATTAACAATATGAGATTGATGTATATGCTATTGTTAGGCAAACAATCACTATTTTTGTTCTTTTTCTGTTTTTTGATATTTTGCATTTGTAATAGAAATAAATACATAATAGACGAGACGAAAAAAATAGAAATTTATTTGGAAGAAAGATCTGAATTAAATAATTAGGTAATTAAATATGATAATTTTAAGATAACGTCTATTAATTTATGCTTAAAAATTCGGACAAAAATCTATTATATAGAGCTTTTAAAAGATAAAGAATGTTTTTCAGAAGATGTCGTCTGCTATCATTGAATCCATCCCTCATAATATGATATCATGAATTATATTATTACTCTGATTATTATTTTATTCCACCTACTATTCTGATAGAAATTCAACAAGAATGAAGGATTTTTTTTGAAGATTATTTAAATGATCAAATATTTGCATACACTGTTTTTATGCAAATGAAATACATAAGTGCTCGAGGAAGTCTTGATTTCAATGATGACAGAATTGTTAAAAAAACCACAAAAATGTGCTCGTTGACCTAAAAAAAAGAGTAGTATCAGATATAAGAGAAAAATGAATGTAAAAAATTTTAAATATTTAAATGAAAATAAATATATTTTCAAAAAATTCCAACTTTTTTTCCTTTTCGTTTTCTTTCTTTCTCAACAAAAAAAATTGCAACTGTTTGAATCATTTCTTGTGAAAGGATAAAAATGTTGAAGGTACAAACTTAAATTTGAATAGTGAATCTAAAAATAATACTTCAACTTAAGAAAATTTAAAGAAAAAGATATCGACAATTCTACATTTGCAAAAAGTTTCTATTCTTTTCTATGGTTGAATGATTAAGGGTATCATTTATCATTTTATTCATAAAACAAGATCTGCTACTCCGAAACTTACGGATAGCAAAAGAGGCAAAGCTAAGAAATGCTTATCATTGAAGACTAAAACGTTTAAAAGGATACAGAAATTTTAAAAAGGAATGATTTGTTGATAATGAATGACCAAAAAAACTTTCCCACTGATAAAATATTATAAACGATCCGATTTCTTATCTTTTTATCAAAATAAATTCTGATTTTTCTATAAACAATTATGTGTTATATTATTAGAAATGATCCTGATAATAATAATGCGAGAGCTTGCCTATATAAAAACCACCAAAATTAAATGTGGCATGATACGGCATTGGTAAGCCCATTGATTCCAAAATCAGTTTATCAGTATCTCCGTGAAACGAAGTTGGTTTATCCAAATAATTCCGATATGCTTCAATGGTGTTTTGCAAATAAAGCGAATCTTTGGGATCGATGTGTTGTTTTACATCTTTCTCGTACAAATCAACTGGAATTGCTAAATGCTAAAATAAAAAAGAAATGAAATTAAATGGATGGAATATAAAAAAAAGAGAGAGAGTTTTCGTTTTAGAAGTTGCTATTTGAATTAAATAATATTTAAGTTATTAAAAAAAGAAATATATTTGATAATGAAAATGACCTTTGACATTCCCATAAGAAAACAGAAAATTGTTGATCATTAAAATTGTTGATCATTAAACTAAGAAAGATTAGATAATATATATTAAATGTAGATAATGAAGTTCTAAAAAAAAGAAAGCAAATTCAATAAGCTGAAATTCTGTGAGAAAGAGAAACAAAGTTTTGAACCAAAAGTTATACGATAATATTAGCAATACTTACATCATACTTGAACCTTCTTTCTCCCTGTACATAAATGTAATGAGAATGATCAGCAGTTCTACCAGGATATCCAATTACGTAAACCAATTCCAAATAATGTCCATCATTTGTATAAAAAAATTCTTCTGGCTTTTGAAATATGCCGATGGCTCTGTACTATAAAAATTGTTATGTTATTAATGATAAAATAGGATAAATGGTTAACTGATGTTACTATAATTTTATGATAAAATGAAATGAATACTGATTGACTGATAGTGATACATGTTCAAGAAAATTCATAGCATAATTTCACGGAATAAATAACTAAATGATTGATAATAACAAACATCAAATATGGTATAAATTTTTCTGATCACTTCAATCTTTTTCTCGTATACCCAATGAAGGATTCTGATGGACATCATGTATTTTTCACGATCGAACCAGAATGGATATTTGGGCAAAAAGTTGCCACCACCATGTGATAAATCCAATGTTTCGTTTTCTCCCAGATAACCAATTTGAACAATGTCAAAGCTGAAAAAGAAAACACAAATTGTTTGTTTTGTTTTTTAGAATTTATATAAATTTCTTTTAATTCATAAATTCAAAGCAACAAATTTCGACAAAAATTCAAATGTTATATTTTCCTGCTTGATAATTATCAATTATCACCGTGCTTATTGATAACTTCAGATATTTTATAGAGCGAAAAATACATCAGCAATACTACACATATGTTGTTGAAAAAACCGAAGAAAGAAAAATTCGATATTTTAAAACAATAAAATCATTTTTTGCAAAGGATCTCCTTGTTAAAGAATAAGAATTCATCACATTATACAGAATTCTATCATTTTTTTCCCTCAAGTCGAATGATGATTGGTTATCATGCATGATAACAAGTAAGTTTTCTATGTATCTGATATGTTAATCTGTTATTTAATTTAAACAGTACAATACAAGACAAAGTGTTACGCATAGCTATATGCTAATTTACAAAAAAAAAATTTTGTATACCATTCTTTTATACAAACTGAAGAAAGCTGTAAAATTTTTATACTTTTATACCATACTTATTAATCTAAAAGATTAATTAAGCTAAAGGATTTATCTTCTTCTCTTGATCATCTTCCCTTGATTCGATCCTATCAATCGGCAGTTATCTTCACATTAACACTATTCTTCATACTTCTCACTATTTTACTATTAATGATTTGTAATTGAACTTATTTTGAATCTATTTCTATTGTATTTGTTATCCGGTGATAATAGAAGATAAACTGCTCTACATCTCGACCACATAACAATACCGGTATTCAGTAAGTTATTCTTTTAAAAGTTAACTTCTATAACTAGTGAAAATATATCTCTCATCTTATTCTTTTTTTCATAGCATATATAGGAGATTTAGTTAAAAAGTTCAGAAGACTGAATAATTTATCTTATCTTCGCTTTTCATTGATGTCTTGATCTAAGTCAAATTCTGATTCTAGAAGTTTCTTGCATCCTTTTATAACAATGGAATTATAAGAAATGACTAGGGTTTTAAATAAAATAAAATAATAAGTACTCATGAAATCAAATAGAAATCCTTGAATAGTGAAACAAATGCATTGTGACAATGGAAAATTAAAATAAGTTATACATATTGTTGAATGATAACATGAAAGACATAAGGTTCCAGCAGTGACAATAGAAGTTTGATAAAGGGTAGGATTTCTTGTTCGGAAGCTAATAATACAATCATTATTTTACTTAATAAATAACTTGAATAGTTTATATTTTCCTGTCTTTTTTCCTTTTTGTTAAATTTACTGCATATCTTCAAGCATTCAGAATCATATGATAGAGATTACGAAAATAAACTTCATTTAAATAGCTATTATCAGAAATATATTTCATAAAATGAGGGTCATCTCTAATGGTGGTCATTTCGATAACTTAATCTTGACAGGTTAGCGAACAATTAAAATTGGGATAATTTCTTTCAAGCCATTTGCTAACAATACTGATAAATATCGCTGATAATTACAAACTTATCACTTACGCATCTGCACCGACATTCGGAAAACGACGAACAAGGAGCCGAATTGTTCACCCGGTGAACTCCATTCTTTACATATATTTTCATATATCTTTTTTCATCAATTTCCGAATATCCTCGCTGTAATATTGATAATGAATATGTTATCAATATATTGGTATAATTATCCGAGAAATATCATACTTATTTTATAAGTTGACTTCATAAAGAAGTAAGTTAGACAGACGTAGTCAATCCAGAGAATTATTGAGAAAAAAACTGATAAAAGAAGGATGAATCATTTTATATTCATTCCTCTCTTTCCCAGGAATTTCAATCAAAATGGATTCAATGTCATCAAAGGATACAAATACGGACCAGTAAAACAGGTTGACCTGACGCAATAGATAGGTTACTAGAAGAAAAGCGTTGAGTTTGGTCTAATCGACGACCTATAAAAAAGATTTATTTTTTCGGCGAGATTTGTAGTCCACTAAATATCCATGGGCATATTTCGGTAACATAGAAAACAATGCACAACAATTTTTTGATTTACATAAAAATGCATCATATAGACATGAAAAATATACGTGTATATAAATTCGCATTTCTTCATAAAAGTTTATTTGCATTTCTCGATTGTGAAGTGTTTTTCTGTTATCAAATAGCACTCATGGAATGATTAAATCATTAGTAATTGATCGAGAAATGATATAATACAGTCAATAGGCTTTCGATGATCATTTCTTGATTTCTGTCGAACTGATTATAAATATGTGATAGATTTTATATTATATTGAAGACAAAGTTATCGTTTACATCGCAGTTAATTTTTAAATTAAGATCATTAAGCAAATTCCGAACAAGGTCGATGTGATATGAAATGGTGATAAGAAAACAATCATGTCATCAGATTTGTTATTGGTATTAAGAATTGTATGCTTTTCATTATTCATGTGTAAAAAAATGAGAATAAGCAAGATTAGAATTATCTTTAGAAGATTAACTGCGGTGATTGGGAAGTGAGAGGTGAGGTAGGTGAGGTAGAATTCACTCTTTTACTTTACCTTACCATATCTTATCTTATCTTAATTTTAATATCATTTTCATCACAAATAATTTTCTTAGTAAAATAAATTATTAGTGCATGGAAAAATTTGAAATAATTCTCATAAGAATGAAGTAATAAATTATTTTTGTAAACTGCCAATTAAACTCCGATAAAATATTTCAGCATATGTTGAAAAATTTCAAGACTGAACAACTTGTTCACTTTGTTTTTATAGCTTCTCGACATATATGGAAATATTGCGATTTAGAGAGATCAAACAACTTACGGCATTGAACGGTCGATTAGCTATAGTAGTATTGGTGACAAGAGCGCTTACAAGAAGCGAAGATAGAAAGGAATAGCAGCGCATGACAAATGGAACAATGATTGATTTGCATTCCTGGAATATTTTTTATGTTATATATTCATCAATTTAATATGCAAATTTTTATTTCTCTGTGTGTTAAGGAAAATTGCTTGCGATGAAAATATTAAAAAAAATATCATATTGGAACATTGTTTTGTGAGTATTCAACACATGTATATAAATTAATTACAGGATAGGCATGATGTGTTTGGTTTAAATATTCTAGGCTAAGATCCAATGAATTGAAAGGTTGTGATTTACTTTTATACCAAAATAAATGATCACTAAATTGCATAATGAGGATATGACAGCCTAAAATTTAACTATGAGTGTCACAAAAACTAAAATATCAATGATTACTACTATTTCATTTGTGGGCCGCATTAATTGAGTTGCTATTAGTTCTCCGATTTTAGATAGTAGCGTAAGAAGTGTTATTAATTTAAATAATTAATTAATCAGTTTCTTTATGAAAAAAATCATATATTTTATCGAAAGATATGACCGGATATGTAGAAGAAATAATTTTCTTATAGTATGTTTACAACGATTGATTTAGAGAAAATTTTTGAAGGCTAATTTTTTTATATTTTATAGATTCTGCACCGCAAATGAGCTTGGCTCGTAATGATGGACAACAATGCAGATGCAGTATCCATTGCAGCATCTATATGTTCAACATCTGCATCAGATATGCCTTCAAGTCTTGCAAATCATCTGTACGAAAATGGTGCATTCATGGTAGGTGATATTTTTATTGAATTCGAAATAATACTTAATCGAGATGGACTGCCTGATTCTATGTAAGGCATGTAAGTTTTACTTCTTTTTTAGCATTATGGTAAGAATAAGAGGTGAAGTCATTTATTCAATGCTTGTGTACTTGTTTCCTTCTTTGCATGAGATTTTTGGGAAATATTTTATTATACTAGTTGATGCGGATAACTCCTCTTTAAACTGTTTGCTTGTTTGTTTTTATGCTGAATTTTAATATAAAAATGGATTTTTGTACATTTCCTGCTGATTTGATTTAGTATATATACTATATATTTAACCTATACCACATCTCGACATCTTTGATATCTTTCATAAAAATAGAGTTCAATGCTAGGTGGATTTTTTCATCATTAAACGTGAGAATTTTGCAGATTTTTCTTAATGTACCTCAGACAACGGAATTCGGTATCGATTATAAGTCATGGCATGTGGGACCGAAATTTCTCGGTTTAAAGATGATACCACCGGGTGTTCATTTTATTTTCTTCAGTGTTAAGACGGCACCACGCATTGGATTTTTTCATCATTTCAAGGACAAGGAAATTTTGCTGCGTAAATGGGACTCAGTACGTGAGGATATGATAATTGAACCGTGCTCAGCAGACGAGGTAATCGTCGAAATTTTGGATATTGATTGATATAAGTATGTCATGATCCATTTCAGCAGTCCATTTATAATTATATTTGGCTCGATGTTATAAAGTCACTGTGCTTTTCTCCGTTATTCTGAATGAGAACAATTCATAGAGTAGTTATTATTACAGTATTATTAATGCTTATAATAGCATGATATTATTATCATTATTTTTTTTGAACAGTGTGGAAAACAAGCATATTTTGCAAGTAAAATTATTTGGAATTCTTCTGCTAATTATTCTCAGTTTATTTTTACTAGCTATAGTGTATATTTTAGGTAAATCAAAATGATTTGAAAATTCTTTGTGACAGGTTTTCGGTACTCAATTGTTTTTTTGTAATTGAATGTAGATTATAATGGACAGAACTCATGTCCTGATTTGTTAGTTTCAACTGGATTAAATTTGAATTTTAGCTGGAAAGGGTGCGTTCAAACTTAAAGTCAATGGATGATGGCTTAGCACCCTATCCTTTTGAAACATACCGAAGTTGGTTTTCCCTCAGCAATCATATTACAGGTTTGTGCGCCTGCTTTCTTGCTCGCATTCTTCAATCTTCAGTGTTTGATTCTGCAATATTTTTGTATTTTTCCATTTTCTCATTTTTTCGATTGTATCAAGCCTATTAGTCGTAATATTAGATTGGTTAATTGTGCTTAGATCTAATTAGACTTTGAGTTCTGCTTTCTACATACCATTTACATGATTTTTTCAAAGTATTTTAATTTTGCAGAAAAAACGGTGGAACGATTACGACCGGAGAATCAGTATAGTCGTATAACAGGTCAGGCGGAATTGGTTACTTTAGAAACCGAAATGATGGAAAAAGAGGATGTTAGTTTATTTTTTAATTTTTTTCAGTAATCACAATATGATTCATACCTTCTCCAAAATTTTGTTCTATGTTACAATATTTCTTATCCATATTTTTTTTTGGTTTTTTTTAACTTTTTTGTCTCGGTTTTAACTTTTCACTTGAGTTCTAATAATACTACTTTGTGACATTGTATCTGCTCCAGTCCGTATCCATTATTTATCTCTTTATTTCGATGACATATCTTGTTATAAATATGTGCATAATGCTGATCTAATTTAAACTAATGTTAGCCATCATTTGTTTTCTCATCATATAAGCTTAATCTAATTATTGTCATTTTTCTAGTCACGACATTATTAATGAATGTGTGTTGAATTTTAAAAAAAAAATTTAGATATCTTCCACTTCGTACTTAAAAAGAATGATTATGACTTTATATGGGAAACTGTAATAAATTATAATTAGAAAAATGGAATTTTTAATGACCACTTAATATGGTACTTTTAGGTACATGGACATCCATCATCTTGTGTTGATCGTGATCTCCAACTAGGATACGATTTGTGGATGAATGTGGTCTTCCTATTATGAAAATTAGGGAAGGTTTTCAAATACGTTTTACCGAACTTCCTGTATGTTCTGTGGTAGGCACAAAGTTTCGTTTGCTATTACTTTTTTCATAATTTCATTTTTCTTTCTTTATTCAGATAATATTTGTATAGAAATTTTTTTTCTTTATTTCTGATAATATTTGTATAAAAATATTCGCCTTTTTGTGTATTGAATTTATCTGATTTTTATAAAATTTTATTTGATGCTGATTTTTACATTTTGATCATTCTCAGTTTTGTGGATTCATTTCTCATGATACTATCAATGATTTTTTCAATTTCGATCTAGTTTTGCTATTTCATAGGAAAAATTGTATGAAGCGTCCATAAGACATCGTGAATTGAAGATTGAGTTAAAATTTTTTAAATCCAACAAGAACATGAAGGTTCATTTTCATGAAATTTCATATTAAAAATTTCGTCTTAGGCTATTTCAACTAAGGCGGATAATTCGTTGGATCGAAGTTGGCAGTTACATAAAATTCTTGCTGATCTCAATGGAGAATGGTCCGAATTTCTCGGAGAATTACAATTTTCATTCGTATGCTTCCTGATGGGGCAGGTAATAATTTGTTCTGTTCATTGTTGGAACAATAACTATTTTTTTAATATTTTACAACGAGTACTCGCTGTTCATTGATTATAGGTTTATGAAGGTTTTGAACAGTGGAAGCGGTTGATTCATTTGTTATGCAGCTGTACGAACGGACTTATAGAATATAAGGAATTGTACATGGCATTAATACCAGTATTGCATTTCCAGTTAAGAGAATGTCCTGAAGATTTCTTTGTCGACATTGTTTCTCGAGATAATTTTCTAACAACTACACTTTCTAGATTGTTCGGAAACATAAACGGTAAGTGAAGTGAAATGCCGCTTTAAATTAAGTTTGTTTTACATAACTCGAGTTTTAAACTGGAGATTTGAAAGCTCTTGCAAAATCCTACTAGATACTTCTTGGAAGAAAACAGTACGATAAGAGTCTAAACGCAAGGAAGTACTAAAAGATTATAACTAGTTGCAAGTAGCTGGCACTTTTAAAAAATATGTTTTTAAAAAAATAACTGTTATAATCCGTGAATTTGTTTTGCAAATTTTTTTGTTATGACTAAACTAGAGATACAATAGTCATACGATTTTGAGGAAGTTTCTTTAAATTTCGTTAAAGTAAGGCAAATGAAGTGGATTTGTTCATATAATATTTATGAATGATCCAAAGCTCATTCATATATGTATTCCAGAATTTCATTGCAGACTCTGAATCAGCGGATGTTGCATTGAAGGAAAGAGCTAGAAAATTCAAAAATTTCCTGACAAAACGATTGAAATGGAGTTTTGATATGCAGGATAAATAAGACCATTCTTTAGTAAACTCACTTGTTCACATGACTAATAAAGTTTTAGCGTTTTTTCTTTGTTGAATTCCATATTGTATGATTCTAAATAATCGAAAAATGTAAGAACTAGAATAAATTCCTACTCAACATAATTGCCGAATACAGTTAGATATTATGTTGAAATTATAAAAATCATAATTATGGCAGTTCGTATTTGTGATGGAAACGAATAAAATTAAATGCACTTATATTTCTGTTTGCTACTTGATGTTTTATTGTTTTCGACTTGAGTTATTTTGACTACTTAACGCTAACATTTTTTTATTAACTCTCTCTGTAATACCTAATCCTTTTCTGCCTATAAATTCACTGGTATATTAACGGTAATTCAATGTAAGGTCTTTGAACAACGACATTATATAAGATGTTGAATCACATGTTGTTTACAGAGAACCGGATATATTCGCAAGTTCCACTACTCACTTTGAATTCAAAACCTAATATTGCTAGCAATCTATGGAATACAGTTATATTTTACTAAATAAAATGATAGAAGTGTATGAAATAATATCAAGTTGGGATATAATGAAAATCAAGTGGAATATAATGAAAATGAATAAAATATTTTATTTAAGACAATGACAAGTTTAAAGTCAGGTTAGGTTAAAGGTTAGACTTGCAATTAGACTGCAATGGCTTATAATCATTCTAATTGAATTTTTTAAAAGAATCTATATAAAAATTTTCCATAGGTTTGGCAATCACTATAATCTTTGTTCGGATTGTGTACGTTCGGTTGATAACTTTTCGTTACTATGATGGCTGCGAAATTTTGAACGAGGATCCGTATCAGTTGATGTTTTTTGTCTGCTTATATTTGAAAATTTCCAAATTTTTCCGATCGAACTTTTTCTATTATCATGCGGTATTGATATTCTTTTCTGAAGTGTAATTCGATTGTTCGAATTTATTCATTGCTTTGTGAAATACTGAATGAAATGAGCGAATACAGGATTTTTTTCTCTGAATTCTTTGAAGAAGTATCATATTAAGATTATTTTTAGGACATAATATACTGAGGTAGCATAAAAAATTTACCTGCTTAATACTGATAGAACTACGACGTGTATTTCTGCTACTGCTTAATGAACGGATAAAGGTATCTGTCGCTGTAGGTAATTTTTCGGATGGTAGAGTACTCATTGTCGTAGGATAATTTGTCTTAATATGAAAGTATTTATGAATTGTAAATAGAAACAGAACAACTTTGGATATTTCTAGATTTTCAGGTCTTTCCTAGCTTAAGTTTTGTTATAGAAATCGTATAATAATATTCAATTTAAATTAAATCTATATTTAAGTCTAGATCTCGCTTATAACTATACGCTCCTAAACAATGATTTTAATTATTGCTTTTAAATTATTTGGAATGAAAAATAACAGTTAGAAAGCATCAATAACTTACAACGTCTGCAGCTGTCACAGGTGAAAATTTCGGTTTCTTATGAGGTGTCTTTTCAAACGTTCTTTAATAGCTGTATTGATTAATATTAAATAAGTTTCATATTTCGACAAATATTTTGCTTAGATTCGTAGTTTCTTAACTTTTTCTGTCAATGATTTCGTCAGAAAATCACATTTGTTGCTTTACTATGAAAAATTGGAGATTTCATCTTACAAGCATTTTATGGGAAAAGGTTTTCAATTTAAATCTGAATTACCTTGAAATAGTTTGTGTTGGAGATTCCTCATATATTCTACTCATCCTATTCATATTGAATGGTGTTGGCGTTGACGGAGTCTTTATTTGCTCTAATTTCAGGTCAATTTCAATCTAAGAATAGTATCTTATGATAGTATTTTCTCAATTGGATTAATTGTAATCAGGAAATATACTATATAACAGTTAGGATTATGAATTATTGAACTTTTTCACTTGTTTAAAATACTATTACTCAGCTTCATACCATATATGCAAGGATAGTAATCGGTATTATTGGTCCTTGGGCGGTGATACGGAGCATCTGTTGTGTCCTGATGTCACCACCTTTTTCTAGCAAATTCTCTAGTCCGTTTACTTTCCAAATTTTATTCTGAATTACGCCATATACCAACCATCTACGTTGTGTCGACTGTAATTTGAATTTGAATTTGAAACTCATTTACTGCAATAGCAGGAAATTGAAATTATTAATCATTACTTCTCACAAACCAATTAATTCATAGCTTAATCTAAAAATCGAAAGTTTATAATATTTTCTATGAAAAAAAAAATGTTAAAGCGCTTAAATTAATTTATCGAAATAAATTCAAGATTTTAAATCGAAGAAAATTTTGCAGAAATATTTAAACATAAATAAACCTCTTCCAAAATTGTGCGCATTTTATGGATCAAAAAATCACATAGCCGATCCTGAGCACTATCAGTAAGTTTAAATGGAATATGTTCAAATTCTTCAACTTCTTGTAGGTTCTTCTATAATGATATACAATCGGCATTGTTAATTATTTTTTTGGAAACTTTTCCGACATAACATTTTGAGAATTACTGTTGTAACTTCCTTAGTAATTTCTAAATTCACTTAACAATATTGTGTGCTGATACAAATAATAAGGGAGCATGGTTCTAACTTACACAATTTAAATAAACTTAGTAAGTTTCTTTTAAAGATAATGAGAGCAATACTTTATCTTATCATCTATTATGAAGATAGTTGAGCATACAGTAATCCTTATGGATCATAAATTCAAATTTAAACTGAAAAAGATTTTTTACCATCAGTACACAAGTATTCATGATACCTGAAGTAGAGTGATAAATTCAAATCCTCGTCCTGTCGAATCAATTTCCAGCGTGAAACGGATAACTTTTGCATCTGTAGGAATTACTTCTTTTCTCTGTGTTTCCGTTCCCTGTCTAGAAAAAATGGAAATTGATCTATCATATAAAGAATTTATTCCCTAATTTATTTGTAATTTATATTAAAAAAAAAGAATTGCTGACGAAATAGCCTTTTTCCGTCGTACCATCACTTTGACACCTCGGGCACTTGGTGTCATTTCTGAACCAATTTCAACTTCTGCTGTTCGATCTGCTGATTGTAATATGTGAAGCTTGAAATATTCATTTGAAATATGTACAATCATTTTTTTTCATTTAATTACTTTTTTTATTTTATAGTTTATTTATCGAAGCACTGCCCAATAATAAAATATTTTGAAGTAGCAATTTGATCTTGAAAATTATTGATTGTATCGAGATTGACTGCAAGTTGAATGTGTAGTAATTTTTGATAACGAATAATTGGAGAAAAATTATTTAAATCGGCCTATCTATGAACTCTTCCATCGTTGTCTATAATTGTTATTACATTCAAACAGTTATTCGTTATTATCACAATGATTAGCTATAACCATAACTATGGTATCGTTATTTCATTTGTTATCATAATCATTATCACTACTGGACCCTATTTCATTAATATCATCACATTGAAAGTTTTATTATTGCACTTGTAAAACGCATTACTGGATGATTATTCAGAGAGATATAACTAAACAACGGGAAAAATCGTCGATAATATAATTTTTCTCATCATTCTTATTTATTCGACGTCTTTCACCATTCCCTTCCATATTTTAAAATAAAGTGATAAATGATAGCTCGTAAAATTTCATCACTAATCCATACTTCGTCGATATTTTTACCCATAATAGCACCTTCTTGTTCCATCTTCTCCTCTTCCGGAATATCTTCGAAATCTTCACGTCCATAAAATGTCTACAAAATCAGTAATATTTCTAATATTAAAATAAACAATGGTTTGTTTAACAGGAAGAAAGATTGTTTGGTATACCTGAGATTTTGTAATTATATTAATGATATAATTTAAAAAACTTTGACGAAAATTTCATAGCTTGCTCTCGACCATTAGAATTCAATTCAATCTATAATTGAATTCGAATCTGATCGAATTTTTTAGATTTTCATGGGTATTCTTAATGAATAATATTAATTCAAAACAATTTTTGCCAAAGTTTTCCATATTTCGTTTCGAACATTAATTCTTATTCAATGCTCTATACCTTAGTTAATCAGTTTTGGTAATAATTTAATTAAACATTTTGAATATATAATTCTTAAATTTCACAAATTTATTCCATATTTCTTTGATCAATTTGTTCGTGTTGATAGAATTTCTTCATAGAAGAACCTTTTTTCGCTGAGCCTCTCGACCAATATAAGCTATCATAACGATGATAAATTCCAGCAAAGCGATCAAGAAAGCAATCAATTGAGGTGTATATGCCGGAAGACTATCAATTGCATATTGACATTCTCCCATGGTAATTGATAAAATGATCGAAATACTAATAATTATGCGTACGTATATTACAGTTTTAAAACTAATAAAACTTTGATGAAAACTCGACCGCTCCTAAGCGATACGAATGAAATAGCCAAAGTAAATCTGCATGAAATCGCATGATAAGAAAATATATAAATCTGTCCTACATAAATCACAGTTATTGAAAGATTTTACATTTTCTCTTTTCTCTATTTTGGATATCTTTCCTTTCCAATATAACAATTAATGAGGCAAAAAAAAAAATAACTCGTTAAAAATTCTTAATCTTATAATCAGCGATTGACAAAGCATTGCCAGCTTTAAAAAAATAATTTCATATTATGCGTTTTGAAAAATGTCTTGAAAATATTTTTGAAGGAATTTTATGAATATATAAAAGAAATAGTGATAAAACATAGATGGGAATTCGTTTTGTCAGTAATGCTTTCATCGCAATTCCAATTCCAGATATTTTTGTATATTCAATCTAAAAGTTTAAAACAGTCTTTCTGATGAATTTTGGAATTTATAATAAAATATAATATGGTTCTAAGTTATTATTGTAAAAGGAATCTTATAAATAGGTTTGTGTACATTGAGGAGTATTCCGTCAATTGCTTCAGACAAAAAATCCTAACTTTATGCCTAAGAAAAAAAGGAATCTCCTGAAATTTTACAAGAAATTTTTTTTTGTACCAATACCATGGAATGTAGAATGAGATTTGATAAATCAAAGTATATCACTCTTTATCAAAAAGTAAATAGTAAATATTGCTAATGGAATGGTAAGGATTATGAGTTAGACAAAATAAGCAAACATATTGAAAAAGGCAACAAAGCAACAGATTTTTCCAAAATTTTGCTTACAATCTGGAGATTACCCGTAAATAAAACTGATAATAACAACGATGGTTATAAGTCGACAAAACTATGTTTAATCTAAGAATTTTAAAATAGTTTCTTGATGAGTTTTGGAATTTATAATTAAATATAATATGAAACTACCTAATGATTTACATGTTTACACAATATCAAAAAACTAATCATCTAAATTTCTGTTATTCTTTTTCACAACTTAGTATATAACCCTACAATGTTTCCAACTCGTAAATTCCAAAACGTCTTGAAATAAAATTGGAAATTTTCTTGGCAGCTCTAGAAAATGCGCGAAATTTTTCAGCAAATATTCTTCTCTTAAATTCTAAATTTTAAATTAGAAAATTTGAATCATAAGTCATTTCAAATGTAAATGACTGACAAGCATAGAGGTAGATATAAGTATTGCTAAGATCCACAAAAATGCTCCATGTTATTTTTGGAGCATTTTTGTGCGTTATTTTTGGACCATATTTATAAAAACTTTTCTTTCATTTGTCATGCGAATATTTTCCCTCAATGATATTGCTATTAATTGCTCTTTTTTGATAATCTATCTATCATTTTGATGCATACATCGCTCCAAAATTCATGTTAAAATCGAGGTTTTTTAACGAAGACAAAAGAGGTCAACATGTCAATCACTATCGTCATCGTCTAAGAGCATTCCTTTTTCCTTCATAAAATCCACCATTGTCTGAAATTTTTTAAAAAATTGTAATGATTAAAGAGACCATATACTGCAAATTTATTTTAAACAATTGCATTATATTCAGATTATTTCAGATATAAGAGGCAAACTTTCTAATATTAAATCATCATTAAACTAATATAACTGCCACAAAATTCATTAATTTATCTTCAAAATCACTGCTATCATTGTCCGATGATTCAGTATAACACATCTTTAGATGATAAAATAATTGCAATCTTATACATTAATAGTCAAACTGCTTCACTTAAATTATCCGATAATTAATCTATCAACAGACGCAATTCTCACATCTATAATTCAAATTTTAGAAAGAAAATTGCAAATTACCTTCTCCTCAACAGCCATCGATATGTATTCATTACCATCACTATGATGCTTCCGCATGATAAGATGATGATCATTATATTCATTAAGATGTTGTCGTAACGCTGCATCCGTTGAAACCAAAAACTCATCTCTCAAAATTAAACAAGCTCAAGATAATTACTGATAAGAAATTTTCATGCGTTGATCCACTCGAATAATTAATTCATTTTGGAATAAGTTATCTTTTTCCTATGTATCCAATTAAGATCAATAGTTTTTTTAGCAAAAAAGTCACCTCGCCAAACGATAGAGCTCGAAAAATTCCACTGGTTTCTTCTTACGATAATAGTAATTGCTGATAAGATGAAGCAGTGAACGAGAATTACTTGTCAGTGATATCCAGACCACATCCAATGATGCCAACGTATGCATATATTTTGAATCTTTCGGATTCAGTCCCAGAAATTTTGAATAACTAGCATATACTTCAGCCTTATAAGCTTGCATCGTATTTACATTGATGAAGAGAAAATTAAATGCATTCAATAATTTCTGAAACATGCAAACAAAAAAAAAATTTCCTTATATTTCTGCAGTTTAATAAGCTTAAGTATTTTGAAGGAAGACAGAGAATAAACTAGAGTCAAATGTAATAAGAACTAAATTTTCGTGAATAATAAAAATTAGAATATACCTGAGCCCATAATAAACTTTTATTGACATGATCAACAGTGGCAATAATATGCGTATGTTTAGCTTTTGCAAATTCGGCTAGAGCCCATTGTTCAAGTGTTGTCCTATAATTTGACCATGTTTTAAAAATAGTTAAAGGGAAGAAAATAAATAAAGTTTCTTCTACTTTGTTATAGTTGAATTAGATAACTAAATAAGTAAATAATATAATGAATATAAACAAACCTCAGTCCAGGCCCATCAATATTATGCAGTACAAGAACAACATCCTCTTTCTTCTTATCAATTGCACGACCTACAGCATTTGCGTATTCCAATTGGTTTTTACTCATAACAGCAACTTTCAATGATAAATTCTTCTCCAAACACTGTGAAATTATTTTTTTTTCGTTTTCTCTTTTATCCACGTCATATTATTTTTCCAGCATATCATCAATTTGATTATACCATTTTATAGAAAATCTCCAGAAAAAAAAGGAAAAAATCATCAAAATAATTCAAAAACAAAAGGAAATTCCGGAAATACAGAACAATATGGTGCAATTAACGAGTGACAGTACTAATAGCGAATGATGAACTCTACTATCTAAAGATAACTACTAATAAGAAAATTATATTCCAATTATTAATATTAGTAAATGATTTGGCTTCAATGTAGAAAAGAAATTAGCATAATTTAGAAATAAAACAAATATTTGCTTACCTGAAATATAATATGTGAATTAACCGTTGGTTGAAAACCATCAACAACAATGTATGTGTAATCTTGCAATTTTTTTTCACAGAAATTTTGTAGAAGTTTCCGCTTCGAACCTAATCCAAAGATCTAAAATTGACATCTACTTCTCAAATTATTAAAATATTGAAAAGAATGAAACAAGGAATCTGATTAAGAGGATTACTAAGAAATACAATCTATTTCATTTCGTTTCTCATACTGCAAAGCAAGTATTATCAATGAGTAGGATCATCATCAGTATTGCAATATTCTACTTCTCAGTTTGGAATCAAACCATGAATACTTCATTTATATAAAAATCTTCGATGAAATTAATACAGAACTACTAGGATTAATAGAAAATTAGTAGGATTCATTTATCGATTGTAATCACTATTTATCAAATACTACTATACGTAGCGACATATCTTTACATTCCGATTTCAAATAAAGCTTAAGTAATTCTAAGGTAAGATAATAAATTAGAACAAATGCATATGTACTGAAATGATCTAAACTTACAATAAGATTAAAACCGGCCGCCAAATACGTTAACCAACGCGGAAACAAGCGTTCTACGCTATTACATTCTCGAATGACACTACGTGGAAGATAATCATCACATTTCTATAAATAATTAACGTATCTTTTTTCTGCATTCCTTTAATTTCTTTTTGCTTCTGACAAAAAAATGTTGGAAAATTAAAAAGAAATCTTTGATTTTAGTAAAGATTTTTAAAAAAAGTCGTTGAACTTTATTAAATAGCAAATTTTTCTGCGCTAACAATAAATTTTGTAGTCTTAAGTCTTTCCAAAGAGACTTAAAGACTACAAAATTTTCATGAATTTCAAAAGCCAAAATTTGAATACTTACTTCAAACCAATCTGAAAGTAGGCGATAATCGCATTCAACTGTACTACAAGAAGCATCAACTTCATCATCTTCCTTATTCTGTTTTCGTCTATAAGAAAAAAGAAATCAAGTACTTAAATGCCTCAGCAGAAAAATTCCATTTTGATGATAACTCCAAATAAATTCCGTGATAAGAGATAATATTTAAAACAAAATAAACTTTTTTAAGAAACACACTAAATTACGTTACATGTGAAAATGGTAGAAAAGTAAAAGATTTCACTACCTTCATTTTCCAAAAAAAAATTTTCTAGAGTAGAACTTTTTTTCTCACACAGATACTATGCATGGTACGACATATTTAATTTGGGCATGTATCAGCAAAACAATTTGCCCAGTCTATTCTTCTAACCCTTACTTTGATTTGATTCTCATTTTATTTCATAAAAAGTAGGAAAAAATTAAAGAAAATTAATAAACAGCAATATATTTTTAAATTCTGTCAAATTAGCAGCATCACTTTTTTTTCTGTGCAACATCATTTCCATGACAGGTCTTTAATCTTCCTTGATTGAAGTAATTGTCGATCGTTGTTCGATGACTTGCTAATTCATCCACTTCATCTTCGAATTCTGATAAACTTCGATTTTGATTTTGTTTTTCCTCGTCACTTTCTGTTAACTCATCTTCGGTTTGTTTTTCTTCGTCTTCTAGTATCGATGTTACTTTCATCACTGATGTACTGTTCCGTTTTTTGGCATTTTTCTTTTCCTAAAAAAAATTTTAAATATACCCTATTACTACTTAATTTCACATCTATTATACACTCAAGATGCCATTATCTCGCTGATTTCTTAACTTATAAAATCCGACCCATCATCTTCTATATTGAATTTGAATATATCGGTATAAAAGGGAGAATGAAGTGTGAGATGCAAAGTTTTATGCCAAAGCGAGGTGATACGGAGATAAATACCATCGTCTCAGTATTTCTCAGACACCTTGCAAAACCGGCCGCTCCCGGGTGGGCTTGAACCACCAACCTTTCGGTTAACAGCCGAACGCGCTAACCGATTGCGCCACGGAAGCTATGCCCCCTACCTCCATATTTTACATCATTTCATTACAAAAGGAAGTGGGAACGAATTTTAAGACAACGTTAGCCTGATAATGTCTGATTTTTGAACACCGTAATCAGGAATCTATAAAAGTGTATATGGTGCAAAAGCATGTACATCAAGTTTAATCATATGAGCATGAAATATGCATATTATTTTGAAAGTGATAACATTATGAAAACATTCCAGTTTTTGAATTTTGAAAATATAAAGAACTGGCCAAAAAATGACTGAATTCATGAAACATATTATTTTTATAATTGAGTTATGAAATCTTGGAATGAGAAGTGACCGATTCATTGAATTACATGTCAGAGAGATGACACACGATCATTTCAATGATCATTTCTAGATAACGAAAAGTAAGTTTCAAAATGTAAACATTGAATAAAGGAAAGAATGCTGAATTCAGGAATAATATTAAAACCCAAACCATTTAAAAATTCAGATTTACTATAAAATGAAAACTGATCATTGATATTAATTATTTCATTAAGAACTACTTCAGTTTGGTAAATATTTTACGCATATTTGCATCGTAAATATGATCTTTAGAATCTAATAAAAATGAAGATCTCCAACAAAACTTCAGACTTTATTAGTATTTTTTATATTCAACTCTTCACAGTCATTCTTCTTCATCTTTCCCGGACAAACTGAAATCAATTCCAACTTTTTCTTGAAATATTACGAAAATAGAAAGAGAAATGTTGTTTCATCAGAGATATTCCTCAATATTGAAGGGAAAATAATTCCAAGACTATTTCATAATAATTCAAAATAAAACGAAAGATTGGTTAATAAAAACAGAACACTGCAGTGGATAGAAAACTTTCCTTTTTGTTAAAGTATTATTTTAAAAATACTATTTACTTCTGAACAAATTTTCATCCTCTAAATGTTACTATGTGAAAAGTTCTCTTATGCTTGATAAAAAAGTGGTATTGATATTTTGATCATTGTTTTATGCATCTTATATTCATTCATAAATTTAACATGAGCTATAACTAATGATGATATAGTAAATACCAATATCACATGAATTAATTACATTTAGATAGAACTTGCAAATAAAAAAATTTATGCCATTTATATGATATAAATCTGATAAAGCATACCTTCACTTTTTTGCGTCGCCTACCGAGCATCTCAGCTGATGATAATTGACCTGCAGAACGAGCGCTTCGATGCAATGAAGGCATCTTATGCAAATTACTGATTTTTTTTTCTAGCTGAAAATAAAAACCGACTTCGAATTGAATTTATAAATTTTTATTCTTGACATGTCATCCATTTTCCCTCTACTGCGAAAAGAAACCAGCATAAATGTAAAGTGCTTTCGGAATTGATCTCTGCCGATTTCGCTCAAAATTATTTAGAATTCCTTTCTCTTTCTCTCTTTTTTTCTAAACTCACAATTGATTGGCATCGTAAAAATGACAAATTTCAAATCAGTTGTAGAGATAAATCTCCTAAATAAAGTTCCCGATGAACCAAACGTTGTTCGAAAATCTCCATAATTTCATTAAGATAATTCGGTGATTATTTTATTTGCACACTTTCTCGATCTGTGATAAAGAATGAAACTAGAAATTAACCATACTGAACCATTTATATTTACTTTAAATAAAAATAATGAAATAGATAATTGAATATAAAGATAATGGACATTTATCATTATTCCATAATACGAAAAACCCTAAATCTTCCTCACCACTTTCCCAGTTATAATGATTATCAAAATATTGCAACAGTAAAGAAAATTTTAGAATTTACTGAAAACTAACCAATAAAAATAATACAATGCAACTGAGACACGCAAAAAATTCAAGAAAGATAGGTGTACAATAATTTAGCTCAATAAAAAAGGCAGATTTGTGATAGTTTAACTGATAAAAATGGATAAGAAACAGTTGTGATCGGATCTATACTTGTACATTGGAAGCTGAATAATTTTTTGAAAAAGAATGAACTTTTCAAAAAAATCATCGGCAGAAAGTTTGGAAAGGGAAAGAAAAATACGCTTAATTAAAATAAGAATATAAAAACTAATTCAGTGAACTACTCACATTTTACAACAACAAAACGGAAGAATTTAAGAGTACAAACAATTCAAACAATTTAACGGATACTTTGTGACATGATGACTCCAGATTTCATGAAAAAAAAATCCTTGACATAACTAATAAAAAAATAAATAATAAACAATGGCACAACACTGTTTCAGCTAAAATCTTTTTTCTTCCCACTGGATTAGATAAAGGCAGAAAGTAAACTTTTCGTAAATATTTAATAATTCTTCGCCAGACGAAAATTAAAAACACTGGGTTATTTTGGGATCAGGAACCAACAAAATATTTATACTCAAACTGTAAATAATAGAGTCACCACTAAAATAACTGTCGGAAAAGAAAATACAATTAAAAAAGGAAACCACCATTATCACCGTAGATACATATTACGTACGTACGCGTATGAATAGCTTCAGCGTCATCAATTATAAACGTAAAAATTCGCCTTTATTTGCTTATCATTTCAAAAGAGACCACTTCAGCTGCTCCTTTGCCGAACCAATCAACTGAAATATTTTTGTGAATTAGCTATAGAAACTTGAAATCCTTTCATATCATCACATACAACATGAATGTCGCTGTTTCAGGACAAAATTTTTAGTAGGTTTATCTGAAGATTGCACAACTTGAGTGATCATATAAATGGGCAATCGACAACGAATAATATTAATCACGATCCCAGCTTTCAAATGGGTGATTAAAATAAAAGATTGCATATTCTGATTTAATACATTCCATACAAAATTTTTTTAGCAGAATTTTAGAACAGCAAATAATAAATACCGCTATCAGGTTGATATAAGATCTGCACCAACAAACCAAAATCAAAACTAACATGTTATCTCGGAATTATAAATATCGATAGAATTTCATTCAATCCCATCGATAAATGCTTAGTTAAAAAAAAAAAAAGAAACAAAACACAATATCATTTCAGTTTCACTTTATTAGCATAGCAAGCACCTATGAGAATGCAACATGCACACGCAACCAAAGCACAAAGTTTAAAGGCACAAATTTTGGAATTTCATGTCGTTTAAATCTCATACCTTAATTTGGCAGGTTTTCATTTCCAATAAAACTCACTGATCTATGTACTGAATGTGCTAAATATCCAACATAACGAAATACAGAAGCCATACATCTTAACACTTTCAATTTCATGTGGAAGGAAACTGGTAATTTGATTTAATGTTATAAGATAAAGACAACAACTTTTTCGTAGCTCATTATTTTCTTAATCTGAATAAATAAATTATTTCATTCGTCAGAAATTTCTAAATTTACATTCAGTGTGGAAAATGAGCATAAAATTGTGTACTTGTTAAAAAAGAAAAAAGAAATGGTAACGAAGAATGGAAAAAATGACACTAACAAAAATGCCACCAACATATGCATTTCGGTGGGAACAACAAGACAGGACGATATCGACTTCAGTCAAAAATATATTCGGAAAACTACTTTTAGTATGAGAATAAAAACTTCTCAAAAAAAAAAATCATTTAACGGAATCTTAAACACTATAATTTTTAGAACTTCATTGAGGGAATTTAAAAAAAAAAACCGATATACTTATGTTACTGACAAAGAAAAAAAAATTGTTTCAAACGTAAGTGAGCTGCTGTTACATAATTATGATAAGAATTTAAATCAAACGATTGGTTAAATAATTTCTTTGAGGCTAACCAATCATTTGCTTTGAATTCTTTGTCAAATAAAAAACTGTTACATAATAAATACTTTACAACATGCATTTGCCATGAGTTACTTCAAAATAATGAACTCATGGAAAAGATTGTTTTTTAAGACATGCGTACCGACATTCCCACTTGCGAGATGCTTTGATCACCGAATGTTAGTTCATCGGTTCGTAAAGCACAACGATTTACAACAGCCTGTGGTTCTGTTTCCATTAAAACACTGCAAATATAAGAGCTATTAGACTCTGAATTACTTGGCTTTTGAAACTTTTCTTGCTTAATAACTTCGACATCACATAGTATATTATTTAGCCATGAGTACAAAAATAAAAAAAAAAACATTCTGGTTTCCCAAAAAATCGACAAGTATAAAATATTCATGTATCTATTAAACAATAATCAAAGCAAAGAAACAACTACAGATTGGATTTAAGACCATTCAATATTCATTTGCTAAAAAAGCTAAGTATATCTGTTTGCACACTGTCTTTTATCGAATCGAAATAAGCGAAAAATCTACTAAAACTCCTATTTTTCCTAATTTTTTCCAGTATAACTACTAAAGTATGAAATAGTTATAAATCGCCAATTGACAAAATTTTAAATGCAATTATATTTATTTTCAAAATCCGTAAAAGATACGTTTTGGTAATATATTTGGAATTAACGTATCTGTCTTTATTTTACATAAGCCTCTAAAAAAACTGAAATGTCCAATTCCATCATTAATATCTGCGTTACAAAACCAATTCTTATTAACAGATTATATGAAAAAGGCATGCAGAAGCAATCACAAACCCATTATCACAAATTTCATCGATGATCAACATAGCAATATCCATATCATCGATAAGTGTTTTTTTCTCCACATTTTTTCGTAGTACTAGTGAAATCGAATCATACAGACAATTAAGGGCCGAGACAAGGATTAATTCATTCTGATCTGCATCACCCATTATGTAGAAAAATAGGTCAACATTACTCCGATATACGCAAATTAAGCCATCCAATAAAATTATTTCGGCTGCAAAATCATGAGAAAAACTATATCAATTACATGGAATTTTTTAGAATAAATTATATACAGAATCTTAATCAATCCTGAAAAGATATTTGGTCAGATAGAGCAATCAGATCAGTTGTAAAAGTATACGACTATAAGCTAAACTTCCTAAAAAAAGATTTATAATGTCTACTATTTAGAAATAGAACAGCAACCCATTTTGAAAATTACCATTTGCTTTGCATGTTTTCTGGAATAAGCTTTTCTCGAAGGATTTCTGTTCTTTCACATTTGGAAATACTTTGTCATCGTAATACTAAAAAAATTCTGGAAATATTCTCGAAATAATATGAAATTAACAGATGTTTAAGTATTTTATAATGAATGATATGGACAGCAAAGAGAGCAAAAATCAGAGTTAACAGCATTCCATTAAAAAAATATATATTTTGCCTTAAAAGAGAATCCAAAGCAAATAATATCGCACTTATTAAGTAAAATTAAATGTACTAGCTTAATAAACCTTGGCAAGGATCCGATTACCATCCTGATCCAATATAGCGATTCCCTTGATATTATACATAGAAGTCATTTCCTGGAACGAAAAAAAAACTGTAGAAATAATTTTTTCTATCAATTTTATCATCTCCTCAAAACATTTCTATTATACTTCTGTCATCTACTCATGCTTTGCCTCGCTCTCTAAATCTCAATTATCGTTTAAATTTCCAACGTCATCACCTGAAATTTCTACAAATTTTTGTTTACCTTCTAATAACAATATAGTGACTCAGCAACTAATAATTTAGCAGTAGTACATCATTCTTTCATCTCTATGATCTTGCCACTACCAGTCTCTTCCTCTCGCCTTCTTTATTTCTCCTTAAAACTTTAATCTGTGGAACATTCTCAAATAAGACAAAATTTTAGGAACTGCCATAAGATTAAAAATAAAATAAATTCTCCACTCCTTTTCGCCTTTTTCGATTAAGCTTTGCCACGAATTAATGGTACACTATGATTGTTTTCGTCCCATCAACCATTTATAATGATAGAGTAGAAAACAATTTATTACCATTATTACATCATAAATTCAAATTTTGAATGAAATTTCACGAAGATGTAAAACTCCTAAATTTTTAACGATTTATATAATATGGTAATGGTCAATGAAAATAATTAGAAGATGTACATAAAGTCCTCAAATTTTCCAATTTTACAAGTATAAACAAGTTTTCAACGAAATTGTACGTCAGATTACTAATACAGTTTTTTCTATGTCTCTATATTAAAATTAACTTATCCAAATCAATTGACCCAATTAAAGCTAAATTTTTTTATAATAATTTTAATATTTAACGTTAAACCTGGCCAATTTAATAAATACTTTATATGGTTTCTTCAATTACATTTTTCAATTCAGGTTGTTTGATCTCTCATTCTTCTTCCTTCTCTTTAATTTATATTCCAAATTTCGAATATTTTGAAGTAAGATTTAAATGTAATTATAAAAAAAGTGTAATTATAAAAATTATAAAAAAAGAAGAGAATATATATTCAGATATTATTCACACACATATTATATATCATTCATAATTGGTTGAGAAGGAAATCTCTTGGAAATAGGACAATCCTTCAAAAACAAAAAAAGCAATCAATTTCATATTTGAAGATAGATAGAATGATAGATTAAACAAAATAATGAATCGATAGATTAAAGAATCGATTGATTCATCGTTCTTTTGAAAATGAAGAAAGAAATCAGTAGATTTATTAATCTATGACAGTTTTACGTTTAGATATGTGATTGCTTAGGAAATGTACTTTTTTATATATTATTTATTTCTAAATAAAGTATACTGAAAAGTTGCAAATTGTTTAAATATTCGTATTTCTTTCTCTTTCAGAAATGATTTCTATGAGAAGTGAAGTGGAATGAAAAAAGCGTAAAAATGTAGATTAATTTTGCAAATGTTTGAAAATCCTTAACTGATTGTTTTCATCAACTGTCGATAAGATTGATAAAGAAGAAATTTGCCGATTATTAACATCATATTCCTGATAATACGATTGAAGAAATTTTAAATGACATTGCTGTATATGAAGAGAATTGCCTCGAAATATATTTTATTTAAAGCAGATCAATCAATTATATATTTTATTTAAACGGATCAAACAATTAGTGTACTTAATTCCAATAGATCAATGATGAATAACGGTACCATAAATCAACTTAGTTAGAAATTTCCTTCATTATTTCTTTTATAATTTTCGGAAGCCTAAATTAATTTTATTGGATTCTTTGGTAAGAATTGGAGGAAGTTCTACATAAATTAATAAGATGATGAGTAAGATGAACAAGGAAGAAAAAGTAATATCAATGTATGACTGGAGTTAAATAGAATAAAATACTGAAATAAAATAAACAAATCACGAAAGAAGATTAAAATGTAATATGAAGGTAACAAAACGTGAAAAAAAAATCATATCATATTACTAATCTGGTGCTATGTCGGGAGAGAAATAATGATAAAATTTTTTATAGCATCAATTGCTAATAACTGCATTTGACAAAAACTTCTACTCCAATATACATAATCAAATCGAGAAAACTTTTCAACTATTTGTTGCTTATAATTGTCAAAAATCTAATTCTTTTGACTCTACAACCTTCCCTTACTTAGTTCTTTCTCTATTCTCGAAGCAAAACATCAACAATTAAGTTTTTTTCTTGACTCAGGCATTTCAAACTTTTTGACTGCAGGAAATTAAGTTAGGATATAAATAGAATTTATCGATTTTATTTTTTCCTAAAAAGATGAAAGATGGAGCACAGGACTGATTAGACTGATTAACTATTTCTTATGTCATCATCATATCGATTACAATATCAAACAAATTTGTTATAACTCTGCTATATTTCTAACTGCTATTAAAATATGCTAATCTGAATTTGATTCCAACTTGGAATAATCCTGCAAAAGCAGATTTGGAAAATTTAAAAGGATTGCTATAGCAACAATCTTCGTGCCTCAGTCAAAGAATTTTTTGATTATTGCAATGATCATTTTTTGTTTTAATATCTGATACAACTAACATTTTACTGAATTTCAAATTCCTACCTGCTAATGTCTTGTTTAAATTTTTGAGATTTAATTTTATTTTTCCATCTATCACTGCTCAAATAAATACATTATGCATGAAAGCGTAGCATAATTATTATCGACAATACATCTGACTTTGGTTCTCGAGAAATAATTCCGGAATATTGGTTTCTTTCCTTTTTCATTTTTTGTCGAGAACAAGTTAGGAAGCACGCCTTTTTGTTTCTCTTAAATTTATTTTTCTTCATCATTTTTTAAATATACTCAAGCGAAAACTGTAATGGTCTGATTAATTTATTAGCTGAATTGGCATCAAGCAAATTGAATTATTATGTATGTGACGGAAATAACGACATTTTTTACTTTCCTCTCTTTAGCTTTACCTACTTTACCAACTTAATTGCAATAATATATGAGAAAATACACAGTAAGCTATTTGGACATCCAAATAACTACATTCATTTCTTTTTATATATGATTTCATTTTCCAGTATTATTCCTTAAATAGGGTTACTGAAAAAGTAGACATCATTTCTTGCGCTCTGAAGAATACATAGTAATTTTTTCAAATATCAAATTACAAAAAATCGATGTTCATTAACAACCCAACACTTTTCTCGAATTTACTTACACATGAATTTATGACAAATTTTCTTCCAACAGTTCCAAGCAATGCTACTTTAAACGATTAGGATAATTCAGTAGAAATTCATCCAGATGATATCATCAATATGAGCTTACCCTATGACTCACAATCAGTCATATCAATTGATCAACAACTTTTCCCCGACTTACCTCACCTACCATATACCGCACCGTCTATTCAGACATCTTGTGATGTTTGATCATATTTTACGAATTATTCTGAGTTCCTTTATGAAACAACTTTTTCCAATAGGGGTAAGAGAGTGGAAAAGCACTTTGAGGATTGCATCATACCTTTGATCGATTCTCCATCGTTGTAAGTACATTGTTCCTTTGTTAAGTTCACAAATGCTTGCATTGGCGTCACTCTCTGTTTCAAAATATATGAGTTAAATAAGATTGATCTTTATCGAAAAATTTATTTTTTGGCAACCATACGATAAATTAAACTTTGAATAAAATTTTGATCTTTCGAAAAAATAATGATAATGGATTATATATAACAGGATAAAGGATAAAAGAATCACTGAATAAGACGCTAGTAGTGCGATCTAATCTCAGCGAAATGTATAGTGGGACACCGATAAATGCTCTACGAGTTAAGGTTAGCTAGTTTAGAACTTTTCATGCATACAATAGATAATACAAAAAAACTGTAATGTTGAAAATCTATAATGTAATCATAGATTTTCGGAAAAAAGAATCAAATAAATTTGCAAGAAATATAAAATATCATAATTTTGAAAGATTACACATGGATCGTTATTTTCCTACAGGTTTTGTTGTTTTAAATTAATTTGGAATTATTTTTAAGTTTCTTCTGTTTGGAATTTTTTCAAAACTCTTAAAAAATTTCCAATTAAAAGTTTTTAAATCAGTAATTTAAACCAACAATTTCTTTTCTTGTTAGTTATTGATTCATTTATTTTGTTTCTTCGGCGCTCTAATTTTAGTTTTGGCATTTATGCCTAAAGAATCAGATTAGAAAACGGCTGGAAAGGCCTCGGTGGAAGAATAATTAAAACAAATTTAAAAACATGGAACATTGTACAAATTACTCGCACTTATAGAAGTTCGTGTGCCGATTGATCGAAATTTAAACATTTGCCCCAGTATCTTACTAGAAATTAATTATTTAATGATTAAGGGTGATACGGGGTTGACGTGTTTTTCGCATTTACAAATAGTTCGGGAGACCTGTTAGATCACTTCGACGCCAACATGAGAGTTTTTTCAAAGTTTTTTTCTATTCCAAAAGAACAGGTTGCTTGAACATATTTCAAAAAATTCCACAAGTTAATTTATTGCTTGGATGCATTCATATATTCGATAAACTGACGCATTCTGTCAATACAGCGAAAAAGTCTATAAGCACTTTATGAATATTGGTTAAGTTTTGAGATACGGAAATCATTTCAGTGTCGGTTAGACGAGAACCAGTACCGTCAGAGTTTAAAAGCAATGGAGAGCGATGAATACAAGTGTGCTTCTGCTGCAGGTAATTCTTTATTATCATGTGAAATTATTGTATGTTCTTCCGTCTTTTTCTAGTTTTCATTTTTCCCATTTTTCACTTTTTATTGTTTAATCTTCTGATTATATTCGGATTTCTTTTTGTTTGTTATTCCCTATCACTTTTAGTTGTGATGTTTTACTATCTCATTTTCCTTCGACTTTTTTTTCCATCATTTTTTAGATTCATTGATTTCCATTTTAGTCGACAATGTGAGCAAGATCTTGAAAAATAGCCGCAAATCATCAGTTACTCGCTTGCTGAATGACACAGCTAAGGGTTTGAAGCATGTTTATCAGCTCTCTCATCCATCGCAGGAAGATCTTACATACGATCTTTTCAAATGCGCTAAAAAACCAGAAGAAGCTTCTTTAGGAAAATTGCTTTCTGTAAGATATTGCTATTTATTAATATAAGTATGCAGAAATTTTTCAAGAATATTTTTTCCTGATTTTGTCGTTTCCATATTACTTCCACTTTTCAATTTTTCAAACAATTTTTAGTTTTTGTAGGTGTTGCGATCATTCGGCATCCGTGAAGACGACCCTCGATTGAAACATACAATTGAAAAAATGCGTGAATACGAAATGCAGATCGAAGATGATTGTGATACCAGACATTGCTTATTAAACAAGGAACAGTTCAAAGAGTAATCGATTCATACACAAGATATTTTTGCTCTGATATTTCTTAGCTCTTGCAGCATCATTATGGGGACAAGAAAGTAAAAGAAGATTCTAATTTTCTACTCAAACATTTGGCAATGATTTAATTATTTTATGAGGCGAAATTAGAATCTTCTGTTACTCTCCATAATGATTTTTTTGCAAATTTTGTTTACGACTTGACTGATTCTACTTTAATTTCCTTAAATCGAATTCATTATAATAAATTCAGTGCAAATATATATATATATTAATTATGAACTGAAATAATTGCAGGTGTATTCGGCCAAGCATCAATCTGATTGCCCAAACACTTCGCAATGATTTAATTATTCCATGTTGGGGAGAATTTATTGCTAAGATTAAAGAAATTTTTAATGAAGTAGTTTTCTTCTGAACCATTTCTTTCTTTTTCATTGTGAAACCACAATTTTTATTCAGGTTTTCTCAAAAAAAAAATATGGGACTCTCTTTAAGAAGAATTAGTATTGTTGGCTTTGAAAGCTTCTAGAGAATAATCTCTATCGGTTTTTATAGAAAAACCATTGCAGTCATTAGAATAATTCCTTAAAAGTTTTATATCTGTTATATTATCCCCTAATATTTATTGGAGTTCTTTATTCTTTTAATTTTTGGCAGTTTGATTTCAGTGCGCGAATATTCATGAAGGCAAAGTGGCAGATTATATTCCTCAATTAGCTAGAGTAGATCCAAAAAAATGGGGCCTTTCAATATGTACAATTGATGGACAACGTATTAGTTATGGCGATGCACGTGTGCCATTTTGTTTTCAATCTATATCAAAAGGTAATGCAATAGCTGAATTAAAATTTAAAAGTTCTATTTCGCAGCCATCTTTTTCTGTAGCTTTTATGACGTCAGCTAAGTATTTATTTTACTTAATAGATTATTTAACTCTTCATCATTCCATAGTTCAGCGCTTTGCTAGAAAATCTTTTTTTAGCATTTAATTATGCAATAGTAGCATCTGATTTGGGAGCAGATTTTGTTCACAATTACGTTGGCCACGAACCATCGGGGCGATTGTTCAATGAAATATGTTTAGATTGCAATGGTAAGTTTTTGTATTTAGCTGAAATGATCTAGCAGAAATTTGGTATTTTTTAATGAAGTATTTATATTTTTCTGCTTTGTAGATTTTACTAAAATGAAAACTTAAAATTCCTATGAGTCATATAGCTTTTTTTGATAGAGCTATTCAGACTATTTGATTATTAAGTCATACTTCATTAAATACTAAGATGTAAAATATGAAATTCTGTAATAGGAAAACCACATAATCCTCTGATAAATGCTGGAGCAATTATTGTCACGTCATTGTTGAAAATGGGACATAAAATGGCGGATCGTTATGATTTTGTAAGTTTACTCGTAACTATAAACTTCATTAGATTTTATGAATAATATAATTATACAATCAGACTTCGGCTGCTATGTTTTTAAAGTGTAGAAAGTTCACTTTTTTTCCTTACCAAGAACTGACGACTGTTGCTTTATTAAGACCTAGCAAGAAGTATTCAGACAGTATAACTCAACCAGCAAAAGGTGGACTTTGTTGAATTCAAAAATTTTAACTGTAATCAAATTATTTTAGGTATTAAATCAATACAGAAAACTGGCAGGAGGTGGTTACATAGGATTTAATAATGCAACGTAAGTTCCAAGTTACTTATAATTCTTTAATTGTAGGATTTTGTTCTGTCAAAACTTTGCAAATATACTTTCATCTCATTAGTGTTAAAAAAATTTTCGAAGTTTTTCGTTAAATTAAAAAACTTTCTTTTGAAAAGTATTTTTTTAGTTTCCTTTCGGAACGTGATACCGCAGATCGTAATTATGCGCTCTCTTACTATATGAAAGAAAATAATTGCTTTCCTGGTTCAATATCGCTCCGAGATGAGCTGGATTTTTATTTCCAGTTGTGTTCGTTGGAAACGACATGTGAAAGTGCTGCGGTAATGGCAGCAACTTTGGCTAATGGAGGCGAGATTTGCATTTGCAATTTATTTTTCCTCTTTAATGTAAAAAAAAATGTCGGTCAAATATAAAATAGTGCACTAATCAGCTTTTTGAGCGACTAATTTAAAAATATTACTTTTGAAATTATTGTTCGGCTAGGAAGTTATGAATAATTAGAAAACTGTAATTCTTTTTTCGTAGGTGTTTGCCCGCTCACTAATGAAACATGTATTAGTGCTCGACCATGTCGCGATGTTCTTTCATTGATGTATTCATGTGGAATGTATGATTACAGCGGCCAATTCGCATTTCAAGTAAGCTAATGTACTTTTATGAAGAAAATCAATATTTGCTATGTATTTTATGTCTATAGAAGCCGATATGCAGTATTTTAGAACAGTTGCAAATAATTTCTATTTAGGTTGGTTTACCTGCAAAGTCTGGTGTCTCGGGAGCAATGGTGGTTGTGGTACCAAATTTGATGGGACTTTGCATCTGGTCACCTCCTTTAGATAAAATGAACAACAGTGTGCGTGGTGTAAGCTTCTGTAAGGTATATATTTTTCATTTTATGTTCATTTTGTGTTTATAGTTTCATTCTGTTATTATGAAGGGATTTTCAAAAAATTAAGAAATTTTTTACCATTGATTGGAATTCGCTTCCAGAAAATGATCGAAACTTTTAACTTCCACAACTATGATAGTTTGCTGCATGCAGATACCAAAAAAATAGATCCTCGAAAACGTGGCGTTCCAAATGAATCCGAATTAATTCTCGAAATGATGTTTGCAACAAAGAAGGGCGATATTGATGATGTTCGAAGGTATACGTATTCCTTGGAAAATAAAAAACTTAAAAAAAGACAAATCTCCTTAACATTTGTCTTATACCGCCCTTTAACATTTATTCATCTTTAATAAAAACTTTAATATCACGCATATCCAGATGAAACAAGGCAATCTCAAAGGAAGAAAAATGATTGAACATAAATGGATAAATGTTAAAGAGTGATATAACAATTGGCACTTTCATTTAATGATTTATGATGTTATATTTGTTCAAATTATAACTGTACAGGAAGATAATGATTGAAACTTTACCTTCCATAAACATGACAATTTATATTAGATTTTCTTTGAAGAATAAACAACATGATTTATAAATAAAAGTTTCAGGATGTTTTTGGGTGGTATTGATTTGAATATGTCAGATTATGATGGTCGCACACCACTACATTTAGCTGCATCAGAAGGACAATCATTAATGGTGGATTTTTTTCTCGATATTGCCCATGTTAATCCACTTGTGAAAGATAGGTTAGATAACAAAGATATTTGATATATTTGAATGTCTGGAATTATTTTGTAGCCTTTACGAAGTTGTTGTTAATGGATCAAGAGAGCATTATTTTGCTTACTAGAGATCTTGGGAAAGTTATTGATTTTTATAATGCCTTACCGATTGATTCATAACAAAACTTTGATAGATTTTTTTGATACTTAACATCTTATCGTTGAAATTACAGTATCTTAAATAGAAATCCAGTGGCAGACTCTTTTATTATAGATGGAAAAGGACTGCTTATGATGATGCTGTGTCGTTCGGATTTACCAAAATTGCGGACAAAATTAAATCAGCTATGGATAAAATATCTGGTGGATTCGTGCCAATGTTAGTTGAAATGAAATTGCTAAAAATTATGGAATTGATATCATTTTTTTCTTTTTTTTGCTTATAACGGTATATTGCAGAACGATTCCTCCAGAGAAAGCACGGCAACTGTTACCCGAAAACGGTGATGTACTGATAAATTTGCCAGAAGAGGCAAATGATTGGGAAAAAGGTTGAGAAAATTTTTCAATTTATTTCTCTTGTGAGACTTGTGTTTTATGTAACTAGTTGAACTTTGATTTTACAAAATTTTTTTAATTAGAAATATATGTAATTTTGAGAAAATGAACAGTATTTTTGTACAAGCTAATGAAGAATAGTCAATTTAAGAATTGCGAATTGTGGTTGATCGTTTATCTTATTTCGATTATTCAAAAATTGGTGAAGATTATGTGACTAGTCCCAGTACTGCTGAGAATGGTGACGAAACGTCCGATATTTTGGAAAAGTCGTCTGAAGAGAATGGTCGTTCTAGTGCTCTGGATGCTGAAAGTATAACAGACGGAAATGGCGGTCAGATCGAACTTGTCATGAAATTTCCAAGTTGATGGTTAGAATTATAGCAGTAACTTATCTATTAATAATTTTTTTATATATCGATTGTTCTGTCAAATTCATTAGTGGTTAGACTTCCTATCATTTGACAAGTATTACCACAACATTTACATATAGCCTGTTCTCTGCAAAAAAACTGCAGGCTGTTTGTCATAAAATCGATCTAGATATCCTCGTTAATTTTGGCTTTGATGATTGCTGGTGTTATTATCCCAATATGCTTCAAAAGCATTCATTTCCAATATTTATTTATCATTTCCTAATACACATCTGCTGAATCTGTAAATCATTTTCTTAATTTGTGTTGCTTTCTTCTAAAAAATTGTTGTATATTGCAGTCATTTCCTTTATATTACATTACAGAGATTTCTATGATTTTTGTAATTTTAGATATCTGGAATGAAAAGACATAGAACTGTATTATCATGGATCCAGATAAGGATTCTTATTTAGTGGAGTTTAGATAACTTCTAAGAACCGTTTTGTACACTTATAAATATTATTAATATTATTTATTTCTTGATGCATTAGCATCCTTTTTATTCCCCTGTTTCGCTTACTGTATTCAGTTTTAGAAAATCATTTTTTGTATTGTTATTGTTATTTATTGTTACCGAAGTTTTCTTCAATATTCAATTTTTGTTATAGATATCGTCTTTTGACGTTTCCGATTAATGTATGACATCTATTTTGTTGAGTTGACTGTTTTTTCTCAATGTTGAGTTGACTGTTTTTTCTCAATGATTCATTCAACAGTTTGTTCAAAAAAATTGTAAATAATGGAAAAATTAGAACTTAATACAATCTGTTTGGGAATTCTGTAAACGTTCCATAAATTATTAATATTGTTGAATCTTAGTCTGAAATTTCTTTATGAAAATTTGTCTTGTCGCTTATCGTTGTTATCATTGTATAAAAGGATGTAGTATTTCACTTCATTATCTTATTTTTCTACTTGATAAAGTTTGTTACCAGCCATGGCATTTCCCGCACATGTTTAAGTTATTTGCCTTTTAGACAGTGAGCAAAAAGTAAGCTTGAAAGAAAAAGAAATATTCTTAGAATAAAATCATTTAATTCGCACTGATTATTTCAACGTGTAAGAGACTGATGTGTCATCTTGGAATAAACTATAATTTTTCTCCGAATTTTTGACTTTTGTTAAAATTCGATTAGTCCTAATTCTATCGAGGCTTCACAGACTAAAGTGAACTAAAATCAATGTTTATTTCAAAAGTTTTGAAAATTCCCGCGAAGTACAAGTATCTAATTGACCTACAGAAACAACAAATATAAGTGTTTACCTTTTCATCAAATTGTGGGAAAAAAATCAAATGATGACTTTTAGATTGTTTTCGAAAGTTCTGTAATCATTTGTCAGTCATTTCTCTAAGAAATTTGATGTCTAATTAATTAATACTAATTCAGATATTATGATGTTATGACGAAATACCCCTGCTCATTTGCCAAAATTAGCCAATTAAATATTTATTCTAGTACTCTAGAAATCCTTAAATTATTGTATGTATAATTTTAATTCCATTTAATATTTCTTTGAATGCCTAAATTAGTGAAATTAGCAGAAATTTTCCTTACATTCCTATTTTCCTTCTTTTTAAGATACAAGAGTAAATAGTTATTTTAGTATTTACTTATTAATTACATTATTTCATTCTTCTATCGATTGCAAGAGTAAATATCTGAAATCAATGGAATAATGTTGAAGAGAGATTGATTATATAGTATGACCTTTTGGGAGGGATTATCTGCTCTTCATAAAGTTTTTCATAAAATTTCCTTTATCCTTTGACCTGTTCTTCTTTTGGCAAATCATTTTGTTTGGATAAACCATCAACAAGTTATTCGACGAATGATAAAAATAATTTTTCATTGGCCAGCAAATTGGTATTAGGCTCGTTTGCTATTGCAGAACATACCGTTGCTATTTTGCTACAACAAGATATCGAATTAGGAAGGCAAAATATTGTGTTCTCTATTTAATGTAATGAAACTTGAAGACTTGAAGAAATTTTTGAAACTTGAAACTTGAAGAAATTTTTGAAATTCTAAATAGTTTTTGCAACGAAGAGATTTTATTTCTCAGAAAAGAGCCATATTAGTTAAGAATTTTAGAAAATTTCATTTATAGGAAAAAATTCTTATTACTTACTTTTTCTAATATTAATTAATTTCCGATATTTAATTTTTATCTTTTCTGTAATCCAAATATTCGATCTCTTATCAAACCACAGCAATTCTATTGTTCCTTAAATAGTTGTTTAAATTTTCAGAGAGTATTTATTTATTAATTTTTCAAACAATTTTTATCTTTTCTCTTGCATAAACATTAATCAATCTATAATCCATGCCAAATTTTTAAAATTATTTTTTAAAATTAAAGAAAAGAAACTTGGTGTCGATGTGCTGTCTCATATATCCATACATTTCGAGGATTACATTTATTTCCAAATATTTCATATTAATTTTAAAATTATACTATTTATTATTCATAAAACCTAAAATGGATTATACTTTACTTTTACTTTTTAAATATTTCATATTAATTAATTTTTTTAAAATGTACTATTTACTCACCAAGTACATAATGATCTATCAATATGATATATCTTCTTAATTTTAATACTTTCGGCGTGAAAAAAGAAATTTTTTTAGTAATATGATTATATTGAATGAGGAAGTTCAAACTTCAGTCATCGTCTACACTTCTTTCAGATGTTGTTCTTTCTGACGTTGACAATTATGATCATACAATTAGAAGAATATGCTTGTTGTCATAATATGACAATGTATAGTACTTCACAAATTAAGAAACTTTATGACAACTTCCTCATCAAGTATGTTAATATTCAAATTCTAACCATTCGGATGAATAAAATTTTTTTTCTACTGATAAAATTTATCAATATATCTTTTTAATTTAAATATTTTCTGCATAAAAAAAAAAAGATTTGGAAAAATTGGAGCATTCGATAATTTCTTCCTAAAATTGCAAATTTTTAGATATCCTCGTGACTTTGGCAATGAAACGATTAGCTATCAAGAACGCTTGAAAATTTTTGAAAAAAATGTACAGCTTGTAGAAGAATCAAATAATGAAAATAGTAGCGCAATATATGAAATCACTAAATTTGCTGATTGGTCGGATGAAGAACTTAATGCGGTTTGTATGAGATAATTTTTCAACATTTTAATTTTAATTAGACTTAAATTTTAAGATTATTTTTATTTAATTTATTTCTAAAAACAATGGAATTATTTTAAGAAAATATCGAAAAACTTGAACGATTTCTTTCGATGGATGATGATATTTCAAATATTTCATTTTCTCAACCCAATATGATATCATGCAGGATGTGAATTATATTGAAAAATATTATTAACAAATTTGAATTGCAGTTCAACTGACTGTCCGCCGGATCGAATCGTTATGTTTTTCGTTTTTACGATTTTGGATGGACTCGTTTTATCGCAGATGGTTCACCATATCCGCCATATTGGGATTGGAGAGAGAAAGGTGCAGTGACTCCAGTTAAAAAACAATGTAAGTTTCAAAAACTTCTTTTTGAAATTATTTAATTTTTAATTAATTTAATAAACTGAGCCTATTTAATTTAATAAAAACTGAGTCTATTTTAGATATGTAATTAATTTTTTCCTAAAATTCTATTATTCAAATTCCAATTCTATTTGAAAATCAAAGGAAACGCGCATTTGTTGTAAATGAAATAATTAATAATTTTAGCATATAAATGTAATTCATGTTATGCACATGCCGTAACAGCAGTAATAGAATCGTTATATGCAATCACTTATCATCAACATATTTCCATATCAGAATATGAAATGCTTGATTGTGACTACACTAACAATGGTTGTAGGAATGGTAGTATCAACAAATCGATGGCGTTAGTTATTGATTTTTAAAAACAATATTCTCTTTCTATTTTAATTTAAATAAAAATCTTTTATGTTTCCTTCCATAATTATAAAAAATTCATGAATATAATTTCGAATACTGTCGCTTGGTAATACTCATTACTCACTCCTATATTCTATTTTATGATGATATCTATCAAGTTTTAATTTATCGAAAGAAATAACATTCTGATCATTGTTATCAGTCGAAATGCAATTGTATATTGTAGATTATCTGAACAAGAAAAGAAATCATAAAAAATATTAAGAAACTTTATACAATTGTTGATAATATCAAAGCTATGAAAACATTTCATCTTACCGATGAAAATGAAATTTGTTTTAAAAATTTTAATCAAATCATCAATTATTACCATTCTGTTGCAGACGTGGGAAATATGTCGGCTTCACACAAACGGCAAATTATCCGACATTATTGGGGAATAATTATTTTTGTCCATTATATGGTGAAATTTTCATTAGCAAATTGTATAAGATCGATCCAGATCCGAATTTAATGGCTTGGTTTGTGGCAAATGTGGCACCGGTTGCGTTAAGTTCGTTTTTACGAATTGTCAAACTTCTTGAACGGTAGATGGATAATTGTTTTTGAGTATTGTAAATCTTCTTCCTTGTACGTAAGTTGGATGATTGTTTTTTATAAATGTAAAATTTTTGCACGACAGATGGATGTGAAACCTTTTTGTCACGGCAGAACTTTTCGAATGGCAAATGATGATATGCCAGATCATGACAGAAATTTTTGTATGACAAGTGAAAAAAACTTATCCTTAATAATAGATTTTCCTTTTATTCATATAAATATGAAATCTTTCCAATTCAGGAATTGAAGGTAAAATTTCTAAAGCCGTTGGCGATAGGTAGCATTAATACCTGCACAATAACAATGTAAAAATAAAATCATTAGTTAAAAAATGAAATGCGAATCAAACATTATCAACTCAAATGTTATCAGTAATCAAATGTTATCAATACGAAATTTGATTGCAAAATTTTTTAATGATATTGATTTCATCTAAAAAATCAAAGGATTATGTCATTAGATAAATAAATATATCTTGCGTTTCAGTTTCTTATGACAGAATATGGCAAACATTCTAAAAATTCTGAACTTTTGATATTTTGATATATACTTTCCCTTACTGAAAACTTTCCAATTCTTTCAATTTGCAGATCTTGCATTCCCGAAACGGTACATATTTTACAAATCAGGTGTGTTACCGGATACTCATGAATGCTGGGAAATGCAATCGAATCATGCAGCGGAAGTAATCGGTTACGGTATCGAAAATGGAAAGAAATATTGGTTACTCAAAAACAGTTGGGGTGAACGGTGAGTACAGTAGGACTCTTCCTAGAACATTCTTTTTATTTTTGGATTTTGTCGAATTAGAAATCAAAAAACTTATTTCGTTGAAGTGACCATGGTTTTATGAAACTTGGTTTTCAGATGGGGTGATCACGGATTTTTCAAAATCGAACGAGGTATCAATGCTTGCAAAGTTGAAACCCATGTAGTATCAGCTGGCTTTTGAAAGATAAATTTTTTGCAATACACTTCAGATTTCATTACTTGTTTATTTTTATTGATATTATTAAATTGCTCCGATATCTTTCTCAATATATTTAATTTAAACATTTTAGATAAAGTTTCCTTAATTTAAACGATAAATTTAGGTAAAATATATTAATAATACTAAATTAAAAAAATTGAATAAATTTATTAGCAATAATTTATCCTATACAATGCAATGTTTATGATACAACAAACAAGCATTATAAATTATGCATGCATTATGAAAGATTGCTTCCAATTCATTTTCATATTTTGGTAATGCTGAATTTGATGAATAATAATAATAATAATAGCTATCAAACTAAGTTCAATTTTTTATTGAAATTTAAATTACATTGATTCAATTAATCCAATCACTCTTCCATTCCATTAAATTGGCATCTTTTATACTTCTACTCAATTTTACGATATTTTTTTTTATATTTAAAATTTAAAAATTTTTATTGAACCATTAGAGATATTTGAAGAAAATTTAAATGTCATATAAACGATACTTATTGAGTTGATCCATTGTTTACCATCGAATATTATTTGATATACCTGTCAACACTTCATATATAAATTGCCATATGTGTTTTCCTTATTCCTTAACAAATATTTCAATGTACCACTTCTGAAGAAAATTTGTATATTCTATGTTTTCTATGATCGCCAACTCTAATACTTTTACTATCATCAATCTTTTTTTTGAATTTTAAACTGCAAAAATCTTAGCTGCTCTTCCTAACAAATTTTTTCAGTTTTTCGTTACGTGAAGATAAAAATCCGATTGATACATCCAGAATTTGAAATTAATGACATATGATGATAAAATGTTATCAATTTCAAATTTAAAAATTTAGAAAATAAATTTCATATGTTTTTTCAATCCCGAATCTATAGCACTTTCTTTTCATAAAAATATTTGCTCAACAAATGTATCAGTACTTGAACAATATTAAATAAATGATAATCTTTCTATTGATGCCATTTTTGATAAATATCTCGAACATCTGGCAACTGTTTTCAATATTATTTTGAAATTGATTCATTCATTCGTCTTCCCTTTACCTTTCCCATACGTTGGAATCACGTAAATATACAAAGTTTACGCGTGAAATAAGTAAGAATTTAATCAAAAAATTAACGCTTATTAATGATAAAGCAGTTTTAAATAACTTGTAATTCATAGAACCACTTAAACGGATTATCCTAATTTCATGCTTTCAATCCTGGACTTGAAGGCAAATAATTCAGTAATTAGAGTATGGGAGCTGGAGTTCGAAATTCGGGATTATGATATGATTCATTTTAAAATCAGATTTATTTCATAATTTATCAATAATATACATTTCTATGAAATAAAAATTTCATTATTTCTAAACTTGATTTTCCAGCTTGGATTTATGGACTTGTGAGTTTCTTTTTGCTATGCTGTTGATAAAAATGAAAATTTCGTTTTATCAGATCATAAAAAAATTCCGGAACAAAATATAAGACACTAAATTTAAAATGTTAGCGATATCATAATTATCGAATTTTATAACGATTTATTAAATGGAATATCTCTTATTTTAAGCACTTTCTCTCAATTAAACAATCTCAATTTTTAAAATTGAAAAAAACTTTCCTATACATATAATTTTTAAATTTACCGGAAAAAAAGCTAATTAAACATTAACTTTTCTCACAATAAACTTGATGTTACTATGGCAGCAATTATCGAAAATTCTCGTCAAATCTCCATCAAGATTGTCATGTGACTAGAGCTAAGTTTGCGACAACAATTTATTAATTTTTTAAAATATGATTATCATTTTTATTTAATTCAATGGGTAGAAACATAACCAGTTGATTTTGTCATATTTTTCTCCAGTCACTCTTCTTAATTTTTCAATTGAATTTCCTTATTCTAAAATCTAATTAAATTTTTTCAATTTAGGCGAGAAAATTAAACCATAAAAATATATCTGAATAAAATTAAGATGATAAATTGCAATAAAAAATTTAAACTAAAATTTTGCTGGTATCAAAGTAATAAAAATTGCTATTTAAAAAAACAATAGTTTTAAGATTAAAGTTTTGGACTCAATTCACTTCAAAATCTTAAAGTCCAAATTCTTATAAAATTTCATGTTCCTATGCCATAATGTAAACTTTTGACATTTGATATTCGAATCCTAATTTAAAAAATTTCATCTTTAATAGACGTGAAATTTCACATTTCCTTGCATTCAATTACGATGCAACAATTCCCCTGTGTCCATTGTTTTCTCTTCTGCTGAATTGTCGTAATTGTTGGCATAATATGGAGGGGGAGGGCAAGGGGAGGGGTGGGAGGTCAGGTTGATTAGTTGAGCAGAAAGTTGAAAATGGACAGGTAATAAGAATGGAATCATTGAGATAAATATGAAAATGCATATGATAGAGGCGTTATGAGTCATAAAAATAGTATTGATATGTTTTAGGTCGAGCAAATTTAATCTTTGACTGAAGGAAATTGCAAAATTGGAAAGAATGAAATAAATTCTGTAACATAGTAATAATTTAATTTTTCGTCTTTTAACTATGCTTGCTATTTATTAATTCTTATATAATTATCTTATTGTATTTGTCAATTTACGATTAGATTTATAGCATTTCTATTTTCGTAATTTTATTCACAAATAGGAATATTTAGTTAACTAATAATCTAAAATTTAAGAAAGAATTCAAAAAAAAGTTCCAAATTAAACCCTCCTCGGAAGCTTATATATTCCATTAAGTTATTTGATAAATAGAATATTGCAGTAATTCTGATATTATTAAACATTGAATAGATCATATTATTTTAACATTGAATAGGTCATGAATTTACCTAGGAATATTGTCAATTATTTCTTTATCGTCTCTTTTGTTTATTGTATTCGATTCAGATGTTACGATGTGTGTTTAAGAAATAATTTTGTTGAAAGTCATTTTAAGGGTATGTACTACTAAACAACTTTATGTCGAGAAATTAACCCGTCATGAGCTGTATTTTGAAGAGCCATGTCACGAATCGATCTGAAAGGTTTTGGTGGAAGATGTCAACCAAACGATTTTGATGATTTTAATTTTGGTGTTTTGCCAGAAGATGATGTTAGTGATTTAGATTTTTATTCTGTTTTATATTAGTTAAAAATTTTTGTGTTATGTTTATACTGTTTTCTTTATTTTTCTGTTTGCCATCTCTTGAATAGTAAGAAGAAATAACGGTTTTAATAATCTAAATTTGGGAATAAGAGTTTGCTAATCTGGTTATCAATAGCGTGAGGATTTGTTGATTTCAGGATTTAGATGGCGAGCAGCCGAACGACAACATCGATGCAATCAACGATGAAACTTTTGGAGTAGATGTCGATGAAGGTGCTTTGGATGATGATCTGGAACAATATTCAAAACAAGTAAAATCCTTATTTCTCTTATATTTCGGAAGAAATGAATTTTTTTTATCATGTTAATGCTCTTCCTATCCCTTTCCATAACTAAGGTTATAATTATAAATGTAAGAGAAGTCGAAAATCACAGTCGAAAGGAAATGCAGAACTTACATCAGGCGGTTTAGGGCAGACATATGTTGTATATACGTTTTTTTTTGATCCTCAACATATGAACCGATGTAAAAAATGATTTTTAATTTTTAAATTATTTGCAGACAGCAGGTTTACATCTGGATGACGAACCGCCTAAATGGTTTGATGAACCCACTTGTTCTGTATCCGCACCGCATCCGTCTGAATTACCAACACCTCCTTTTGGATTTAATTCATTCCCTTCAAAAAATGTGTCTCCGACTCAATGCAAAGCTTTCGGAGATTTCAAGATGCAATTGGTATGTGAAACATTATTTCTATTTTGGTGTTAGTGTAAAACAAATTCCAGGCTTCATCTCCATATAGTTTTTGGGGTTATTTGAGGCTCTAGATTTGCATTTATGGACATAACAATTTGATTTAACTGCTTAGTTTAGTCCATTAATTTATGCAAGAAGCGATAGGAAATAGGAAAAGAATATGATTTACTTAAAATTTATGAAAATATATTGAATTTTGTAGGGAACGACCGATACGTTGTGGAAAACTATTGATTCTACAACATCATCACTGGGTTGGAGTGGTTCAGAACTTTCAACACTGCAACATTCCTCAGCATATGACTCTATAAATAAAACAATCATAGATCGAACGAATTTTCAACTGACGAAGGTATTTTTTCAATGAAAATATTCTACTCGGTATTTTTCTAACCTAATTCTTAAATCAGTTTCGCTTCCGTTAAATTGACCTTTTAAAAGAATGCACATAAATTAGAGTAATTCAACAACTTGTTAGTTAAATATGTATTATGAATTTAATACACAGTACATGTTATACAATGTATTAAATTATAACATGTACTATGTACGAAATGAAGGGATGAGATATAAGATATCAGGAATGTGGTATAAAAATGCCATTTACAAAATAATATATTATTGGAGGAATGTTCTGATAAAAATGATGATGGTCGCTCACTAGCAATGGTACCAAGAAATGCGCTTACTCTTGAAGAAGTTGAAAGAAACCATGTTTCTAGTGCATCCAAATCAGCACATTCAACAATGCTGTCTTTACCATCAGGTTCTTAATGAAACTTGATTATCTGTTTATTTCGTTAGTAATATTTAGCGTTTTCTTTTTTCCTATATTTATTTCTCTTAGGTGCCGTAACACTAGCGGAGTTAGAAAAACAACTCTTGATGCAATCGGCAAGCCAGGCAACAGTATCCACTCCCGATGTTTATCGATCTACAGTTGTTTTACCACCAGATGCACGAGTTCCACCGATGATCCCTCCGCCACCAGCAGCCCCACCTCCACCTCAGTGCTTGCCCTTTCCAATATTACCTCCCTTCGCTGTGCAAATTGCAAGAGGTATATGTTCATTTTTACTCCGTTATTTTGTAAATCAGACAGAAATTGTTGAAAGACAATCATTGTATGACAATTACATATTTTGTTATATGTCGTTGCTTAACAGTCGTTTTTTTTTTCGCCTTTATCTTCTTAACTTTTTGTAATCCTAAGAGTGGAGTTCGAAATTAACAATTTAGATTTGCATATTTTTCTTTTTAGATATAAAATTCCTTATGATTATGTTATAAGTGATAAGGTTCTCCATAAAAAAGTAACAGAAAGTAAACTTAAATTCTAGTTAAACTTAAATTCTTGTTCATCTGCTAAGCAGTTTTTAATTTTTCACTTTCAAAATTACAAATTTTAATTTCAATGACTTTTCGATTTCTTAATTTTTCAGCTCATCTGTTCGGTCAGTTGCCGGAATTACCACCTGGTTTTCCACCAATAACACCACAAATGCGAGCAGCAATCCTTTCACTTGGACCACCACCTGTAATGCGAATGCCTTCGCATGCAATGCTTCCGCCGTTTCCTTTTGTACAACAGTCTTCCCAGTTAATGTTTGTTTTCTTTTTTTTTTAATCTGCTTTCATTTCAAAATTTTTTATTGAACCGTCGAAAATTTTAGTTTTGTTTGATTTTATGTTCAGGAGATATTCCGTTAAAATCATGCAGTCTATATTGATCCATTTTTAAACTAGTCAGTTGTAGCAATGCATTGAGCGCAAGTATTTTAAAAACATTTTTTCGCAGTAAATTTCTTTTCAGGCCAATTCGACCAGCGGTGCCCTCATATTTGCCTTGTCCTTCACAGTCCCAGATACAATCACATATTCTTCAAATGCCTCACCACAATATGAGTTACAGTCGAGATCGTTCGAGTAAGCTTACCGGTTTAGTATCTAATAAGACAATTTCTGATTTTGCATTATATCCTTTTGCTGGCTTCCTTTCGAAAAAAGAGCGCAGTTGGCTTATCAAAATTCAGCAGTTGCAATGCCAGGGATGTGGAAATCCGTATGAGGATGATTTTTATTACACGGTATGTGTTATAGTTGTGTTTGTTAATCATTAATGTCAGGCCGAAGAATCACATTAAAATTTAAAGAAAATTCACGCCCTATATTTAGCTAATGAAGTATAAATCGTTAACATTTGATACGTTTATTCATGGAATCGTAACAAATGGTTTTTCTCAGTTTCTTTTATCAATATATTTTGAAATTTATATTTGTTTGGAGTGTGTTTATTTGCACGGCATATATGCCATATTGTTCTCCACTCATCCATGTTTTGTTCATCTGCGATAGGAAATATCTTTTTAATAGAATTTAGATTATCTTTTGTTTGATCTTGTTGCTTCTTATCTTGCTATTTAATCACAGACATGGAAACAACGGAAAATGAAATTTGAGAAGCAGAAAGGATTAAAACTAGAAGATGAAGAATCTGATTACATGTGTTGCGCCACTAACTCGCATCATTGTCCATATGTTCCGCCGACATTTGTTGGTAGTTTGGGAAAGCCAACACTTTCCACTATTAATTATCCAAGACAGGTTAGTCTCTTTTCCGTCAGAATTATTATTACTATTTATCTGCTTTAATAGAAGCACATTCTCATTGCTACATATCATCACCATCGATAAAACTTTTAAACAATTTACTTTTCCAGTGAAGTCTAATTTTTCGAATATTGGATGCTTATTTTTCTCACGTTTTTACCAATATCTATTATGTCAAATTGCATGCTCTAACTCTCGTTTCTTTTGTATCATTTTCATCAATTAATAAATTAATAAGCAAGCGAAGTGGTTCATATTGTAGGCTTTTCAGAAATCCCCCAACTTATCAATTGAACAAAGAATCTGATGAATATTTAAATGCAAATGATACAAAGTGATTCATTTCTCTTGATTCTTACATCACACGCTTATGCTTTGAAGATTATAATAGTCAATTAATTTTTGAATTTCAGCTTATCGATCTTTCGAGCGACTCTCCGGATGATGATGATAAGCTTTCAATGAAAGGTAATACCTCACAGAAAAAGTTGCGAGCACTTCTTTTGCAGCTGGAAAATGTTGCATTATTAATTATCGAATGTGATGACAGACGTCGAATACTCTCTGCTCCTTCACTTTCTTGTGAAATTCAGTTAGATTTTGCCATTTTTATGTTTTTTCTTACAGTATAGAAAACTGACGTATGTCCACCATTTGTATTTTTGATTTTTGCATTTAAATTTATAAAGACTCCTTGCTTTGTATAAAACTTAACGCGGCCTTTAGTTTTATAAGTTTATTCTTTGGTAAATAATGACATTTAACATTTCATTTTTAATGTTCTACAGGGACGAGATGAGGGTTGGTATTGAAAGTCGTATGAAAACCATAGTCGAAACTCTGTGTTTGAACGGACGTTTGCAAGCCGTTTTGTTAATTAATAAGGGTCGTCAAATGTTTGTAAGAGCATTGTCCCTCGCCAATGAACAAGAACAATTACATCTTCTTAAAAGTTTTTTTGCAGCTTTATCAACTATTGCCAAAAAAGTTCCATCAAATGAGGTTTTTTTTTAATTTTTGGCGATTAATATAAATTGTGGTGCTTGTTGCGGGTTTAAGTTTTCTGCAAAAAATTATTTTTCTTTGTATTGTAGATCCTAGCATCGAAGTTATTGGCAAGCTATGTAAGCATCATCGTTAGTTTACTTTTAGAAAACTTGCTACTAAAAAAAGTGATTTTCACTTTTTTCTTCGTATGATATGGGAAATCATGTTTTTCTTTTCAACGAAAAATAGTATTTTCAGATGAATGAGTCATTACTTGTGCCAGTATTCGAGACATTTTCTCATTTTTCGAAAAATACACTCACCAGTTTCATTAGTAACTCGAAATTGGAAACTGTTGATGCAACTATGAATCTGGTAAATAATTCATTCCTATCATATCATATAGTTTATAAGTCGTCAAAACTTTTTTTTATACAATGGAACATTTAAAATATTTATGAAAAATGTCCATCTTATTCTCTTATCCAATAAAATTCTTCTGTCATTCTACTATCTGTGTGCGTTCAAAAAGATGCTGTGTTGATATTCAAACTATTCCATTTAATCCAATCGCAGCTAACTTCTAGGCTTTAGAGATCAAATAATTGAATAAATTTTTAAAATCGTTCTTCTAATGTATTAAATGGTTTGAGATTTTTTGAAGATTATTGTAGGAATTGATAGAATTTATACTCGATATTTTAAATTTTATTTCATTTTGATTTGCGAAATTTTGTGGTTACTTCATATCTATAAGTTGTTTCAGTTTATGACAAATCTACTCATATCATTATTGGTTTGCTGTTCACGTCAGAATTGTTCTTTGGATACGTATTTTTGCGCTACTTTTCTATCTTCGCTGATTCGACCATGCTCACAAGAAGTTAAATGTTCTTTAGAACAGTATATTGTTTTAACATTAGAAGATGTTAAAATACTTGATGCCTGGTCAGCCAATAATATTACCGGTTATCATGGATCAGCTGCTAAGAAACTTATTCAAAATTTGCAGCTTACTTGTAGGCTTCAGGAATCGAGTAATTGAATGAATTTTTACTTTTTTTCTTGAATTTTTTTGAAAATTTGCTTTATGAATGTAATCTTACCTTCACTTTGTTTTTATATCTACCTATGGTCATGTTAGTCGTGTTTCTTTTTATATCGTTTATTTCTTTTTTCTGAAATAATGCTTTATATTCTGTTACATTCAAATTGTCAACAGTTCTTATAAAGTGAATAATCTAAGAATTTGGTCAAGTCATTTCTGTGGTGTTGCCTTACCGGATCTGTGTTGTATTTGACCGATTATCTGTGTAAGTATCAGTATGGTTCCCGATCTTTGTATTAAGAAAGAGAACTAAGTTCAAATTTTAAGTTAGATTAAATATACAAAGATTTTACTGTAGTTTTCCACTTTCCTCAAAATATCTGTGCTTCTTGTTACTTTGCTCGTTTCTATATTTATCATTTATATTAGTATTTCTTGGGCGATTTTTTTGTTTTCAATTTCTCAGAAAAGTATAACAGGCTTAATATAATGATGAAACTCAGAGCAATATTATTTTTTTTCTAGTGATATATATAGAGTTTTTATAAGTAATAAGGCAGTAGAAAATATTTCGCTTTTCACATTTAGATTTCTGCTTTTTTTGTTTTGTAATCATCGCTTTTTGAGTTTTTGATTGTTTAATCCTTGGATTTTTGTAATATGCCTTTTGTTTCAATGCATAAGTTTCGAGCGAAATCAACTGAAATTGGGTCAGTTGAGAAAGAAAATTTTTTCAGTTAAGAAATAATTTTTGAAATCAGATATAAGCAGTCATTTTTGAGTAATCACTGGAAATATGTATTTTATTTATTGTCTCGGAAACAGTTCCTTTTACTAAATTTATTTTAAGTGATTTGATTCAAAATTTTGCTCTCTCTTTCTACACATATTCTTCATTTCAATTTTTCTTACAGAATTTTTACTTTTATTGGCTCCTACTAGCGAAACTTAAAAATCGTCGTTGTCTGTTTTTTATGCTTTCATATTTATGTGAGAAACCAAAGAAATGCTATTGTCTTAAAAAAAAAAAAAAAAATTTTATGTTGTTAGTCTTCTATGCTGTATGATTATCATTCTTAAATTCATAATTGTGATGATCATTGTTGACTTCTGAAAAGATGATTAAAATTTTTTTTGAAATTTCAAATAATTCGTTAGAATTGTAATGTTCGGAATTGGAAAATACATGTGCACATTAATTTTTAGGTTCGCATTACTGCAGATTATTATTATCGTAGAAATATATCGATTGTTTTACAGCATTTTGTTTTGTTTGCAACAGGTTAGTTGCCTAGCTAAAACATTTTACACAATAATTGTTTTGCCATTATTTCTGATGTTAGAGAGTTGTCATTGACATTTTAATAATACTATTCAGGTCCAAAACTAATTATGTTATAGTTAAACAGTAATCCTAATGCTAAGTAGATGATTTTCTACCAATTGGAATTCATCATATCATTTAGATAAATATCACAACATCATATAAATTTCGATGATTTGATTTGATAACGTATTGAAATTTGGTCATTTCAAACTTTTATTCTTTTCAGTTCTAATCATAAGAACGAGTTTTTTCATTTTTTTAGCATTTTTTCACATATTTGCAGTGTATAGAAATATGCAGAAACGTTTACTACTCTCCTTTTTTTGATATTTGCTATTGTTTTTTTCTTTTGGCAATTTCAATAATTGATAAGTTCATTTCGATTAATTTGAAATGGTTTATGCTTGCAGTGTGCTTGAGTGAATACAAGTGAGAGGAATCAATGAACAAGCGGAGATTTTATGTGGTAGACTGCTTAATTAAGATCAAATTTAATTATTTGCATATTCCAAATATATCGTATAATATTAATGTATTGAGAAATATGATACTTCATAACTGAGAAAAAAATCTTGGCATCAACTTCAAAAAGCAAATAAAATTGGTGATATAGGAAGAGGAAAAGTGAGAAGGTATATATTAGTCTATTCTAATGATCGATTCTGATATAATATTTCCCATTACCGCTTAATTACTAGCGACCTGCTAATTAATTATAGTAGATGAGAAAAGATGTAATTTTGAGTTTGTTCATTTCACATTTCAATTAAATATATTGCTGGTACTTTCAAATAATTCTTTAGATATTTCTGGAACATTCGTAGATTTTTTCACTTTTTTGTTTTTTTAGAAATTGACAATTAATTATTACTTTGAAGTTACACATTTTCGTATGGATAAGAATGATGATTTTCTCTTAATTTTTCGGATAAAATTATCGTGATTATCAGCTTTCGAAATATTTCTATTTTTAGTGTCACGAGATAGAAATGATTTAAATTCTTTTAGGAATAATTTCTGTATTAAATAAACTCAGTGGAACGATGAAATTATACAGTTCTGGTTAAAATTCTACACAACTTTTGAAATAATCAAAATTGACTTCAAATCTTCGCTTATTTATAAGTTGATCAATCTCACAGGTATTTAATCAAACCATCAAGTCATTTCTGTCTTTGAATTTATATCTGATCACTGGAAATCGAGATTTTTATTTTAAAGCATAAAAATGTGATGATATATTTCGAAATCTGCATAATAAATGATAATATGTTCGAATCACCAAATTTTTTTTTCTCGAGTCGAAAAATCTAATGATTCGAGGAAAAAATAAATATTTTTCCAAACATTGATTGATATATTATATGAAAAATATTTATAACTGATTAACTTCTTTTTTACATGAGATACAAGACTTCCTGAGTTTTGCTTTTTTCTCTAATATGATTTGAAATAAAAAATTCGGTTTTTATCATTTGTTTTAATTTTTCTATTACCGATCGGTTTGTTAATCATTATTTCTAAACTATATTTGACATTCCGTTACGCCATCCGATGAAAAAATTTTTCCTTTTTCTTTTTTCATTTCCATCATATTTCAACTTTAATTTTCTTTCATTTTTATAATTTAATCTTCAATCGTAATTTTCAGCGATATGAATTATTTCAATTTGACTTGATAAAATAAATATAACAATAATATGTTGATTAAAAAAATCCTATTAGAAAAAAGTTACTATAATAGTTGTTTAATTTCAGCATAAGTAATATTTTCTTATAAAGTAAAACTCTTAACAAATAATTTTAGAAGCTAAATTATAGGTAAAATTTAATTCCAATAGAATGAAGGTTAGAAAATGTTTATATGTTAATAATATTTTCATCAAATTATAATTGCATTACTTGGAGGATATACTTTGCCTAATATCATGCCATCCTTAAATTGATACAAATATTACAGCTAATATTCATATATATTTATAGTTCAATTTATTTTCCTATAGCTATTGATCTATTTCAAATCTCGAATAATTCATATAAATTTTAATTTTGACGATAAGAACAGAGACGATTATTGAAGAAAATACTCGAATATGCATATTTTAGTATTTTTATTTATTTTCAATTAATGCAAGCAACATTATTTTGTTCTTTGTTTTTTTTTTGAATTCCATATAATAATTCATTAATGATGCTATATTAATAATTTTATGATGATTTATGTTTTCATATTCTTATTATCATTATTATTGTTATTCTTATTCTTATTATTATTATTATTGAATATCATTATGATTACTAGTTATCAGATGTATCAATGAATAATATTATTTATTCATTTTATATCAAATTCATCGATATCCATGGTATGGCGAATCATTAATCTTTTTCCCATTTTCAACCTCTAATACTAATCAGTAAATTCTATCTGTCGATATTCGTTGACAGAATGCCTATATGATGAATAAATTTCATTTTCCAATGAATGTCATTTTCTTTCTCATCCATAATCGCATATTTTATTTACTTCTAATAAAATTACATGCTATATTCTTTTTGAGTAAGTCATTTCCCATTTTAAATATCTGTTTAATAAAAATAAATAATATATATTAATAAATAAAATAATTTGATGATGTCACTTATAATTTTTTATTCAACATTACATTTTTATTAGAAATTATTTTATTCTTTTATACTTGCATAAAAGAACAGTAATATATCTTTCTACATGTATAGACATATATAGATGTCTAGCTATTAAAAGTAATTTTATGATATATTATTATAATTATTTCGCTTTCCATTTTTTCCATCTCCCTTCTTATCCTTTCTCTCTTCCTGTCTCTCTCTCTCTCTCCCTCTCCCTCTATCTATCTATATATACATATATAGATATAGGTTACATTGCTAAATCAAACATTAATTAATAGTTTGTTAATTTGTCTTCTTTCCATTTTTCTTTTTTTTCTTGCTTTTCTTGAAATCTTTTTTTTGAAGCATTTCTGATTTTCAATGTATATACTAAATTTTTTTTGATGGCGTGTGTAAACGATTGTTGCATATAGCATTGAACGAAAATTAATGATAGTTGTTCAAAATCTCATCGTCGAATTTTATATTTTTTCATTTTCCAGTCGAGAATAAAAAAATGTATACTAAGCGAATTTCGATAAGAAGTTCCTGATAAGAGAGCAGGAGCAATACTTATATGGTATAATCAATTTATTTTAGTCTTAGCATATGCTACATTAAGTATTATCATATATCAGTTGAAAGTTAAGCAAAATTTTATGAGAAAGTGTTTTTGATTTTTTTTCTTCCATGAAGATAGATAATAGGCTAAGTTCATGAATTAGAAAGTTTCTCAGAAATATCAGTCATCTGCGTGAAGAATGAAATTTGCTTCGTTTGTAGATTCTATAGCTTTATTGTTTTATTGCTTAATTTATGAAATTTTTAGTTATGATTTTATTTGATCACAATTCAAGTTTTAATATTTTGCTGGTTAGAAGTTTTTCCATTATTATAGTTATTGTTCTTATGACTGTTAATGAGGTTTATTTTTGTTATGATTAATCTCTTACATTTTATATTATTAATTTTTTTTAGGTCATTATGATAAGTAATTATGAAATTAATCGATGGTGAATGGATTGACCAGTCAATGGTACCATCAAATACAGCACCAATTATTGATCCACGCTCATTTCGGTCCTTCTGTTTTCGAGGCGAAGGTCGTGCAAATTTTGTGATTAGTGCAAAATGTGAAAAAACAGGTTTAAGGTATGCTTCTTTTAAAAGAAAAAAACTCTTACATAGACAAATGAGTAAAAAAAACATTCTCATTTTTGAAGAATGTTTGTCTTTTCTGACAGACTTTACAACTTAAACTTTACAAGTCTTTCGAAAAGCTTTACAACACATCAATTCTTTGTTTTCAATTTCACAAATGAAGAAAAAACGTGAGAGATTTATGTCTTTTCTTTTTTTTTTAGAATAGCTTGGAGATTGACAAAGCAGCGTAGATCGGGAAATGTAACAACGAAACCGAAATGTCGTGTTGTTATTGCATATTTGGAGAAGCTAATTGTGCCTTTTCTTGGTCGACAGTTTCTTGTTAAACCTAAAATTGTTGAAATTGATACTGAATCTCTGCATCATCTTGCCAAAGTAAATTTTTTAATTTAAATTCTTTGATATTTTAAACTATATATCATCTAAAAAAAAAGTTTTCATACAAAAAAGGCATTTGATGCTTCAATAATGATAGATAGGCATGGAAGCATACATCTGATGCTTCAAGAAATGAATATACTGTTGTGTTCAAATTTCACGAATTATATTGCACTGCATATGAATAATATTATGTGATATCCAATATGTGAAGAGAAATGCTATTTGCAGTTTGCAGAACTACTTTATGTATATCAAAATACTGTTTATAAAAAAAGATGCATTCTAGGTATTTTTCGCATTTCTTCTTGCTCATTTAGCTCACATCTCGCAACCTGAATTCATTCAAAATTTGCAATAATCTATGTAACAGAAATATTTAATTTAACTAACAAATTTTTTTTTCCAGATTCCTGCCCTTCCATTTAATTTAAAGACTGAAACATTCGATGAATTATGCGATCCAAAAAAATACCCCTCCACAATGAGCTTCTTTCCAATTCCGTGCTCGAAAGATATTCGTTATGTGAGCATTTTACAAATGATGGATGCCACAAGGATTCCAAAATGTTTATCATCACAATACTTTGGATCGACAATTACGGTAGAAATTAAGCCCAAACAAGGTTTTATGCAAAATCACCCTAACATCAATGTGCCGTATTGCAACAATTGCATCTTACAGGTTTTTTTGTGTATTAAATATCTTAATATTTTATATAATATAAGATTAGTTTCATTTTGTAGTTTAACTAAGATACGTATATTACTGCCGTAAAATTAATCATTTAATTTAATACTTGCAACACATAAGCAATTAATTGAAACGTCAATATTGAAAAGATTTTATTTAAAAATTTACCGAAATGAAATTTTAGACTATGCTTATAGCTGGAAAAGTGTCATTCGAATGCTTTTGAACAGATGTACGATTTTTGTCCTTTGGATTTGTTCAGCGGTGATTTGAAACGAATGCGTAAGGCACTTAATTCATTATTCATAGTACCACATCGAAATCTCCGAATTTTTCTAGACGGAAGTCTGATACATTCTGATGAACATCAGCTGACTAGTGAACAGCTTTGTGAATCACTTTTTCGTGATGGATCTATTTCCCTTAAACAATTAATCGATGCCGTAAGTATTATTATGTTTTCCGAATTTTTTCCCGATTTTTTATTCAAATTTCTATAATTTCCATTTTTATCGGAATTTTACATCGAAAAAATTGTTGACGGTATTATCCAGTCCTTCATCATTTTTAGCAAAAAATTTAAAATATCATGATTTTCCTTAACTTTTAACTCACTTAACATGATTTTGTGCAGTTTTCATTGAATATTTATTGTTTAATTTTGTATGTCTTATTTGGAAATATGCTAGCTTTTAACGAAGTTCCTGTTGTTTCTGTAATCAATTTTTAATGATAATTGAAGATTTGCAGTTATGCTGCATTTTGGTGGATGCACCATCGGACGATTTATTTGCTATGCATGATTCAGGTGTTCTTACGAAGTTACTGAATGGACAGCGGATCGATACGATTGGCATAGTTCGTGCTTATCAAATTTATACAAGCCTTCCTGAAACAACGCAGGTTAGATATCTTTTACCGCGATATTGCCTTCGTTTTTGAAGATTTGGATTTTTGAAAAAAATATTTGAATTATTTCTGTTTTACTTACTATTTTTGGCAAATTTTTTTAAATGTGCTTGAATATCAAACAATTTCAATGTAATTTTTATTGAATTACAAAAGGATTAAAAGTATACTTGATTACTAAGTAAAAATGAATTAGGTCTCATATACAGTTTGTTCGAATGCAGTCATAAAATTTTTTGCAATAAATATATGAATATAACTAATATTTCTTGCTTATAGAAAGAACTGTTGGATAAATGTTTATTACCAAAGAAAGGCATTACATTTCTTCATCAGAACACAGATCGTGCCTTAGTCGAACGTTACCTCTTGGCTGCTACAATGAAAGATTGTTCGTTGATGATCAGTATGCGATTGATTGATCCAGTTGCTGCTCAAAATGTGCAATCATCAGGGCGACAAGTTGTGCGAGTTGTCGGAGCTTCTGGAATTGGTTATATTAGTTTTGCATATTCCGTGAAAATTGTCGATCTTGATCCAAAATCACCCAAAAACTTGTTAAATGCTTATACTCGTTTTATGGACGGTGTTAAATTAATAGAACATGTACCTAATTTACGTAGGCCATGTGTTCCTTAAAATAATTGTTTTTTTCATTCAAATCATTAAATACAGGTAATGAATGTACTGGAAGAGTAGTACCTCTGCAGTTTTTCTTTGTCTTGTTATTTTGTCATCTTTCATTTCGTTTTTTTTTAAACTAGGATTGATGAATTTTAAGTCAAATTTGAAACAAATTTATCAGTCTTGAAAAGTCAAACCTATGATGAATGTATCTCTGGATTTGATAATCTAAAATTGAGAGATCGTTGCGGCATATGTTGGATTATATAAAAATTAAAATGTTAAATGGAAGAAATGATGATTTTTTGCAAAAGTAATACGACCTGTCAAAATTTTATTCATTATTATTTGATTGTTTTTACTCACATATCTTCTGCTTTTGTTTTATTATGCGATATTTGTATTTCCATGGTACAGTTTATACTTTCTTTTATTGCTTTCACTTGCATTATCATATTAAATGATCTGTGGTCATGCTGATCTTCAGATTTGATTTTTAAAAAGTTCTATTCATTTTTTTTTCGTGAGAAGATTAATGTAGATTATCCAAAAATAATGAGGTAGATCATTACTTGAAAATTAGTAAATGGAATTAGTTCTTTTTCATTTCACAAAAAATTCCTATTTATTATTTCTTATGTGATATGTGACGGTTTTAATTTACATTCCTCAAAAAAAGAATGAAGAAAAAAATCCCAATTCAAGCTCTTAAAAATTTTTATTTCTCCAAATTCCTTCTTTTTTTCGAATAACCTGGTTCTTTTTTTAACATCTAGACACAATTGTTTATTTTTTAGATTAATTGCATCATAGATTAATTTTTCTGTTCTTTTCATATAGTCAGATGAAAATGCTTGTAATTTATTAAAATTGATGCACTTCCTGCATTTCATTTCAAAGATATTTTTGCAGAAGAAGAGAAATTCCATTACTTTTCACTTTGCCATTTGTTGTGATTTATAAAACAAAAAAAAAAAATGTTCTTTCATTTCCGTCTACTTTTTTCTTTTCTTTAAATTATTGATGTTTGGATTGATATCGTTCTATCGTTATTATATCAAATATAAATTCTTTTTCCTTTATTATTATTGAACCATACAAAAATAAAGCATTTGAAATATTGCATATAGTTTTCAAAGATTAATGCTTAATTAATCATAATTGTGATCTTTTGATGTTAATAATAAACATCCAGTGATTATAACATGGAAAAGAATTTGGCCAATATTTATTATTTAATGCAATAGATGATAGATAAATATTGCCATTTATTTCAACGACACTTTTCTTGTATAAAGAATTATTTCAGCTATGATAATGTTAATTTATTTTGTGAAGTATTTTGTTTATTTGCTGATAATTTGATGAGATAGATGTTGGAATAACCTCTTATGTTTAACATCAGTTCTGTTCATTCATATATGATTGCTTTCCTTCGAACATAAATTGCATTCTGAACAAATTTTTCTTTTTCTTATTTTTATTAATTTATTCTAACAAAAAAATATTCTAATAAATGAATTGATTTTTAATTTCATTCCTCTTTTTTTCAATGATCAACTTGTTGTATCAGTCGATGCTCTTTCTCATTCGGAAGTATTAAAATCACTTTTTTTTTATTTTTGTCGATTCTTCTCTTTCCTTTTTTCTTATTACTTCTTCATATTGCAACTTTTTAAAAATTTTTACATTTCAGAAGCTAATTTATCTTTCAAAAGCTAAAATTCAACTTATCTTCTATTTCATTAGTAATATTCTTTTATTGTTTTTTTTTGGAATTCTTCATTTGTAATCTCGAAACTCATCGCGCTTCTTTCCTCTCGAAAAATCTATCGTAAAAATCTCACTACAGTTTAAGAATAGTAGCTGTAATTAACGAAGCATATATTTTAAAAAGTATAAAAAAGAAATTAATATTGTTAATCTTATAGAAGCTAAAAAGATTTATGTTGTCATTTTATGATAGTTTAATCAGTAATTTTTGATTATCAGTTTTTGTTTAAGGAATAAGTCAGCCAATTCTGTATCTACTGTAGCCCATTTATATTCGCATATCCTTGGCAAGGATAGAATTAGTAAAATTTGTATAATTTTAAACACTGGTATAATTTATAACAAGCAAAAATTTAAATTAAAATTAAAATACATTTGCTAATCTTAATTTGAATTGTATCAATATGTATTCATGAACAATCAGATTAATTGAAAGCAATTCTCTTCGAGAAAATATTTCGAGAAAATTTGTTGAAATTAAAGGAAACATAAAATAAAGTGAAATTCCTACTGTAGGGATTGTTGTTAACTTTGATAAGAAAATTTTATCAGCTGCTATAAAAACAAATTCATTTGATGTGAAATTTAATTTAGATTTATTGGTGCGAGTGTAAGCGCAAAGGTTGTTTCTTGATTTTACGCGACTATAAAACCCTATAATAAAAAAAAGCTTCTAATCAATAATTGATCACATTCAAAATTCATACAATTTTTAGTAATGCTATTTTTTAATTCTTATAGAAAATTATTGTTCATTGCAATCACCTAATTTCCTAATTCTCTCTTTACCATAGAAATAATGTTTAGAAAAATTGTCATCGTAATTACACTCATTAATTTCATTTCTCTTCTTCGTGCTGATAATTTAATTTCCATATTTATAATTCTCATTTTCTTTTAGTGATTATGGTACAGTAAGTACGGTATTATGATTGCAATCATGATTATGAGAAAAGCTATTGCATTTATAATTATTATGAGGATTGTTTAAGATAAAAAATTCATTGTTCCATATGCATTGTCGAACATTTCAACTTGGAATCTTTATAATCTCATTACTTGAATTTATCAATGAGAAAATGAAAAGTATAAATATCGGAATAAAATCCGAAAAAAAATTTCAAAAAAACCTCTATCATAACCTTAATTAAAGTTAAACATCCATCTTGTCTTTGTAAATCATTCTTATCATTATGCTTCTTGAAAATTACTAATGCAAATTTTTTGAAATATGAAGAATAATTATAATACTAAAAGAATAAATAAATTTTAGAATATTTTAAAATAGCAGGAATCGATCGCTATAGTAATAAAACACTAAAATTGATTAGAAATATAATTAACTTTATGATTCCATCATTAGTATGATAAGATATTTATGATAGATATCGAACATCCATTGTCGAAAATAAGGTATAAGTCATAACAAGTAGTGCAAAGTTATGTAAAAAATTTCAATTTTTAAACATTTCAAAGTAAAAATAATAAAAAAAATTTCGGCATTAATTTATTAATATTATTAAATGATTTAAAGAAAATAATCTGAAAAAGATCCTAAAATTAGGAAGGAAGAATTTTTTCCTCTACCGAAATAATAAAAAAAAAGAGAATTTATAGTTAATTTAAAGGTAATTGAAATATTTGATGAAATGTTCAAAAGTTTTGAGAAAAATAATTGGACTGAATGAAATAATAGTAGTTATATATTTCTCAACATGATGCATATATACTACAACAAATATTTTATAAATCTTCCAGTCTAAATAAGAAATCAAATAAAATTTCAAGATTTTAGTAGACTGGATAAATGATATATTAATTAATATATGCATAATAATATTTAGGTTTGAGGAGCGATGAATAATTTATTAATTGAAATTGTTTAGTTAAAGTAAATATTTAAATTAATTTGAAAATTCCCCCACTTCTTTTTTAATTTATTAATAAAGTATTTGCAATATTACGAATAGCCTTGATAATAAGAGTAATGGACATTTTTGCTATCAACTTAAAATTAATTATAGTCGAGAAAAATTATATTGCACGGAAAAAACTTCACATTTTCTATAATAATAAGAAATAAATGAATTGTGGATTATGCAAATATTAAGAATTAATCTGTATTCTAAGGAATGATAGAGAAATGTTAAATGGTGATAAGAGATGATATATATATCAAATATATCCACTACTCATTTTTTTCATTCATAGAAATTATATAAATTGTTTATATTTTATAGAAATTATATAAATTGTTTATATTTACATTATATTACATCACATCATTATATTGGTTAATTATTTTTCACAATTATTTGCTTATAATCTTTTGTGCTCTCTTCCGAAGTAACATCAGAAAAAAGCGAAATTTTTGATTTAATTAAGTGATAATTGATTATACGAAATAACTAGTATAATTTACATTAAATGAATACGAAAAAATAGAGAAAAATTCGGAATGAAAATTACAGTTATTACATCTCATTTCCAGACTAATTAACGCTTTGTTTTAAATTTATTTAAAAAAGACTTGCACATGCAATAAATAATAAAAAGTATTTATCATTATTACCAATAATCATTTTTCTTATTGACAAGGAATACTGATAAAAACAAAAAGAAAATAAATTAAATATAAGTATTCATTGTTATCAATAATCACTATTTTTATTGATAAAAAATGCTGATACAGAAAAATTACTGAAGAAAGGACTGAGTCAATAAATACTGCTGTAATTTGCATATATTTCCATTATATATCTTATTGTTAAATCGATGACTGTAATAGTGTTATTGTTGATGCAAAGTTACATATGTAAGTAAAGGGTAATAGTAATATATTTATATATGAAAATGCTAGTAGATTGATAAGAACATAATTAAATTTATCAACAACAATAAAAGGCGATTGACCAATGGTAGTATTAAATAATTACATAGTATTTTATCCAACATATGCTGATTATTTGATATAATTTTATCCAACATATGCTGATTATTTGATATCCATACTTTTCATAAATATTATTGTCCAAACTTTGCTGAGCATTTTAATTTTAATATTCTTTTGAGATCACTGATAAAAGATTAACATTTATAAATTGATTAGTGAAGAGTCCATATTTATCTGATTATTGATAAGAAGTTTGAAGGATAATAATAACAGTGACCTAAAAAAAGATAGATAAATTGATAGTTAAACCTGATTCGTATATCTTTATCTTAACTAACTTGTTTTAATATATTTATTCAATAATTACTGCTTATAAATCATAATTTTTTTAATTGATAACTGACAAGGAGTTTAATAACTATCAATCCAAAAAGGATAAATGAAACTATACGAAGTCAATAATTTTCGCCATATGTCTCTACTCTTTCTAAATTCTACATCTAAATTAATATTACTTTCTTAATTTAATATACTTAATCAATAATTTGTTTACAATAAATATATCAGTGAATTGATCGATGTAAACTATAGATATTCAGTATATAGATTGCAATTACAGCTTTAATTTATTTATGGATCAATCAAATCTATCGAATTTATTCCAAGTAAAATGATATGATATATTACTTTCTCGCAAATTCGATTCGTTTATTAATTGGATTAAATAATTTCAGATAGACTATGTTGTTCTTACAACAATAGTATTGTTGTTATGCATTATCAGTGTAGTGTGGTGGATGTCGAGATTTTCTTTAATTCGATTTTCTTTTAAATCATTAACTTTTAAACCAATCAATTTTTATATTTTTGTAGTTTTACTTCTAAATATGTTATCTTTGTTATGTCTCCTTAGTTAGTGCGTCCTGAGATTTTCTTTAGTTCAATTCTTTAATAATTTTTTCCTTCTTTTTCTTAATTGATTCCCGAGATTTCTCTTCATCCATTATTTTAATAACTTTTCTCACTAGTACTTCTTTTTATCAACTATTCTGTTTATCATTTCAATGTCACATTCCGAATTTTTCTGCTAAATATATTGTCATACTGTTAACAATTAACTTTTTCCTTTCCGAATTCTGCATATAATTCCAAATTATTAATATTCACATTTTTAATTCATAACCATCTGAAATTTCCATCAAATATTTTGATTAGAAGCAAATACTATTGCAATTATGGATTACAAAAATTATGAAGAAATAATGATAGACATTCGACGGGAAATCATTGTCATTCTATAATTAAATTAATATTTTATAGCTGCTGAATATCAGCTTAATAAAATTACCTGATCTCTCTAGAATCCCCGATATTTCTAGGATATTCTAAAATAAAATACTTTGTTATTATAAATGATTTTATCTTCTAATTTTCTGTTTCTTGCAACTTTTCAGTATTATTTTCTCAAATAGTAATTTAATCTTTTTTTCGACAAATTCTAGAAATAAGCATTCTTAAAAAAAAGTGCTTACTTCTACTGACGATCATTCTCGTTAATATGCAAATGGTATTATCGAGAGCTGCTAATTAAAGCTATTCATTTATATTAATCGTTTCTAGCAGTTATCTTATAATATAATGCATTAAATTATTTAAGCTATTTTAAGACTAGAAGTATTTCAATTTTTATTATTGAATTTTTTAAGCCAAGATTATAATTCAATATTTTCTTGGTTTCTTTCATTTCATAACATAGGATAATTAGCAAATCTATATATTTAGTATTTTAAACTTTTTGCTAATATTTTAAATTTCTTGAACCTTGAACCTTATTTTTATTCATGATACATGTATTTGTTATTAATTATTTCAAAATATTATATTTCTTACAATCATATCTGTCAATTTCTTCCTTTTTTTTACTATCTATCGTTTATTTTTATTTTACAGTCTTACTTAATTTTAATTCTAATTTTTATAAAATAATTTAACTTCTTGTCGTCGCTATTTTCATTTAAAATAATCCATACAATATCAAATTAAATTCAAATTGAATTTCTCCATCAATTTTAATTTGCTTCTTAATTCGTTCTTACATTAATCTGTTTGCCAATATAACTTTTTACTCAAATTCTTTCCTCTAATAAATATTAAGTAAATCATTTCCTATATGAATAATTCGTTTCATTTATTATTGCATTTATTCATTTAGTATATTTTAATTGTTTTCATTTTTGTCCTATTTTTTTCTTATTTTTCATTACGGCCACTGTGAGCAATAATTCTTTAGTTATACCGTATCTTAATTTTTTGTGGAATACACAGAATATTTGTGTGAAAAAAATACGACGAAATATTTTAAAAAATGCGAAAATTCAACAATTTGTACTTTGAATTAACGTATTTTTTATGTATTTTCTAAATATATATATTTGTCGTTTATTTTATTAATTTAATTTTAACAAATTTCCTTTGACTATTTTATTATTGACGGATGATTTGAGTTTTTTTCGAATTTTCTGTTTTATTTTATTTTTCTTTTAATCTTTATTTTCTTAACACACATTCAATAAAAATGATTATTTTTCTGTTATTTCATTGTGGCAATATTTGCATATCTTTTTTTTGTCGTTACAAAGTTTACGGAAATTTTAATTTTAAAATTTCAAATATTATCCATAAGCTTAAATATTATTGCGGAATATCTTTTATTTTGCACAAAATGCATTCGTCTGAGTAAAAAGTTTTTTAAATTTCATTGAGAGATCAATTTTGAAATAAATTAAAATTGATGATCTGTTTTTTTATTCTATTAACATCTGTTTTTCTGATTTATCGTTTAATTGCTCTTCCAACAGTTACTCAATGTTATGTTTTTTACCGTTGAATAAAAGTAATTAAATTTTGTAATTCTAAAATGTCTAGAAATCTTCAGGCTTCTAGATGTCATTAGATTAATTCAGGCAAAAACTGAACCTTGCTTTAGTTTTCTTTATGGATGAAAAAGTTTTAGGCACTGCTATCTTAAGGAGTTTGAACAAATATAGATTTTAAATTAAGCTATCCGGATGAGAACTGTTTTTTGAAATAAGTTCCGACATTAATAATCCAGCCTGGTTCTCCGAATATTCACTTAGGAATTAATAATATGGAGCATTTTTGCTCTTGAATTTAATTTACATTTATATCGAGATTTTTCAGGTCATCTCAGTCGTCTTTAACAAAAATTCTTAGTTGCAATTATCATAAAAATGTTGACTATTATTATTATCATTATTATATAATAATGATTATTATTATTATTATATAATAATAATAAAATCAATTTATTATCATTAGCTTATGACGATACTATTATCATTAGCTGTTTTCTCTATAAAATTATTTTTGTCCCTTTTCAATAAGTATTCATAAAAATAATAATTAATTACATTTGAATGCAATATTTCATTTTATCTTAGCTTTTATTTTACTTAAATTTTTGCAACTGATACCAAAATACATTTCATTTATGAATATTCGTTTCACTTCTTTTTAAATCTCTGCTTAAAATCAATTTAGCTAAATTTATGTAATTTTTTTTTTATAAAATATTCATAAAATATTATCAATTATTATCAAATATTTTTGTATTATTATTTGTTAAAAATTACGACCACTTTTTTTAAAAATTATTTTTCGAATTTTCATATTAATTTGAACAAAAAGATTGTATTTAATTCGAATTTTTCAGAAGAAAAAATAAATACTAATTTGAATTAAATCATAAATTTTCTCATTTCACTTCATGCCAACCAAAGAAAAAAAAGAGCGAAGTTTGCAGAAGCCAAGCAAACAAAGCCAAATGTCTTTGCGATTATTAACAAATTTTTCCTAACTTTGCTCATTTATCTAAACTATATTACATATATATATCCAATATACATCCAATATACATATGTTGCGACATTAGTATATCTAATGTGATGTGCGATTCGAACATCGCATAGTTGCGTCGATGTAATTGGATATTTGGCTGATGGAAATAAAGTTTTAAAGGAAATAGCATTTCATTCTTCCTTCTCTATTTCGAAGTATCCTTCATCTTTTCCTCTTCTTTTCTCGAGACCAACTTTTATCATTCCCTTACACCCTCAAAATTCACTACATTCATAAAGTCTTATCAATTTTTACTTCCGTAATTAATCATAAGTTAAATAATTACACTATCTTATAATGTAACAAACTTAAAATCTTCATGGATTTTCCTAAGAAAGATTTTCATAACATTTCCAACAATTACATCTTGTAGTTTAGATGACAAAAAGACTTCTTTCGAACAAAATTTGATCGATACTTACTTGATTTATTAGCATATTTTAACGAAATAAAATGAGACTTTGTTTTGAATTAAATTTTTCCGTGAATTAAATCGAAATAATAAAGGATTGGACTTTTGGAATATCATTTTTCCATCAACAATTCAACATATTTATAAAAATACTTTGAATTTTTCGATGGAAAAATTTAATTTTGCAAAATTTTTTTTTGGACAAATATTATCTTTTACAAATATTATACAGTTTAGTTATCGAAGAAATGTGACTTTATTTATCATCTGATCATTAAAATAATTCTTTGTGGTAGGGAATAATTTAATATTTTTTCATTGCATATGGTTCCTTGAAAAAAAGACCGATTTTATTGATTAATTTGTTGCGAATTTCACAGCAGATTTTTCTGTGAGCTTCCGCGATATTAATTCTCAATAAATTAAATGTTTCACATTAATCATTTCAATAAAAATTTATTTAAAAAAGTGATTAGTCTGAGGAAACATTTATCAAATTTCTTACTTTCTGTTACCGCTTTCTTAAACAATATCAAATATTAATTTTCATATTTGAAATCTGCTCATTAAGATACCTTAAATAGAATAAGCTAATTTAAATCGATTACCAATTCCCTTTTTTTCATGACTTGCTCCTGACATTCCCGGCATCTCATAATTTCAGATTATTTTGATGTTCTATTTAGTCATTTACTTTTTTTCCATTTATATTTAACTGCTTTAAAATTTGCCCTTTTTAGAAAGCTCTTGACTCTATAAAAATTTTAAAAATAAGTCTAGGAATGCTGGAAGCAATTTCAGATACGAATCATTTGTTCATATATTGATTCTTCGCTTAAATTCCTAGCCATCCTATTATTCTCGACTCGAATTTTTCATGTATAATTTCTTACTAAATTTTAGTATGAAGAATTAAAATCATTCAATAGGTTAACTACTTTAAATTGAAATAATTTAAAATAAAACTTGGAATAATAAACTTGAAATGATTGGTTAATTAATTGATTTTGGATGACTAATTTATTGCTGTCTAAATTATTACGAGAAAAGTTCTTTAATTATATTAGAAGACACTTACTGTTTCCTCAATTTTGCTGTAAAAGTAATTAATATAGGAATAAGAATCATTTCAATCATGTACAAAAAAGTTCATATAATAATAGGTTTTCAACTATGTATAAAGATATTCATATAATAAAATAGCAATCTATTTTGATATTTATGACTGATATCATCTTATCACATTTCAGCTTTGCAATTTATTTCCTTACTGATAGCCCATTTCTTCAATGAAATTAAATAATTGGATGGAAAAAAAAGAAAAAAAAAAAAGAAGAAGTATTACTTCTTTATTTAAAAAAGTGTGCTAAATAATGATATTTTGTTAATTTTTTTAGCAAAAACTGATAAATAATATTTTATTCATTTCTGTCATTTTTTTAACAATTTTCTTTTGTCCTTAAAAATAAAAAAGTTTCTTCTCACTTCTTCTCATTTTTCGAATTTCGTTGGAATTTACACTAAATTTGTTTAATTAAAAAAAGATTTTTCTAATCTTCAAATTTGTGCTTATTGTTTAATAGAAGGATTCTAATTTCTTTCTCTTTTTTTAGATACAAATAATGCATGAAATTCATTCTTTATTTCATTCAATCAATCAATATTTCTTCTATTTTATAATTCAATAAATATACAATCAAATAATTCATTTTAATTCAAAATTCAAATTATATTTGCTTGCATGTTTATGCGTGTATATTTTATCATATTTAAATTGATTACTGAATTTCCTTTTCATTCAAACGATTTCATGCAAAATGTTAAATTTTTGTGTTTAAAAATCAATATTACTATATTAGAGTTTTATGATCACTTCTTTCGCTCACTCATTTGTCACTGTTTGGAAAATTCGTTTGATACTATCATTTGTTAGGATAAAATTTCTTTTCGCAGTAATGTGCCATCGTCGTCAGCTGTTCGCTCTTTATCAATGTTTTGCAGTAACTTTTCAAAATTGGAACTAAATCTCAAGACTCTTAATCCATTAAAGCATTTAATCCATTAATACAATGTTCTTTTGACCTATGATGTCATGAGTATAGTGTACACACAGTATTGTATATTTTAATTTGACCTACGGTATTATATATTTTAATATTCTTTAATATCATATGTGCTTATCATATTCTTATTATTATTAAAAGTTAGCTTATTGATAACTTTTGATCCTAATTACATCTAGTCTTAATTTTTATAATATATATATATATATATATATATATGCATATATCGATTTGAAAAATAATTATTTATCATAATTAACGTGAATTATTAATAGTTGGAGTAAAAATTGCATACAATAATCTATATTCAAAATTAATACTAACAAGCTCAGTGATGCTTGAAATTTCGATTTTTAATAATAATGCTCCATTTGCGATCCTTACTTACCTCACTTCAAATGTAATTTAAAAATGAATATGAAATGTCAATGCTTATACCCATGGGTGCACACAAGCAAAAGGCTATTTTATTTTATATGAACCAGTTCGATAAATAATGAAATAAATGGTAGCTTATCTGGGCCCAGTCTTGTCTTTGAAGAACAGGCTTATTTTCAAACCTTTTTAATGCTATTCTCAAACAATCTATTACTATCATTCATTTCTATCATCCTACTATTGTTTCTTATTGTTATTATTTTTGGATCGTTTGTTTCATTTTTCTAAAAAATACAATTTCCGTTTTTGTTGACACTTTTGGAGCTTTTGAAAACAATCAATCATTTTTACGGCGATACTTTTCAAAACAAAAGAATAGTTTCCATCCATGTTGTTGTATTTATTAGTCATTCACTTAAAAATTACCTATTTAATTAGAATGTTAAATATAAAGATTATGTTGAAAAGTCTATGTATTAATTGTTATTCAGTTTGTTTATTTGCATATTATATATGTCATGTCTTACCTATCTATCTTAAGACTAGCCAAGTTTATCATTATGTTTCATCTGATTATCTCGGATTTAAAACATCTAAAACAATTAAACATCCATTTACTATAATGGAACTTTAATTGCTTTGATAGCACATTTGAGTGTCTTAATAATCTCAAATAAATTTAGAACATTTTCATGTTGCCATTTCAGTGTAACTTTTGGCCATTAGCGCCAATCCAATATCGATAATAGCGATGAGAATTGGCTTTTATGTCTAACTTATTGGTTCTATTTTTTTCCTGCTTTGAAAAATATTGCCACTCTTTGGCTTATGATAACTTTAAATAATAATAACAAGTCTGGAGCGTTTCCATTGCCACTTATATTCCCATTTCAGTATTTTAACTTGAAATTTGAAAATTCTCAATCTTAAATTTTATCAACTTTTTCATTTCTTTGTTTTTCCGAGATTTTCAAAACAAAGCTTTTTTTCCATGGTTTGGGTTTTACTTCCAAATTCCATGATTTAATAGTCTAAAATATTTTACTTTAAAATGCAAAGTTTAAAGTCAAAAGTTTGCAAACTCATCTTTGCTTTCGTTTTATTATTTTGAAAGAATTTTCTAATTTTTGTAAAAAATGCTCAAATTTTTTTCTTTTATCGTACCTCTGTTGTTGCTTAGAATTTGTTCCTCGGGAAATCATTGTCAAATAATTAAGTTTTCCAAAAAACTAATGAATAAATGAATAAAAGAATTGCAAACTGTTTATCCAAATAAGCATTTCTTGCATAACAGAATGATATGCGTTAAATATTTAAGATGATTATGTCAATTGCAGATATGCTTATTTTTAAAATTCTAAGCAATTTAATGTTATTATTATTTTAAAATATATTTCAGTGAAGACAATGTCGTTGTTGATCGGTGCCGGAAATTCGACAATGCCGCAACCTGGTACATCATTTAGTGAGCTGCCAATCACAAATCATCATCAATTCTCCGAATCCATCACCACTTCCACTGCCACTAATATCACTAACAATAACAATAATAGTAACAATAACAGAAATAGCAATCTTAAATATCACGATAATAATGGTGAAGTGATAACAATGATCGGTAATCATGAAGCTGATAATAGTGATATATCAATACGAAGTTATCCACAAAATCACATTAACGATAATATTGATGCAGAGGTATATTTTCTTAATACATCATATTTTATTACATTCTTATGTTATCACTAATTCGCATCATATTTTCATTAATATTATTGAAATCATCTAAAAAATAAATCTGTAAATGTTATTAAAATATATGATAAACTTCATTTTATCATATGATTAAATTAAATGTATCCTTCCTATTTTTTTCTTTTCTTACGATAATTCAACATTGAAATAAAAATTTGGTAAAAATTGCTGAGTTTAAAGAAATTAGTCAAAATGGAAGAAATGCTGATGCTAGCATAGAAGTCCCTGGAGATTTATTTCAAAAATAAAAGAAAAATGAAAATTCAATAGCTGTAAAACTAAATATAAATTTTTCGCGATTTTTCTTCTATCTTTGAATAATAAATATGTCATCCGCTTTTTATATTTCACTTTTTGATCATTTTCTTCGAGAATCGTTTTCCTCGATATTCTTTGCAAATAAAAATTAATTAAAAAATTATAATGTGAAAGGTTAAGGAAATTCTAAGTTAAATTGACATTATCTTTTTTGCAGTATTTTAAGTATTAGTCGTTAACTAGCAATATCGAAATATGCCTTAAAATATCAAAATAAATCGTAAAATCTGACAATATCAAAATATGCCGTAAAAATATAAAAAAAAACAATATCAAAATATGCCATAAAATCTGGCATTAAAAAAATTATTTTATTTTTCTTAAATATAAAAAATGTTAATATTTCAAAACTACAAACTATTAGTATATTTTGTTTTCGAAGAAACATAAAAACATTCGAAAGTTTTTTAATTAACGAACAACTTCTTCAGTTAATGCTAAAAATTGATCTCTTCAATAAATAACAAAATCTATGAGTAAATTAGTTTGTACTATGATAATTAATATTTAATAGTCGAGAATTAGGAAATTGAATAATTTCGGAATTTAACAAACTTTCTATTAGCTTCAATTATCTGTTGCCAAGTTGTTATGGTAAAAGAATATTGGTTTGTTTACTTTCACAAACATCGTTTATTTTATGCAAAGTTTTTAAATTAATTGACTGTTTATATTTGCCTTCAAAAATTATACGTTGAAAAAATTCAAGCATTTACGAATTAAAATGGAATGAAATTACCGCTGCAAATGCTAACTATTCCAAATGCTTTTCATACAAAATATTTGATTCGATTTTAAAATTAATGTTTATTTGAAAGAATAAAACACTTTTAGGATTTATGAAGTTCGTTCCAGGAACTGGCCTCAATACACCAAAAATATGATTATTATTTCATGCCAAATAAGTCACAAGTATTATTTTATTTGAGCGATGCATTATTATTAAGGATTCGAAGAACTGGAACTGAATTACAGGTTTTTACTTACTTATTTTTGCATAGTCGTTTCCCTCCTTCCTTGTAATATTTGTTGATAAATTGATAACACGGAAATTTTCTGCCTGTTATGAAATTTGCAGATATTAAATTTTCAAATGATATTAATTATGCAAAGGCGTGTTTCAAATTAAATTTAAAACTAAGTTCTGGATACAATAATTATCCTAATTTCTGTTACTGTAAATCAAAGTCAGGTAACCGATTCGATCGATTTCCCATTGTTTGATATTTGGGAAGAAGTTAATTGTGATAAATCAACCATGATTTTGGAATCATATGGTAGAACAGTTCTATTAATATCAAAAAGTTCAGCTACCGGATGTATACTCGGGGCTAAATCGGAACCACCTTTGATTGCTATTAACGATTGGAACGGTGATTTATTCGGTTACTTTATGCCTGGTAAATTATTATCCTAATTGTTATCATCCTATCAACTACTAAATTAAGTTTTAACTTATTTTTTTATTTAGATAAAAGATATATTTTATGCAACTGCATCCTATATCATTTCTTTCATTTCAGAATATTTGATCCGATAAGTAAATAAATAATATAATTTATGATGTGGTAAATTTCAATTTTATTATTGTCTTACTGTTGACTATTCTTCCCTTTAGATATACCTAAATTATTTAATTAGTAGTAAGTATGAATAGTTGCAAGAGAGATCGTTAATATAATTTGCGTATGGATATCGGTCAATACTTCATTAATTATTTCAGGTGATCCATTTCTAATAGAAGATAGTAATAAGCGAACGATAGCAAAAATTCTAGCTGCAGAAAATACATATGGAAGGTAAATTTATTTTTGTTTATTTTACGCTTATATCAATTTTGCGCATAATTTGATATTATTTTTCAAAATGAAATTGGTCCAATTGTTCGTTCTTTAACTGATAAAAAATTTTTCGCTTCAGATTTTTTTTATTTTGCAAATTTAATTGATTAAAATATGATATTTCGAATAGTAAAAAGAAAATAACTCATTCATTATCATTAAAATATCACTGGTAGATTAATACAATCAATTCCTAATCCTGTAGCTAACGTATATCGTTCGCATATATATATATATATATATATGTGTCTTCATAATTAATGAATCTCATCCATGACAAGTCTCCAAGTTGCTAAGGAAACGATATATACCTGTAATAGCTTGGATGAACAATAAATAAACAATGAGTAAAAAATTTAACATAATAGATGAAAATTTAAAATAAATTTGATTAGCTATCAATTTATTGATAAATATTTAACAAGTCATCTAAAGTTTAATTATTGGATGGAAAAAAAATTTCAATTTTTTATTAATTTCAAAACATCAAGTTTTTGCAAGGCATTACTTCGATTATTATAAATCATATCTTCGCTCTTAATAATAAGAATTTTAGTATAATTTTTTTAAACGATTTTTTCTTCGTTTCTTCAAGCTCAACAGGATCTTCTTTTCCCGCTGTGTTTGTCAAGGCCATTTGCCAAGCACTTGGCTGTGATTTCGCCAGATAATAGTAGATGACGATACATTCGCATCATGGATTAGACCGCGAAACATTTGGCTATCTTGATAGAGTCATAGTTATTCCCGCCGTCTACATAGGCTTAGTTGTAAAAGTTGAAGATGAAATACAGTATAATAGAACAAAAAAAATAATTGATTTATTATTAATTACAAATTGGCTACTTGCAAAATCCGAATAGTTTCAGGGTTACGGTATGGGTATGCATATTAGAAGGATCCGGTCAAGAGATGGCCCGTATGGAAGATTACAATACGATTTATTTTACCAAGAATGTTGGCGGATTCCAATTAAAATTGCTAACTTTGGCTGCATTTGCTCGTTTAACCGTTTCAGAATTTGTCGAAAGCCAATCTTGCTGTAGTTCTTTTTTTTCAATGCTATTTCGATGTTAATTATAATTGTATATTACAAAATATATAATAACAGTAAGCTGAAATACAACCAGATAATTGAGCATTATTTCCGATATAAATAAAAGATCATGTCAAAACTTCTGTGAATGTGAATGAAATCAAATGAAACTATTGATCAAATCATGAATGAGCCAATTGATTATTTCACACATCAAGCAAAAGCTTCAAGTTGGTAATATGCTAAAATTGTTGAAGAAGCAGAACACTCTCAGTTACGTGAATTACTTTCACAAAAAATTGATCTTTCCAGAGAAATGGTTTAATTATCGAATCAGTTAGAGAAAGTAATATCAATGACTAATTCCTGCATTGAAATCAAAAAGTTCCGGAAGTTTGGGATAAAATTTTCATATTAATCGTATATGTTATACGATATAATTGGTTTTGTTATAATTTGATCATATAATTAATTATGGCTCAAAAATATACATTTCTTTTATATTGATAATATTGATAAACTAAATATTATCAACCATTAGCTCTCTATTTCATTTATTCTATTCATCGTTACAAATATTCGTGCTAATCTTCTTCAGCTTAAGTAAATATTTCTTTAAGTAATCCAACAATTGTCGAGATAAGTTTTACTGAAGATAAAATGATAAGTTATTAAATTTAGCGAAGTTATTTTATTGAATTAATTCCAAAATCTATTAAAATTCTTCCTCAGTGGATTTTACTAAAATAAATCATTCGATTATATTATAGAAATAATAATTACAACGATTTTGCTTAAAAATTTTGAAGAAAAAAGAAACTTTGCCAACATTTACGATGAATGTATGGAATCGATTTACTGTTTTTTGATTTAAAATTAATTTTTTTTCTTCCATTTTACTAAGAATAGCAAGTCAACAAATTTAGAAACACACTTCGGATATGTTACTCAGAAAAGATACGGAATATGCACTCAAAATCATTTTTCAAAATAATTAACATCATATCATCCTACTTCAACAAACGATGTATTAAGCCAATTTAAGCAAAGTAATGATGATGTATAACATCTTTAATATAAATATTATTATCTCTTTTAAGGAAATTATTTTTGCGTGAAATTTTCATAATTCAATTTCGAGCTTCGAAATTTTTGAAAACTACATATATTACATATTTAATTATAAATCAGTTTAATATTCGGCTGCATTTGCTATTTCATCATTTATTTAAAAAGAAAATGATGTTTGTTTATCAATACTTTATTAACTTTATGCTATTTTAGAGAATTGATTATAAATTATCGATTATCAGCAATGCATGCATTACATATGCTATAACAAGTCAGTTGCTACAATTAATTATTCCGCCTACTTTAAAAACTTCAAATTTATTTCAATAATTTTAATTAATTAGAATTCCAAATTCACAATGAATAATTTAATTCTAATAAAATCTCATATAGTATAAAATTAATAAAGCGTTTTTAATAAATATTACTTTTAATAAAATATTATTTCAGCATTTTTTCATTTGCCAGCTATTTCAACTAAATATTTTTAATAAAGAATTTTCATCCATTCAATCATTCAATTCAAATATTTTCAATGCTTAATACTAATATATAAATAATTAATTTGAAAAGTCTTGCATATATAATATATTAACTATGCATCAAATAAATTATGTATGTTTTAAAATGGAATTATACTTCTTTTTGCTGTTTTCAATTTTGAACTATTGTTATGGGAAAAATTAATTGAAATTTTTTTAACGAAATAATTTTTTCAATTTTTGAAGCATATTGCCATTTATATGATTAAAAAAATGAAATAATTTTATTTGATTGAATTGAAAAGATCCCAAAAGAAATTGATAATTTCGTCAAAATATTGATTGCTTCCATTTTTTCTTCATTTTTCTCCACATTTCTGTTATCTTTTAATCATTTTATCATCATCATCATCATCATCATCATCATCATCGTCATCAACATCGAAGTGAAGAAATAAAATGGAAGAACCAGTTTGAATCTCAGATAACCCGAATGCTTGGATGCGACATTAATGTTTGTCACAAGAAATTAACTTCACTAATTAGAAGAAAATATTCTACCTAACATACTCTTTAAAATATTCAAATTCAAAATAGTCTTTCTTATAATTTTCAAATTTATATTTTTATCCGAATAAAAAAAAAACCTCAATGCATGGAATTTGTCTTAAGTAAGACTAAATTTAAGTCATGTCTCATTTCATCGGAATAAAATTTTGTAGAAAAAAAAAGAATAAAACCAATATTCTCGAATATCTGATTTTAATCATATTTCCAATGATGAGAATTATGATTAGAATTAATCATTAATCATATTTTCAATTAATCATATTTCCAATTTAATCATATTTCTATCATATTATTGCATATACTATTCATTTACAATGAAATCAGTAATTTCGATAGATTTCGGCAAAATTTAATGAATTTTGGTTCCAAAAACATTTTCTCCATTATCTATATATCGAGAAGTTTTTTTATATTTTCAAAGCTAGGCATAAGTATTTGCATAAATCTCGATGTATGGTAAGAGAAATTGTATGTACATCTGTTCAAATATGTTGCTTCTATCCAATAAAATATAAATTCTTGCTAAGATATTTCAATAATTTAAATATTATCAATAAAAATTTTGAATTTACAATTTTCCTCCTTTTTTAATTTTTATTTTAACAAGTAATATTACATCATTACTGATTAGCTTGTATTGTTATTGAATAATATTATATCATCGTTAAATTAGCTTATATCATTATTATACATTATTCATTATATTGTATAATCATTAAATGACATTAATGACATTACTGATAAGCGTCATCATCATAACAATGTTAAGTAGCCTATATCATTACTGATTATTTAAATTATTATTGAATAACACGATATGTTGTTGATTAACTTATATCATTATACCATTATCAATCATCCTGTATCACTATTGAATAATATCATATCATTATTGATTAGTCTATACCATTACCGAATAATATTGTATCATTATTGATTGACTTATATTATATTCGAAAAGCAACTTTAATTTACAACAGAATTTCGATTTAGCCTATCAAAAAAATCAAATATATTATTCATCAGGCTGATTAACTTTTTAAAAATTCAAATATAGGGACTCAAATACTGATAATAACTATTTAAGATGAAAGAACAAATAGTTGACAATTATGCCGTGAAATGATATTTGATAATATTTATATACGATGCGTCATTAATGGTCATCAGGATATATTTATCAGAAGGCTGATTACTTCATCGCTTAATTTTCATATCAGTCAGCTTTTACGTGATTTTTTTTGCATTTTTTTTTCTTGCATAATTATTTGAGATATTCATTTATGCTGCAAACCGCGTGCAAGCATGCATCCTGCATTTCTCGGAAGAGTCTCATTATTTTTTGCAAATCTTGCAGAAATCTGCATTTGCTAATATAGTCTCTTCCTTTTTATTAAATCACTATGCTCATTTTATACCGTTAAACCTTTCTCTCATATACATGTATGTATGCATATGCATGCATGTGCATGCCATGCATGAATATATGCATAAATTCACACGTATACGTACACGCATGCACGCACACATGTACACGTTTACACGCACATATACGTAACGATAATTGCAACACTTATCGACGTCCATTATGGGCATATTCTTTTGTCCTCAGATGAAAAAGGAAATGGCCAATTTAAATAATCGATCGATTTAACTGAGTATAGAGAAAGATGGGAAGAAGAGAGGGAAAGAAAGAGAGTAGTTAATAAGAGATGAATAGATAAGATAGAGATAATGTGGTGATAAAGAGGATTTTGGGAATGATAAGAAGATTGTTTCCGAATGATTAAAAGGGTGAATGATGATTGATAAAGTGCTATGACAATAAGGATGACTAGAACATTTTTTTTTGTTATTGATTACTTGATGGAGAAATAAGGAGAATTAAGGCGATTTTTGTTCTGACAATTTCTAATGTTAACTGTTTGATAAAATGATAAGAAAGATTGAATTTTTGGTTCTGATTGCTTGACCATCCAATTTCTGTCATATTCATATATCATTCTGCTAAGAATTATAAAGATACCAATCTTTCCGTCATATTTCTTAAAATATGAACGAGAGTATTGAAATAATCATTACATTAATATTTTCTTATTCATCATTAGTGATACGTTTACGTGAAGGTGAAATGGGTCATTACATCTTCCTATTCATCATTGGTGATACGTTTACGTGAAGGTGAAATGGGTCATTACATCTTCCTATTCATCATTGGTGATACGTCTACGTGAAGGTGAAATGGGCATTACATCTTCCTATTCATCATTGGTGATACGTTTACGTGAAGGTGAAATGGGTCATTACATCTTCCTATTCATCATTGGTGATACGTTTACGTGAAAGTGAAATGAATCATTCTGTTACAGTCTAATAGCCTTTTGAGTGATAAAAGGTTATCAAATATGAATATAAATTTATTCTTGGTTTTTTTTAGCAAAAAATTATGAAATAAGATAACGAAACATTCATCTAAATAGATTTTTTATCATTTAGAACAGTTGTTTTAAGATAAAAATCTCCGAATATCGAGTCTTTAATCATTTATAGATATTGCTGATCCAGTATATCATCTGTCAATGATCTTTAATTCTTGAGATAAATTCTTTCGAGAATCGCTTTTTAATAGTTCCTATGAGTTCAAATCATTTGTTCATTTATGAAATCCTCTTCCGGCGATAATTTTTTTTCCATTTTATATTCGGTAATTTGGACACGAATAAATGATTCTGGCAAGTTTAATATTATATATTCATTCATACAAATAACATAGAAACAAGATGAATGATTATTTTAGTTAAAATTGAGTTATGATTATGAAATTGTTTTAGGATCAAATTATCAGTGAAAAGCGCCACTACTGAGTGATAGTAAAATTATTATTTTGAATTAGGAAATATTATTTAAATTGATATCACTAATGAATACACATAACTATCACTACTAATTATTCATACTTTATTCATTTTAATGGCTATTACATTTCGGAATTTATATGGCATATTTTTAAGTAACAATTTAACCAATATATACTGACACATATTTACAAATGTCGAAGTGAATAAAATAATATAACAATTAGATGAAAATAAGCAAATCCTTTGTGTATTTATTTGATAAATTAAAATGATAGCAAATATAGGATTAGAAAATTTATATTTAAATAAAATTTACATGAATTTTACTTTTTCCTCCTCTCACTCTCTCTTCCATAAGCATTTTATAATCAAATAATCAAATATTTGATTTTTTTTCTTTTTGATCGAAAAGAAAGAAAAGATACTAAACAAGCATATTGTTATTATCCACAGTTATTTTCCTATCTTTTCATTCCTTTTTTTTGTTAGAAATTATTGAACAGAAAAGTTTACTTCCAATTTCTTTCCTTTTCATAAATTACCAATCCTAACAAAATTTTCCCTTCCCTTTCAATATTTCAATAGAAAATTCTTTTTTTTTCTTCTCCTTCCGTATGCCATTTAATAACGATGATTTTATTATATATACATTTATTATATTTTTGTCAGCATATTTATGGTGACGATTTATGATGATGATAATGATGATGATGATGATGATGGTGATAACAATGATGATAATGATGATGTTGACGATCAACTTTTTTCTTTTTCTTCTTCATGCTGCAATTGAGATTTTGCATTTGATATTTATCACTAAAAATATTTTGTTTATTATTATATTATGAATTTTTCAACGAATTAAGTGAAATTATATTGTGATGTCATTTTTTTCCAGCTCCGTTCTTGTAGTATGTTGACAGTTTTACTTTTCTCAACATATAATAAATGTTATCAGCAAGTATGATAGGATCATATCAAACAATCATTTGGAGTGTTAATAATAAAATCATAACTACAATCGAATTGATTGTTTGTATGACTTACTTTAATGTTTTTTTATTTGACTTTATTTTCTTTTAATTAAAATCAACTAATAAGTTTTGATACTTTTATATCAACGACCATTAAACGGAAGTGGATAAAAGTTTGAAAAAAAACTTTTTTCTCTTGAAAACAAAAAAAAGTTTTACATATGCAAGATAACCAAAATATAATATAGTACTAGACGAGGAATAGGATTAATGATTTAAAAAAAAACTGGCGAATGTTAATAACTAATCAAATATAGTTAATGCATACGTAAATGGATTATTGTATTAACCGTAATATATTCTGTCAATAATCGTAATCATTCCAATCATAATATCTTTACCAGAATATTTCAGAATTGTTCATTCATTATTTATTTATTCCTGAGTATTAATGCAATTCTGATATTAAGTGGATTTTTTTATCGAATTAAATTATTCCATTTTTATAATAAATTTCTATCAGTTCATTTCAGCATCAATCATGGTATATTTACTAATATACTAATTAATAATATTGGAAGAAAATATTGAACGTTAATTTAAAATAAAATTAGATTTCCTTCTATATTTAACAACAAAAAAAAGCAGTAAATGTCGAACTTTCTTAAAATTAAATCAATAAAGTACTTATAAGCTTTAAGCAGTATGTTATACCATCTTAATTACTTCAATGGTTGGCCAAGCTGATAATCATCTTTTTCGAGTACTGTTAATGATCTGAAATATTTGATTGATTTAAATCATAAATTTTCATTCTTTTATGTTAAATTAAAGTTTTAAATTAAGTAATTATTTACATGGAACATAATAACTTGATCAAATTTATATGATCAAAAACAATCTAATGATAATTTTTTTAGCACAACTAAAATTTTTATCGTTAAATTTTTTTTCAAAATTAAGAAATTGAGTAGTCAGTTTTTTCGATGAAAATTTTAATCATCCTGTTGGTGAAATTGAAAATCAATATTAAATTAATGAAATTGAGTGGTGTCTAAAATGAAATTTGGTTACGGGACGAGAATTTCATTTCATTATCAAATTTCGTATCATGTTTTCTTTCCATTTTCTTTCTTTTTTTTGTAAATTTTATATCGATTTTTAATTTTAATTTAAATTTTGATTATTAAATAAGAAAAAATAAAACAAATTAAATATTCAGTTTGTCGGAATGGAATTTTTGGAGCGATTAATATCTATAAAAAATGATGGGCATGGCTTATTTTAATGATTTTGCATTAATTAGATTGATTAATATTAATTTGTTATCTGTCCCATGCGGAATAATCCATTTATTTTACGCCTATCAGACATGTAAATATATCTCTTGTCCAAGTTATTTTCATTTTTAGTTGAAATGAATATTTTGAAATGAAAAAGTTATTTATTCAGTCTTTTTTAAATTTACTCTTTTGTAAAAATACTCAATATTCCGTTACTAATATCTCGCAGATTCAACTTTTTAAAATCATTCAATTCTTTTAATGATTTAGTTACTAAAAAACTTTTCAATTATGCATCTCATCCGTATAAGCTATCTTTTAAATGATAATAATAAACTTGCAATTGAGGAAATAAAAATGATTTAATCGTTTTTATATTTGCTAATTAATATGCGATGAATTTAAATTTAGCATTAATCATTTGAAAATATTCAAAACTCACTTCAAATTTGTTTGAATTCGTTTAATGATAAAATTTCGAAAAGAAATGTTAAATTATTTAAAAATTGGAAATTTTATTTTTGCAATAGGTTTGATGATCTTTTTTACGACACAATTGCATGATGGCAGTAAATTCTCGACTTCTACTTATTCAATTTTTTCTTCTTTTCCTCCTTCCTCTGAAATATAAAATATTCGATGATAGTTGAAATAATTGTGATTGCAGAAGGTGATAAGTTTGATAGTTATAAGTAAAAATAAGTTCTTTCCTATTTGGAAAACAATTTTTTTGTTTGCTATTCTTTCGCGTTATAGGCTGGCAAATTTTTATCATTCAAATTTCATCCAGTTTCTACATTTCGACATTATTAATGAAGTATGCCAGTGTGACAATATTAATTTCAATTTCATACCTAAATACTTCAATTTATTATTGATAATTATTGATAGCAGATAAAATTTTATAAATTTCTCCTATTGGCATTACTCCAAACAATCCTTCATATATTTTTTTCATCATCAGTTTCCCGAGATATCTCAATTTGTTGCATATTAATACCATAATCATCGCTATAGCCTTTCTTTTTTTTCATAAATTTTTCGTATATCTTCTTCTTCATTAATTTCTCGCAATATTCCAATTTGCTGGAAAAATAAAAATTTATATGAAAAAGTTTCGCACTATTTAATGAGCAGTTTAATTGTTCATTTATAATTATGTAATTCATCACACGTTATATTATATATTAATGCAATAAAATACTGAAATTGATCAAATTAGAAATAGAAAATATTTTTAATACTTCGAAATTTCTTAATTATAAATAATTATTATTTCATTTTAGCATATAAATAATAATTTCATTTTTCAAGGTGTAAAATAAAAGTTAGCATTTAAAAAATGCAATAAGGAGAAGGAATTTTAAATCGGGAATGCTCGAGATGATTCATTTTCAGAAATCTGTTTAGAAGCAATATGAAATGTATTCTATATCCATGGATTCTGAAATGATTTGATAATGGTTTATATTTGTTGAAAAATTGAAGCTGCCCATTTTTTCAAGCAGTAATAATATTGTTTGAATTAACTAAATCATTCGGATCAGAACTCTTTCATGATTCTAATGTTAGGACTAATCTACTATTTCAGCTATATAAAATTTCGTAGAAATGGATTAGATTAATCACATCAAATTCTCGACATATTGTTATTATTAATCTCGATCGTTATTTCATTTTTATAAAATGCGAATTTTATCAGTCATTATAGCAAAATAGACTTAATTATAATTCGGTCGAATTATGAACGATAGAAAGGAGTACTAATTTAAATAATATATTTATTATAAAATTTTATTTGATGATATTAACGAATGAAATTAGCGATTGATCGATAAAGATCAAAAGATGATTACGATTACAATAAATCAGAGATATGTATGAAAGATAAAGATATATAGAAATTGATATCTTACTAATTAGTGTAATGAATGAATATCTTGAATTCCGAATCCATTTCATTAAAAAAATCAATACTTATCCTTCTTTAGTTTAAATTTAGAGATAATAAATAATAAAATTATTTAATATTATCATATTTGCAACTTAATTGTTAATAATTTATTTAAATTTAATTTATAATTTAAAGTTCAATAAAGTTTTTGTCATTAACGAAATCTGAATAATAATTAAATATATTCAGATGATTAAGTATATTATTATGATAATAAGTAATATTGAAACTTTTATACGCAGTTGACTATATTATCGTCGTTGTCGATTATTGATGATCATAATATGGGTAGTTGTGTATCAGTGATAGTGGTATCTTATCACTGGTAACAGCATCTTATCATTGATAGTAGCATTCTATCGTTGATAGCAGTATATGTTAGCAAGTGGAAAATTCTACTTCCCTGAAGATGTTTTATATTGAAAGATATGAGCGACTGATGCTCATACCTTATTAATTAGTGTAATAAACGTATTGCTTGATAGATCAAAGTATAAGAGATTAGGCAAGTCTCGAGAGCCAGCCATCATTTATTTTTTCTAGCAGTTCGAGATTATTACGTCATTCGAAAGAAGCGAAAGCAATAGGCTGAAATCGACTCGAAATCGAATCTCTCTCCCACATCTCTTTGTCCACTTTTTTTTAACTAGAGCCTAGTTTATGAATAGCCAAACAACTATGTGTCATTTATGTTCATCAATATAACGATCACTATGATCATGAAAAAAGGAATAAGGCCCAGAAGAGGCAGGTCCAGAAGAGGCATGGCTGGAAGAAGCAGAACCAGAAGAGGTATGTCCAAAAGAGGCATGAACCGAAAGAGGCATAACCAAGATAGCCAAGCAAGCCAACAAGCTCACATCACATTCATCCTGCAATACAGATCGATCCTTCGCTCATTCACGCTTTCATCCCTTTTTCCTTGCCTTACGTATGTCACCGTCGTTGTTGTCGTCATTATCATCATCATCATCATCATCATCATCGTCGTCGTCGTCATCGTTGTCATCGTCGTCGTCCACTCTCCCACTATCCCTCTCCTTTCTACTGCCTACAATCCTACAATCAATCAATCATATATAATACAATCGTCTCCCTCATATCTTGTGGGATTTGCATCAATTCTTTCTTTCCTCTTCCTTACACTCTTTCGTGAACAATTCTTTTGCTAACATTGTAATTATACTCTACCCGCTACCTTTATCCATACCTTAAACTTACCCATCATCCAATATCTTTTATCCTATCCTTACCTTTTATCCTATATTTTTCATCCCATTTTTACCTCGATTATTCTGTCTTTTTTATTCTATTTATATTTATAGGTAATAAGTATTTTTATTTATAGGTAATAGGTTCCTATTTTGTCCTTATCCTATATCTTTCATTCTATTTTTATCCATTATCCTGTTCCCTTTTGTCCTATCCATCATTCCTTTTTCCACCTTACCCATAATCCCATCTCTTACACCCTACCCATTTCATACTAATTTACCTATTCATCATTTCTTCCTTTTTTTTCTCTATTCTACCTATCCATTCTATTCATCACTTACGTCAGTATAATCTCGACATAATCTCCTCATTATTTTCAAAACTTTTTATAGCATATATATTTATATTCTTGGAATTTTACATTCTCTATGAAATAATTTTCCACTATTTCTATTTTACTTTTTTTTCATCGCTTTCCCGAATTCACGCTTATTATTTCTGTTGATACGGGTCTATTTGATGGTCCGTTTACGATCATATCACGTATTGTTCAATGACCCACATTATTAATTTTATTAATCAATAACCTAAACTTTTTTTTACACGTTTTTCACGTTAATCATTATCTCTTGTATTGCAATCATTTTTCTGTTTACATTTTAATTTTTTCCCACATCATTAATTATTTTATTCAGTCAATAACCTAAGCTTATTAATTTATCCATTGTGCTTTATTTTGTTATTGAAACATTTAAAACTTAAATTAAAATGTAAGTCGTATTTCATTAAATCATTCTTTAAAATTAGATCTAATTAGAAATCATAATTATTGCTAATTAAAAATAGAGAATTTTAAATAAAAAATAAGTGCTAAAAATAATTAGGTAAAAAACTATTCATAATTGGGAATTATTTTTAGATTTTTTTCAAAATGTTTTTATAATAGTTACTCTCATTTTTTTGCATATATTCATCTTTTTTTTAAATTAAATTTCTTTATCTCTAACTAGTAATAATTATTACTAACAAATATTAATTTTATTTTTGAATATTGCAGTTTGATCAAATGATTGATCATTTTGTTGATAATATATTTTAAAAAATTCAAATTTCTGAATATTTATAAGATTAATTTGGATAATGTACATTGTAATATCAAGCGGGAGAGGAAAGAATTGATAAGGCGAAAAAGCGGGAGAGACTGGAGTAAGGGGAACGGGAAAGCGGGGAAATGAGAAAAGTGAAAAAGTTAGCAATTTCGATAAAAATTTTTTTGCTGTGCAAATATTATGGATGGATGGATGGAAGAGTGAATAAAAGGAGCAAAAACCGGTTTGATATGATGGCTTTTTTTTTGATTAAGTTTCTATCGTTTACTTACCTGAAATTAACAAAACTTTATATATGTAATAACCTTTCTCCTTCTCTCCTTATTTCTTGTTGAAATTACCTGTTTTCTAATAACCTTTACCCTCTTCCTCTTTCGTATTAAAATTATCTACCTTCTCATTTTTTCTTTATAATTTTTCTCAAAGAATTGTTTCTTATATTGCTTAATTTCTCTCCCTCTCTTTACATTTTTTATGTTTGTCAAATGTTTCAAAAAACAGTAGAAGGGAGGGAAAGGGAAAAAAGAAAAGATGGAAAAAAGAAGAGTAGATTAAAATATGTATATTGTATGAGGATGACAAAATGATAAGATTAAAAATTGTATATTGTATGAAGATGATAAAGGATAAGTGTGATAGATAATAGTAGTAGTAGTAGTAGTAACGTATAGTTAAATATTATCAAATTCCATATGTTATCTATGGAAAGCAGCAGACTTGAAAAATAAAATAAAATGCCCAAGGGGGTTTCTTTTTATCTTTTGCTTTCTTTTTCTTAATTAGTTAATTAAAGGATTTTAGATAGGGAATAGTTGGAATATTCATTTAATATTAATACACTTTTTATTTGAAGAGAACATATTTCTTTTCAATTTTAATAAAAATGTGGATTTAACACTTATTTTATCAAAATGATATCGTTCAGATGAACCTATCACTCTAGCTATTCTTTTCAGTTTTCAGTGTAATATTATTGATTGAAATTTTTGGCATTTTAATATGAGTAAAATATGTTATTATTTATCTAAAATAATTCAACTGTTTCATCATATATATATATATATACATAGATACATAAGTTTTACCTCCTAAACTTTCATTTTTATGTTCTGTTCTTGAACATTGGTACATTGCCAGGAAGGCCAAACCCTCTACATATATATATGTTTTTTGAGCAATTTCATCACATATGTATATATATATATGATGTAAATATTCTTTGGAATATTTCTTGTTAAATTAGTGAATTTTTCAATAATTTTTGAAATTTCTTTGTCTCCCTTTCATCTCTCCTTTTTCCTTTCTTAATTAATTAGACAACACCAGATAGGCACATGAAATGATTGATTATATGTTGTATAATATTTTGAATATTCATATTATTTTATACTTATTCTATATCATCATTTAGGAAAAAGAAGGAGATTTCAAATCATACAAATTAAGTGATGATGTCAATCAAAACTGTTTTAATATATTTCATAATAATGAAATATATTAAAACTTCATTATTATGAAGTTATCATCTGGATTATCATCGTTATGTACATAGTTTAACTTAATTATAATATTAAATAAATGATGTGGTGATAAACTGTCAGTAGTATTATTGTTAAATGATTATAGATCGTAAAGTTTGTAGTTCCTATCAAGACTAAATTGAATTACTAAAATAAAATATTCGAATCCCTCATTTTGTTGTTAGAATTTGTCTAATTATCTGACCTTTTTTAACAGATTAATATCTGTTAAAAATTTAATATAAAGAAAAATTGTTATAATAGTAGGATTTCTTTTTTTATTTTTCATTTTCAATGCTTTTTCTTCTTTCCTTCCTTCCCTATTTCCTTTCCATCTACATGCCCTTCCTCCATTATTGATAAGACTTAAAATTATTAATTTCAAATTAGTGATAATAAATACAATATAGTATTATTTATACTGCTACAGCATTAGTGTTATCATATCATATCATTATCATTATATTATTCATGACAATTTATTATTATTACAGCTATTGTCATACTACTGTAGCATAAATATTATCATATCATATCACTGTCATTATATTAATAATGGTGGCAATTTGTTATTAGTTGTAGCTATTGTCATATTACTATAGCACAAATGTTATCATATCATATAATTATAATTATACTAATGATGGCAATTTATCATTATTTTATACATTCCTCTCCTTCTCCTCCTTACAGGTTTGTTTAATTAAGAAAAAGACGAAAATTTGCTTTTTTTCCTCTCAAATTGCCATCTTTTGAAATATATCACATGTATTGATACGGTGACATTTCCATTTCGTTTCATTTCTTCCTTCTCTTTACAACTATTCTTCTCACTTTTTCGTCGTCTAAATTCATCGCATATATTTGCCATATATTGAAATTCAAGAATGAATAATTTCAAATTCCTTTTCATCAAATGATTTTACAAGAGAGAAAAGAGAGAGAGAAAGAGAGAGAGAGAGAGGGAGAGAAAAGAAATAGTTATAAAATGATTTATTTTTTTTCTTGAATGATAATGCTTTAATTAACTTTATATCGAAATGATTAAAATTGGAAGAATTGAATAGAAATTATTATTTTAATCCAAAAATAGGTTTATAAAATTCAGTTGTTATATTTAAAATGAAATTATTATTTAATTTCATTCAACAAAATCACTTATTTAACTTCTCTTATCATTTCCTTCTATCATATTCTTTTTTTCTTTTTTCTCATCAGAATTGATTTAGAAATTTTACTGTTGACAGATATAATTGCTAAAAAAAAAAGGATGAATTAATTTCACCAAAATTCAACTGCGAAATTTAATCTCGCATAAATGATAAAAGATGAGCGAGTTTAAATATAGCATTATGTGAAATGTTCGTGAAATTAGTTCCCATATAGCTATTTAAATTATTTATGTTCGCTAATGAAAAAGTAATTGATGTATTCTTTTCTTCTCGTTTTCAGTAATTGGAAATAAATTTTGGAAAAGGTTTTATTTAAAATAATATTGATGATAAGTAAAAGTGAAATTTTTATGAGAAGTACATTTGTCAAATTGTGATGTAAAATAAAAAATAAAAGATTGAATTGTGTGTAATTTGAAGTAGTAATTAAATCTTATGAAAATTCCTTTTCTTTTTTTTTCCCCTCTGTAAAAATTTCCCAAATTCTCGAATTATTCGATAAGCATTTAGTAGTGTTTATATATTTCTCGAGTTGTCATAAATATGTAAACATGAAATGAATGAAACTAAATCAATAGTAGCAGATGTTTTTCATACTTTTACTACTTCTTCTATTTGTTTACATATGTATTGGTTGATATGTTATTTGCATATATATTTATATAACTATGTGTTATTATATATATATATATATGTGTGTGTGTTATGTGTGTGTGTGTGTATATTGACATATATACTTAAAAGCAAGGACATAAGTGTACCGGCCGATTGAATTGTCGAGAATTGCATTAAGGAAGGAAACGAAGCATAAAAAAGAGCAAATGATTTACTAAATACAATAAAATTAGTAAATAATGTTTTTGCAAAGTACTTTTCATTTACCTTTAACAATGTTTACAATGTTTGAAATGATGGATAGTTTTATTTTTTGAAATTAATCAACCGTATATATATTATTTGAATACATTATCTTATCTTATCATCATTGTTATTATCTTTTGCTATTTTTTATTTAATATCAACTGATTAATTAACTAATTATTTATTAGTAAATAATTTGATTATAATTTTGGATTATCCTTTCTTCCGTTTTTTTTTTAAACCAAATGAATGAAACAATGAATTGAATTAAGATGAGTTAATTGGTAAATGAAATTGATAATTGCTTTTTTGTCCATATTTTTATTTTTTAGATTTTAATTTAATTTTTTTTTGTTTTGCATTTTTATAATTATCAGTAATTGCCATGTGGATAAATAATAAGCGCAAATGGGTTATAAGCGAATGATATTGTTGTTTTTATTTTTTTCACTTATTATTATGATAATATTATCAGCCGGATTATCATCACTATAGGCATAACTGATTGATTTAATTAGCTTAATTATTACGTTATTAAGTAAATAATGATGATAGTGTGGTGATGAATGGCAATAATGTCATAAATGATTAGAGATTGTAGAACTTATTAGTTCATATCGTCATTAATTTTCTTTATATTAATTTTCAGTTCTTCAAATAATTTATTTGTATCTTAAATTTTTGGTTTTTATGTTAGTTATTATCATTTGTAAAAATTAGTTAATTGATACATTGTAAATATTATCAATATTAATTGCATCAGCTATCTTATTCTGATTAACTGATAATTATTATTGGAAAGTTTTCAAACAAATTTTTTTCGCCGTTTTTCTTTTCAAATTATTTTTGAAATTTCAATATGATTTAAATATACTCAAATAAAATTAATTTGTTATTCTTCTTACTCAATTTAATATTTATTCATTTTCCATTTATTATATCTCTTGCTTATTCAATTTGATTATAATATTATAATAAATAAACTATCATACTGAGTATTTCGATTTTGAAAATACTTTCTTTTTATTTTATCAAATTACTTTCATCTTTTTGCATCTCTTACTATCCTTTTTTATCCAATTACTATTGTCGTTATTATTATCGTTATCATCACCTTCACTATTATTATTGTCATCATCATCATTATTATTATTATTGTTGTTGAAAGAAGTCCTTAACTTCTCTAATGATGATTTATGTAGTCGTCATCATTACCATTACTATTATTATGATTTTTATCATCACCATCATTATCGTTGTCATTATCATTACTATTCTTGGGAAAAGTCTCTCAATTTTATTTCTCGTAACAGATGAAATATAATAAAGCAAGAATTGTAATTCTTTACTTCACTTCCTTTCCTTCTCTTTCATTCATTTTCTCGCAGTCATTTTCTTCTTCTTCAAGAGTAGGCTTTATCAGTGATGTCATCATTGTTAGTGATGATAGTTTGATGATGTCCGGTAATGGATGATGATGATAATGATGATGGTGATGATCACTTTGCTAATAAGTCGTTACTGCTCTCCCTGTCACACATATGGTTGCTTTTTTTTATCCCTCTCCTTCGTCTCCATTCTCTTCTCTCTTATTCTATCCTATTTTTTTTCTCTTTTCCCATGGAAATCATTATCACAATTACTCTCGTTTCTTATTCAACGGTGGAGCTCTCTTGAATAATTCTCACTTGCTCCTCATTCTTAATTTCCCCTCTTTCTTTTCTATTCCTCCTTCTTTTCTTCTTTCTCTTCTTTTTCCTCCTCGTCCTCTTCCTCCTTCTCATCTCAATTTCTTCTCCATCAAAAATCCCATTTTTTTGAAAAATTTTTTCTCAACAGTTGCTGTTCCTCTCTGCTCCTTATATTCTCTCCTTCCTTTTCATCCTGCTACTCTATTCCTTATCTTATCATATCCTTCTCTTCTCCTTCATCTTCCGACATATGTAACATTTAGTTTCTTGAGTTTCTTTCCCTGTTTAATGTTATCTCAAAACATATTATTAACGTTAGCAGCTATTATCACTTATCATTCCGATGGCATTGTTGCTGTTCTTATCAACTGATTCGTCACTTTCTTCCTTCATTCTTCCTTTTCATACCTCGATTACCTTAAAACTTCTCTACATCATTGTTGCCATTATCAGTTTCATACAATCTATTTGCTAAACAAATAAGAAAATTTGAAAGTTTCTTTATTATCAAAGGAATCGTTCATTTTGTGGATTATTTATCAATAGAATCAATCATATTTACATGGGATTTTTATTTTCGACAGTGCCATTTTTATGCTCTGATAATATTATATGTCTTGTAAATGATTTGTAGAAGTTGAGCGTATTGTACGATTTAATGGTTTTATTGGCGATATATGTTTGTCTTCAATTTGCGATCGTTTCAGTTATTCGTCTTTTGGCAGGAGAAAGGTGCTGATTTTTGTTATCAGTGATTACAGGGCAATGGACCTGGGAGAGGGAATGTGCATGGTGTGTGGCGATCGTTCAGCTGGTAAACATTATGGCGTAATGGCATGTTACGGTTGTAAAGGCTTCTTCCGGCGAACCATCCGTTCCGGGCAATCATACACCTGTCGTTTTATGCAAAAATGTTCAATTGATAAAGGTTAAAATTTTTATGGATGAAAGAATAAATATCACTATTGAGGTGCATCTTATTTGCAATAATTAATATCATTTTTATTATAATAAAATATCATTAAAAATACATTTTTCAGTCATTGCTTCCATCATTTTTTCAGATCAACGTAACGCGTGTCGATTTTGCCGATTTCAACGATGTTTGGAAGTCGGTATGGAACCTGATGGTAATGTTTTGTTTTGTATTATGTAATAAGAATAATATGTGAAACGTATGGACTCACATAGAATGTAATGGTAAAGATTGTCATGTATCGTAATACTGTTTGTTTCTTATATATTTTCGGCAAAATCATGTGATGTATTTAAATTTATTTGAACAGATAATAATTACTTTATAGTACATTTTTTTACTGCAATATTAATGGCATGTCAGTATTTGCTACCAGTTTAATTCGTAGTTATTCGTAATCAAATAATGTGCTGCTTTTATGAAAATTATTAAAATAATAGCCGTCCTATATTAGATCCGTAATATTCTTGCATTGTATTGATTATTTAGATAATAATAATATAACGGCAGTTTTTAGTGTTATTTCGTATTTCATTAATGATAACAAATAATATATGATATGATATTGATATATTAGATAAATTGTTACTTTTGTCTTTTACATTTCAGCAATTCGACCTGACCGTGATATTATCGGAAAACAAAAAAATCCACGGCGAAAAAAACTAAGACGTGAAGATAGTTTATTACCGTCACCGGGAGCTGACTCGCATTGGTGAGTTGTTTTTACCGAAATATTCATATCATCGTTATTATCAGATAATATAATATTAGCAAATAATAACAACATATGAAACATACGTCGCTCATGTAAAATGTTATGAGAAGAGTTCATATTCCATAATAATGTTTATTTTTTAAATTGTTTAGTTAAATCTATGATATGTTTCAATTTATTCATCATAATAATTGTTTTAAAACTTTTATGCAAAATTAAAGGAAAATTTAGTTTCTTTTTTATTTCTCTATTCCTTCGTTTTCTTTTGTTTTGCTAGCTTAATCATATAGGATGCTATTTTTTTTTTTTTGTTGAATCTCTTACACTAGACAATCATATGTTCGATTTAGTTGCAATTTTTGTTGCAAACAGCATAAAAGTAGCCGTAAGATATATGCATCAATTTGATGATAGACAAAAAGCTTTGCTGTTCTATCGCAACATCACTAATTAATCTTAAGCGAAACATTTAAAGTTTTATCATCAGAATTGCAGAAAAAATATTTTAGAATTCGAATTAAATTTTGTGCCTATATCTTACTTTGTACAGCTCGAATTTTAGTTACAACAAGAAGATGCCTTACTTACCTACCTCCTCGATACTGAATTGCGAGCAATGAGCTCGATCAAGCGGCTTTCGGTAGCGGCACCGATTGGAATTGCAAGGGTTAAAACTGATCCAGATTTGGAATTGAATGGAATTTTCCAAAATAAATATATTTTGGATAGCGATCGTTTCGATGTAAATTTTCTGAGAATTTTTATCAGAATACGATAGGGGTAATGATAAGATTAAGCAATAATTGTTGTTTTGTGAACTTCGTATAACTCTAACTGAGATAAGCAATTTCATAATAATTTATTAGTGTTTTATATATAAAACTGTTAAAATAAGAATTATGCAAATGTAATTGATAGTATTTTGAGCATTATGAGATGACAAGGGACATAAAATGAAACATTGATACGAAATATAGAATTTAAAATGCTCATAAATGTATATTTTAAAATTATGTTCATTTCTGCAGATGTGTTACGAAGCAGGCCGTACGGCGACAGTGGAGCAATTATCCCAAGCAGTACGACGATATATCGGTGCGGCAGTTGATTGGATTGATGCGTTGTTCTCACTTGTTAGTCTGAATGAATGCAATGAAAAAGTAAGGGTTTCGATAATTTATTATTCACTTTGTTTTTGAAGAATTCATAATTTATTTTTGATAATTTAGCCAGATTCAAATAGAACATCCTTGTTGAAAAAATCCATAGTTTACTTTTAGAAATGTAGCTAAATTCGAATAGGAATCAGTTCATCGATTAGACCCCAATTTTTTTAGTATCCAAATTATATTATGCAGATATCGAAAAAGTTTCTTATTTCGCTATGATTAGCCTGCTAAAAAAATGATTAGCCTGCTAAGCAAGAGAATCATTACTGAAAAAAGTCTTCATATAAGTTATATAAAACAAGCCGAATTTCTAGATTTTAGTTTATCTTGAGTAAAAACATAAAACAATGTATGAAGTATATAAAATTCAAGAATATCCATAACTGATGAAAAAAAATATTTGCAGATTATGAGGAATAAAAATCGTACTGTACAAATTTTTATGTATGCATAAAATTTTAAAGATAAATGAAATAATATATAGATATCAATGAGAGAAAGCTATCAAAATAAATTTAAAGAAAATGGATATTTAATAGAAATATATAAATTTAGAAACGAATAAAAAAATATGCAATTTATGTATGAAACATATACTAAATGTGATATAACAAAAGAAAAAATGCATAAAATTTAAATGTTATCCGCTGTTTTCGCCAATCAAATTTAATTTGTAGGTTTTTGTGCTAAAAAGTTCATTTGCCGCATTTTGTGCATTCACTCAAGCCGCTCGAACGGCACAGGCGACATCCGATCCAGATTTATTATGCTTATGCAATCGAACTGTAATTCCGCGACAAACACCTAGACATCTGCTTGAGAATAAGTAATATTTTTTTAAATGAATAAGTCAAAGTTCACTGAAGGCAAGTACTGTGTTTAAAACTTGAAAAAAAGAGAACTGAGAAAAAAGCGATTTCTTTCTTGTCTTTTACTATTTTTTCTTTTGATTTTTAGTCTTAATGGGAAATTTTCAAGACTAAGGGAAAATTTTTGCAATGCTTCCAAAGCCAATTGGAAGGAGTTACCTAAATCCAGTTGTCTAATAGATTGCCGTTAATGAAGTTTCGTCGTGAAATTATAATCAAATCAGCCTTCTCTGAGCAAATGCTCTGAAAATTTTTTAGAGCCTTTACTAGAACAACTAATTAATTTAATAGAAATGGAGTAATTGCATTCCATAAATGTGAACATAAACGTCTGTAGCAGATGTTGTATGCCGTAATGCATCAGTGGATTGTAAGGAGCAGCTGTTTCATAGATAGAATGATTATTTTTGCTGGAAAATTGCTTTTCGAAAAAAGGGACTTTGCTGATGTTTCTAACTACATCTTCTTTGATATTAATTCTGAGGAAGAAAGAGAAATCTATGATTCAGTCTTTCAGAATTCGAATGATAAGTTACTGTATTGATTGATTGATTGTGGGTTGATTGATTGTGCATAAATTTACATTATTTGAGGATTACTTGTTTGCTCTAAGGAAAAATTGTTGGATATTTCAAATGAAACATATCATCTTACATGCAACGATTCTGAGTTTATTCAGTTAGGAGAATCCTTACAATATCAATTACTACTGAATATATGATACTTTTAAAAGAACACCTATTTATTACAGCTTTTTATCTAACAACATGACTGCACGAATACTAGATGAACTGACACAACCTATACGGAAGTTGTTACTTAATGAAGCTGAAATTGTCTCACTAACAGCACTTGTTCTATTGGATGCTGGTAATTTTTTAAATTTCAAGCAGAACAAAGTTTATCACTGCTCAGTGCACCACTTTACTATGTTTGTTAGGTATTTTCATGGCGTGATATTTCGTAATGATATTAAAATATTGTTATCTTTTTATATTTGATGCCTTATCACCATCACATATTCTCTCTTTTGCTGATAGTATAACTTATTTCAGATGCACCAGGTTTAAGTTTGGAAACGTCACAAACCTTAGGAGCACTGCGAGATCGCGTTCAGCATGTTCTATTCCAGATGATACGTGATCGTGTGAATTCTGCTGAACAACCAATTTCGGCTGCTATATCGCGTTTTGGCAATATACTCTTGTTATTACCACCATTAGCGGTAAGGAATTTTTTTTTACTTATAGTTAAAAAAAAGAAAAATGTGTTAAATTTATAAATTTCAAGGAAATCACTTTTGATAACGAATTATATATTCTTTAAAGATTAAACTTGAATATGTCTTAAATTTCGGTTGAATTTATTAAATATTTCGAACAGATTGTTTTGTAGAAAATTTCTTCGATTTTGTGCGAAAATGTGCAGTTCGCTCGAATGTTTGGCTGTCAGATGATAGATCCACTGTTAATCGAAATATTTGTGGATTCACCTGGTGAAGTAATTCCATCACCAACAGCTAAGGAGCGTGCTGATGTTTCTACGCAAACTTTTCTACAATCTTCACCACAACAGCAGACATCATCAGCTAATATAGATGACTTAAGTTCTGTTCATTTAACCCCGCCACCAACTGCGAGTTTATCAACATTGTCACCTTTGTCAATACCCAATCCTGGATCAGTGATGCATGGTCGTGTGCAGCAACAGCAAGTAATATCCGATAGTGGAACATCACCAACACCTCATCAACCTCAACCGCAACGTGTTACCCCAATCATTGTACCGCCTGGACCCAATACCTCATACAATTTTTATTTCCCATACTCAGGACAGTTCTCAGTTTCAGGCACCTATCCAAGTCATACCCAACCACCATCTGCTTCGGCTACTGGTACTTATGTTTCACAAGCAGGAATATTTGATTCTGGTCATTCTGCTAACCCTGCTGATGTCACTAATACTTTCCGTTATCTTTAAAATTGAATGGTAACTATTTCAAGTGAAGAAGTTTGCCGATATTATGACAATTCTGGATTTCGTACTAATTGAATCGTTTGTTTTGAATATTAAAAATTTGCTGTCTGTTGAACATTCAAAAAAAGCTTGTCATGTGTAGTTACCGCATTCGTTTATTCTTGAAAGGTAGAATTTAATCATTCGCTTTAACGAATCGGATTTAAATCATCATTGCAGAGTATGTTTAGATTTCAACTTGAATACCATTGTTTAAATTTTGTTGATTTATCTATCTCTCTTTCTTTCTTTATCTTGATATTTTCTATTTCATTCTTATAGCTTGATTTCCTAGTCTGTGGTTGGTGGAGAAGGGATTAATTCTAGAAATTGATGGAGAAGGGATTAATTCTAGAAAAAGATTATGTAGGAAAGCAAAATTATGTCTTCAATTAGAAACCAGAAATCATCATTAAAATGATGATGGACTTACGTGAAGAGATATTTGTACTTAAAAGTTTTTTGAGTTTTGTTCAATTTCAAAATATTTTCTAAAGAAGGGCGCGGTAGATTTATCAGATTTTCATAAATTCTTTTCATTTTAATAGTTTAAAAGAGTAATAAATAATTTATTTTGTTATTTTATAGCGCATAATGTTTATGTGTCTATTTATGAATGTTTCTGATATTTCATTTCATGCTTCTATTCCTTTTTCATTTTAAAACTTTTAGTTTATCGATTGAATTTATCAGATTTTTTTTAGCAGTATTGCTTTCTGTCCTTTTTCCACTCACATACATGTCTCTTGGTATATACAGGTTTTGCAGTTAATCCGGTGAAGATTTTTTTCTTGTTGTTCATGTTTATCGAATTGTTATCATTAATATTTGCTATCATTATCATTGCTTCATCACATTGATACTGGTCTAGATGAAATTTTGATAGCTAAAGGTAGCTGATTTATTCTGTACAAGTTAAAAAAAAAGCTAATCGAATGAGCAACATTTATCGCCTTTACTCATCTCATCTTCTCTCCATTTCCGCTTTTCTACCTTAAAATTTTTTTATGTTGATACTTTCATATGGTATTTCATGTAGTATTTGACTTTGTATTGTTAAAAAAAAATTTCCCATATTTAATGATTCGCCCAATGCGTGGTTTACTTTTTTTCTCTTCTTTTTTTATTTTCAGCAAAAATATATACCTCAATTTTTTTGTCGTTTTCATTCAATTTATGTTAGTGAAATTAATTTTTGTAATTGTTGTAGACGTGAAAATACATTTTTGCTACCACTCAATTATTTGTATTTAATGTTTTTTTTTCGATTATTGTTGCCTTTATTCTAATTTTTTGTATTGTTTGAAAAGAAATTTTGGCACAAAAATTTCCCAAACCGTCGATTCTTAAAAGAGCAGAAAATTCTGTTATATTCTTTTTATTTTAATATATTTCGTATAGTGTGAAATATAAATGAAAAAGAACTGGTAGTATTGACATTTTTCTAATCTCTACATATCATATCAATCGGCAAGAAGAAAAATAAGAAGAAAAGAGTTAAAGCATTGTAACTTCTTCTCGATATCATTTGCCATCGTTATCATCCTGGCGTGAGTGATAGTGACAATGATGATGATAATGATGATGATGATGATGGTGTGATAGTAATGAGAGAGACATTGCAATCTTTAAAGATACAGACATTTGCATTAATTTCTGCTTTATCATACGAAGAGCAATAACGTTATATAGTCGAAGAAAACAAAGATAGTACGGATTGCAGTACAAATGTTGAAAAAAAAATGTGTGGTAAAAATGTATGAGAAATTTTTAGAAACATTCTCTAACTTCTTCAATTTAAGTGGTATATGTACGATACTTATAATTGTCATAGAGTGGTTTTTCTCTGGCATCTTTTTTTACCATCGGTCTCGCGGTCATATTTAGCCTTTGATGAAGTTTAGCACCCTCGTTGGACTGCAATCTCAAAGAATCCGGTCAAGGTGTTTGGGCCAGGTGAATTTTCCCGTGTTGAGTCAAATTAAGCCACAGGTTCCATTCCTGTAGTGTCCTTCTATCAGTTTCTTTAATATTACCTTTTATTAAATCTTATCCGATATTTTTAGCACAGCGTTTTCGATTCTGTGAAATTTATGTATTTATTATATTAATAGAATGGATTCATGGAACCATCCAACTATGATGCATAATATCTCCATCAGAATTGCTTCTTCACTGATGTGTGATATATGAATATGGATGGGATTCATAGAACTTTCAAAACGGAATTCTATGATGCAAATACCTTTATTAGGATGATTTTAATCAGTAAAAATCATAATGAATTAATGAGGAATTATAAGCAACAATAATTAGAGTAGCAAATAGTTATTGGAGTAGTTATTGCGGTGCCAAGCTTTCAGAGATAAATAATAATCAAAAATCCATTCATCACAAGTACGACATAATCTCTCCTCCGCTTGTACTGACTTAAGTTAATGTCATTGTTTCAGTCGGATATAAATAACCCTTCTAATATCTCATCCGAATCTTGAATTACGAGAATCGTTGTGGAAAGGGCACTTATTGTCAAGACTTCTTTAGTGATCAGTAGTTGCAGTAGTCTGACCCCGGTCCAGATCGTCTGCTGATCGAATCTGAGCTGTTGGATCTTTCTTAGAGGTTTTTTAGTATTTCTGTTAAAATGCTAGTTTTTTATTTCTGAATTTTCTTTTATTTTCTAAAAAAGAAAGCGTGAATGATTTTCCTAAGCGTTATCACGCGACCCGATCTGATTTGTCATCATTCTTTTGGTATTAGATCAAGTTTACATTGTCAAGTAGTTAGAGAAATATCTAATACGATAATCTGAAAATTCGTGCTTATCTAAAAATCTAGTTATAGTAATAACTACTATGGATATTATCTCCAAGATTGCTGAACTGATGAATCGTAGTTTATTGTCATTACTTTTATAGAAATTATTCAAGAATTTGCTATATGGAAGGAAAGCTTAATTATATGATTATCGACACTAAGATTATGTAGTGAATTATGATTTCTCAAGTTTACGGGAAATTTTCAGAGTTTATCGGAATTCAGCAAAAAGACTTGGTATTATGAATGAACAACAAAGACTAAGTGATATGAAATATTTATTGTTGTTCCTGATATTATCATTATGTTACGTAGATCGGTTATTTTCATCACAAATTGAAATTGAAGACCCATATCAAGTCTTGGGTATTTCACGCAGAGCTACTATCGAGGAAATCAAACGTGCTTATAAAACACTGGTTAAAGAATGGTAAAGTTTCTTTCTTTTAAGTTTAATCGAGAATTTCCCTTCCAAAGTACAAACAATTCTTGAATTTGAACAATAAGTAGTAAATAAGTGATTGTTTCGATAGTCAATAAAAATCATTTGAAACATTATTTAAAATATTTGACGTACATTATGCATTTGTTATGATGAATAATGATTTTAGGCATCCGGACAAGAACAAAAAACCAAATGCACATGAGAAATTCATGGCTGTCACACGTGCATACGAGGTTCAAATTTTTTATTCATTTTATTTATTATCTGTAAAAAAACGATGTCCTGAACGACGTTCCAAAGTATGTAATAATAAGCACACCTCTTGTATTTATTTGATAATTTCTGTTTTCCAGATTCTCTCAGATCCATTAAAGAAGGAACGTTACGATAAATTTGGTTCATTTGACGATCCACCGTCTAGTCATACATATACACATCATCCATTTGATGATTTGGTAAATTTCATTGAAACTGTTTTTAACTGTTGTTTGCTTATTTTAGACTTTATTTGGTAGCAAATACTTTTTTAGTTCTTAAATAATTTTATGACAGTCTGAGAGTCATTTTGCTTATGTGTATATCTGATACGTAATGAAGCAAAATTGAATGTTTTTGCTTACTGTTTATCTATTTCCAGTTTTATTTGGTAGACAAAGTTTTATTTCGTAGAATGACTTGCTGATCTTAAAAAAAAACTTCCTCTCTTTTGCAGCTGTGAATAAATAATTACTTGACTAATTAGCGGTGGTAATTTTGTCATCTCAAATTTCAAACAGTACCATTTGTATAACAACTGAATCTTACAAAATTAGATTTCGGAAAATTCTTGGTATAAAATGGATTGATTTATTTGCATAAAGCAAAATTGCACAGTGAAATTCTACTTTGCAATTTTGCTTCAACCGAATTCTATATGCAATTTTATTTAACAATATAAAATAATTTTGCAGTAATTTATTGTAGTTGAACATCCAATCATTTTAATTTTGTTTCCAGTTTGACTTCGGTTTTGGTGGTTTCGATAATGGCAATTCGTTTTTCCAAAAACATCGTATATCTATGCGAACATTTTCGCATACATTGTTGAAACGCAGCTATTCTCAGCCAATACTAATATTTGCATATTCCGGTTACTGCCAATTTTGCTTTCATTTGGAACCTATTTGGCAAAATATTGTGAACGATCTTGAACCACTTGGTGAGATTTCATTATTCATTTAATCATTGTTTTTTTTTTTTACTTGAACGGTTTTTTTTTAGACTTTGTTTTCTAATCAGAACTATCTATTAATGTGATGCGTTATTTTCTTATTCAGTGATGTAAATGTGTGCTGAGTGGTAGTAGATAGTACCCATAATTATATTCGAAAGGAGCAACATTTCTTAATGAGCCTTTGTTATCATATTAAATGATTTAGTTATGTGAAATTGTTAGAAATGCAACATTGTGATGTTGTAGGTTATGGCATTGGTACAGTCAATGCAATTACTGATAGTAATTTAATGGAAAAAATGCGGATTTCGCGATTACCATCTATTGTTGTAGTTGTCGAAGGGCGAGTTATTCATTATCGAGGCACAATGCAACGTAAACATTGCATTTTCTTTTTTTTCAAAAAAAAAACACAATTTTCTTTGTAAAATCTTTTTCTAAATGATATTACTGATTATCTTGCAGCACTTTCCGCCAAGACTGTCCGTGTTTTTGCGCGTGATGTAATTCCAAATAGCTTCTTATTTAAAGTTACAAATCATGACGGTTTGCGACGTTTTATTGATCAATGGCAAACTTCAAACAGAGTATTTTCTTTTCATTTATTTATGCTCCTTTTAACTATAAATCTGAAATGGAAAATAAAATCTTTTTAAATAAGGAATGTTACGGTTTCCATATTGAATGCTGTGTTAGTTGTTTCTAGATAGTACGAGTTTTTTTTCTTTTTTTTTCAGCAATGAAAAGAAACTTAACAACAAATCCATTTTGCTGAAAAGTATAATTTGTATAGTTTTTAAATACCACAAATTTTTTTCCTACTTTTTTTGAAATTTTTGCAGATTTCTGTTGTAATTTTTGGGGACAAAGAGGATCCTCGAATTCGCTATATGCTTACTGCAATGAAATATGCAAATTTTGCGCGATTTGCTTATGTTTTTTGAACGATCAGAGTACTGAAATTGTAAAAATGCGACAAGCTTTAGATATCACATGCTTCAAGTGCGAAAATATTTTAATTTTTAACGATTTTCCTCAAGTAAGTTAGAATTCATGGAATTATACATGTCTTGTTTGGCTAAAAGAAATTTGAATATGAGTTACACAATTGTAAAGTTGAATTAATTTACATTTTGAATAAATAATGTCATGATATTGCAGGAAGGACCAATTGCTCGCCTTTCAGTTAGTAATGGTCAACAATTTCATGTCGACACAATAGGAGAGTTTGTTGAACGAAATAAGCATCTCATTTTACCAAGAGTAAGAATTTGGCATAGAAATTTTTTTTTTAAGTAATTATAACTATTATTAGTCACTAAAACAAATTCAAGACTGTTTATAAGTAAAATACTAGCTAAAGATTTTAGATCTTTAAATGACAGTACTGTGCTTATGTCATTATGAAGATATTTTTATCGTTTGTGGGAATATTTGCAGCTTTCAAGCCAGTCTTATTTCGATGATCTTTGTCCAATCTCATCACGAGCCTTGCGAAAGCTTTGTGTGATCCTCATGGTAACAGATTCATCCAAAAATCTACCACATATTGAATCACTTCGCAATTTCGTTCGCAATCACGGAAACAGTTTTAAGAACGAAAGATTGCATTTTATGTATGTTTATGCTAGCAAACAAAAAGAATTTGTTATGTCCTTCTTTGATCAGTTATCGCAAAATGAGCGTTCCTCTTTACAGGTTAGTTGATTTGTGGTAGTATTTAAATCAAATCTGCTATTTAATATGTTAAAATTATTTATCATGTAGATGTCCGTAAAAAATTATAAGGAACACTCGATTCGTTATCTATTAAGAAAACGACGAGGAAATAAATAAATATTAACTCTGATCTAAAAACATCGGAGATAATAGATAAATATCAACTCTCATCTATTTTATTTAAACTGAGGAGTAATTGCCCAGATTCTGTCCATCATATGATGTGTATTTTCGTTAAAATAAGTGTCTTCAATATTTCAAAATTACTTTTGTAGGAAAGAAGACGTGACTTGCTAATTCTTTGGCGTTATGATCAGAAGAAAGCTCGTTTTGCTTGGTTGAATGAGCACTGGTCAATAAAAGAGAACATTAATGAAAGTGATCTTCAGTTGGAACTAGAGAAGTGCATAAAAGGAGTGAAGAAATTGGATTATCATGCAACACTTAAACCATTGGTATATGTTTTTTTTATCTTTTGCTTTCATTATGCGCCAGATCGGAAAAGTTCAATTAAGCAATCATTTAAATATATCAGTTTATTAAGATTGATTTATTATGGCATTTTTGCAGAATTTTTCTAGCTGTGAAGTTTTTCTCTTAGGTTATGAAATCTTTCTGAAGATGGAATCTCCTTTTTTTTCCCTTTTTCTCGGAAAGCTGTTGAAATATAGTTAAATTTGACGACAAAAAGAACTTCTTACTTTGTTGCAGTTAGATGAATATCAGCCATCATGGTTTACTCTCGTTTCGCGGGCTGCCGTACGAATGTTTGAAGCTACGTGGTTTAGTTTGACTAAGGAAGAAACTTTGCCGTTATTAAGTGCTATAGGAACACTACTGATCATATTTTTTATCGGCTATGGATTAAGTTATGCAAATGTATTGGAAGAAAAATCTCGTAGTTACGTGTCGCAGGTTCGTTATTACCTTTACTTAGTCATAGTGTGCAGCTCATAAAACATATGACAACCATAACTTTCTAAAGACAAAAAAAGATCCTTCTTATTTTTGTACAGCTTGATTACCAAAATTTCTTCGAAGAAAATTGATCGGCTTTGCCTTAAATTTTAGGATGCAAAAAAGGATAACAAACAGACTATTGATGATGATGACGAGCAATGGCATCCTGAAGATCCACGTGTTGAGTCTGGATCGAACAATATTCAATTACGAGCGCTCAGAAAACAACAAAGGTAAATCAATTTTGCGATTGTATCCTCAAGAATAAGTGCTCCAGCCAGATTTTTTCTTAGGTCTCTTGGATTAGTATTCGGCTTGTTCCCACTAAAACCATCAATCGTATTAGAATTCTTCAGAATTAGAAATTCAAAATCCTTTCCTAGAATAATGCGCGAAATGGAACCATTGATGCATGAATTGAGAGCAGAAACATATTTTGGAATGATCAGACTGCTAAAGCCTGGTTGCCGATCGATCGTAGTTCTTGTTGATGAACAATCAAAAAGTATTTTGTTACCGCAATTTGCCAAGCATGTTTGGCCGTTTAGAAAGTAAGGCATGACTATTCACGTTTTGGAATTTGTGTTATATTTGCTCATTTATTCTATCATTTTGGTAAATCAGTTCGAGCAGTATAAAGTAATGATTAAATAACATCATAATTTTTAGCAATAAGACATTCTCATTTGGCTATTTAATGGTGGAAAAAAACCTTTCTTGGTTCCGTAATCTCTTGGAACATACATTACCAGCGGAAAATGGACAAGCAGGTGAATGTTTGAAAATTTCTTTTTTATAGATTTTGTTACATCGTTTTATTTTTTAATTACAATTGCGATTTTTCATTTTTTAAAAACTTCGCCATTTGTAAAAAAAGTCGCATTATGTATTTGATTTTACTGATGCAAATGGCTATTTCTTTTCTTTTCTAATGCACCGAAATTATAAGAAAGAATCAGAATTATGGAATTAGAAAATTGAAACAAGGATCATAGCAATATTAGAATTATTTGATTTATCACATTGGTTTATTAAATATTTTTTTAGATGGATCATCAATGTATGAACGTTTGAAAAACATAAATCCCCGTAAAACGCTGGGAACTGTGCTTGTACTTTGTGGCTGGAAATTATATTTCAACATGTATCATCCGATGCACAGACCACCCGGAAAAAAAACATTTCCTAGGTTTTGATGATGATGGAAAAGATTGTAGTAGCGAGGATTCTGATATTGGCAAAGCATCTCGAGAAGAGGTTAAATAAAATTAATATTGCAACATAAAATATTATTTGTAGTTCAAATATTTTTTAGCTATCTTTGATGATTTGGAATTTTGCCATTTCCATTTTCAAAAAAAAAAAAAAAAAATAGAAATGAATTGTTGGTTAATTACAGGTCCAAACTTTGGTAAAGGGAAACATTTAAAATTGGAAGATGTACTGAATGGTCTTCCAAATTGGTTGGATCGTTTGGTGGAAGGATCCATCAGACGATATTATATACCCGAATGGCCTAATAATCTGCGATAATTTTAATATTTGCATAATTCAAATGTAAAAAATATTTACAATGGCATAGATTATGTAGGAGATGAATAAAGTTTTCTGTTTAGTAGGTTTTTACAGTTCGATAAATTTTTGTTTTTGAGTTTTAAAATTATTTTTAATGTAGAAATACATTTGATTATGTATGTTTTGATTCCTGATTACTATTCCATCCTATTAATTTATGTGAGGATTGATCAGTTTGAACCATTTAAGTAAAATGAGTAGCTTTTCGGTGAATAAAACGTTGTCCGCTTTAATATATTAAACTGTTAATATTCAGGACTAACTGATAAAACAGTTTTTACTTAATAGAGGTAGTCATTATATCTAACTCTTTAAATTTATATAAGTTTTCAGTGATGCATTGTTTTTTATATATCCACTTGCATTCATTGAAGCATTTATCTAAATCTTTAGAGAATCTCGTTTGTTTAAGAATTTTTATGCTTTTCAGATATCATTATATTTACATAGTCCTGAAGTAACTATTCTAATAAGTCATGAATTTTTATATTTTAAACGGAATTTATATTTCGTAATTTGGCTTTATAATTTTTTTTTCCCTTATAAGTATTTTATTTTCTTTTTATTCAGTTTTTATTGAATATTATTCCTCATGCATCACTGCATTCACTGAGCATATATATTAGTATAATATTATTACGTTAATGAATTTATTGCATTAGTATTAATATATATATACTTATAAGTATGATAGTGTTATCATATTGATTCATTAGGTTTTTGGTATTATTGTTTGTATTCAGATTTCTTAATTTTAACAGACTTTTACACTCTCATTTCACCTTAGTTTATTGCTATACTTATGCGGTTATTGTAAATATAGAAGTAGATGTATTTTAGAACCAGAGGTCATAGCTTTTCAAAATTTTTTTTGTGCAGATTTTTTTTACCATATATAATATTACTTTGTAATATTTTTAACATTATTTTATAGTTTTCGATTACATAAACATTATTATAATGATTTTTAATTAATTTTCAACGACGCATTTTTTGCTTATTTTGTCTCTGTGATCATTAGTCCAATCAATTCCAAAGTGAGAAAATTTGCATTTTGCAGAAATATTAGGTGTTTTTTTCTTATATCTCAATATTAATTAAAAGAGCAGTGGAATTACGAAGTAATTTATACATCGTCTATAATTGCATTTCGACGGATGTTTTTGTGCATCTTATAAATTTTAAAGAAGAGGAATTATGTCATTGTTTACAGTTTGATAAATTTCAAACTAATCTCTTGTCGGCGATTTGTGAAATATTGTTATTAGGCAAACATTATTTCAACATTTTTGTACAGTTTCTTTCTTTAATTTTTAAATAATAAAGTGTTGATCGACCAATATATATTCTAGAACGGTGTGATGTGAAAAATGCGATGTCATTACGATATATTAGAAATTGAACGTACTGCCGATGATGATACGATTAAAAAAGCCTATCGAAAATTAGCTCTGAAATGGCATCCGGATAAAAATCCAACTAATGTGAAAGAATGTACTAGGTAATGTTCTAAATGTTCATTGTTTGTAGAATTGAACCACTGGTACTAGTTTTTGTTGGTAGCAATTAAAAAGAGAAGTTTCAGGAATTCGAAGTATGATGATTCTCTTTCAAATCTTTTTCGGAAATATTTCATTTTTACCTATGCGAAAAGTTTTTTTTTAGGTACTTTTCTCTAATACAGCAAGCATATGATATTTTAAGTGATCCACAAGAAAGAGCTTGGTACGATAGACATCGAGAAAGCATTATAAAAGGAGGTTAGTTTGGATTCTTTAATGTAAATTTTTGATTGCAAGCTTTACTATGGGTGGGTGAGGAAATAATAAACTTGTGACTGTTGACGAAGCTTTTTAAATAATATAAATAATGGGAATGGATTGATGTTAACTGTATGGTATTAGTTAGTATCATGCAGTAAAATATAGCTGAGATCATTCATTAGTCGGATGAAACCGTTCACATGTAATCAGGTCACAATTGCTGTTCAGTCTACATAAATTGATGTGATAGCAGCAGTTAGTACCAGTTATCTAATCTCTCTGAAAATTTTTTACTCTAATGCAATGCATTTTTTTGGAAGCACTGTAACTAAACAATGTGTGTTAATTTCTTGTAGGGTAATTACAAAATGACATTGAAATTTTGGGTTGGATTATGTTTTCAGTTTATCCATAAAAATAGAATTTATATTTGGTGAGCATTTATTATTGTTTAGGAATTGACGAACATTATGAGGATAACAGTCTTAATTTATTTCCTTATTTCACGTCAACTTGTTTTTCTGGTTTTGACTTCAGTCATAATGTTAGTTTTGCTCTTAAAAAAAACTTTACATTAAATTCAAATATTTCTCAATTATACATTTTATGATAACTAAATATAAGAATGAAACAGTAAGAGCAGAAATGTATTTGTAATATGTTCCGTCTTATGATTTCATTTTCCCAGAAATATTCCAGAGATTCTTAAATTAAATTTTAAAAAAATTTTTTGAATGAAATCTAATATAGAATAAATAAGAAATTCGATTTCAACTGGAATGTTGCAGAATTTTTATGCTGTATATGGACAAGTCTTTGATACTTTAGCATCTGAAGATTATGAATTTCTGGGCGGGAAACCCCAAGCATATCCAAGCTTCGGTGATCAAAACAGTGTTTATGATGACGTATGTTCACTTGTGATTTGTCTTAATGTTAGTAGAATCAGAAATAAATCCGGAATACATAGAGATATTTATTTCTCTTTGGTGTTTTATCACAAAGATTTAGAATCCATTTTTCATAGCAATCGACTATTAATTTTTAATTTATAGATAGTTGGTCCATTCTATGCATTCTGGGGAAGTTTTTCCACTGCTCGATCATTTGTATGGGTAGACAAATTTGACATACGTGATGCTGCAAATCGTCGTGTTGTTAGGGCGATGGAGAAAGAAAACAAGAAATTGAGAGAAGCGAGCAAACGTGAAAGGAACGAAGAAATTCGGGTTATTTTAATATGTTTTTGAACATTTTAGCAACATTTTAAAGCGATTTAAAAATGTTGAGATTAGTTCGCAATTCATAGACTGACATGTTCTACTGTATTATATATTGGTAGTTATCATTTCCATCATAAAAGTGATGGAGCACATTTTTTATCCTATAATGTAGATAAGACATTCAGTGGAAATCTTTTATTAGACCATACCAAGCTGCATTTGTATACATTTAAGGCTTTGGTTGCATTTATACGAAAACGAGATCCACGGGTTCATGCACATAAAAAAGAATTGGAGAAGAGGCGCTTGCAGCAAGAAAGAAAAACAGAGGAAAATAGGAAATTGAAAATTTTGGAACAATTAAAGTAATTTTCAGAGTTCGGTTGAAAATCCTTAATTTCTTTGTATTAGTTTAATAATATTCACTATAAAAAAGAGTTGACATTCAAGATATCTTAATATTTGTATTCTGAAGTTATTTAAAGTCTAACAATAGTCTTATCATTAAATTTTGTTGTCCAATTATTCATCTATTTTCATTTTTAAGTCAAGCTGGTGAATACAAGGAATCGGAAGAGATACGAAAGTCGCAGCTTGAGAATTTACGTGAAATTGAAGAAGCACTGGATGCCGAATTTGGAGAGAGTAATGGCGAAAGTGAAGTGGAATTTCAGGAAGAGCTGAATTTTTATTGTGTATTTTGTGAAAAAGCATTCAAAACTGAGTAAGCGATCAGTATTCACGTACTTTTCCTTTAAAAACTTATTTTTGGACATAAAATTATTCTTTCATGGTAAATTATTTAATTTATTACAGAAAGTCAATGAGCAACCATGAGAGATCAAAAAAACACAAGGATACTGTTGCTTTATTAAAAAAACACATAGAGGTATCAAGATTTTATATTTAATATTTTCGTTTTTTTTATAGTTTTCAAATATTTCCGATTTTCAGAATGTTTATTATTTCATATAAAGATTCTCTGTTATCTCTTAGATTAAAATAAAAATTAGATGAAGTATTTTTTGGATAAAGTGAAATCCCGTACTCATCAAAAATGGTTTATTTTTTAGGAGGATAATGCTTGCTTGTTAATGACTGAAGAAAAAAATATTGAAAATGAGAAACCTGAGAGAAATAAAAAGAAATCAAAAAAGCAGAAACGTAGGGAGCGGAGAAATAATGGATTTGATTCGGATAAAGCTAACGATGAGGATGGGTAAGTCTTTTCTCATCTACTAATTCTTTTATCCTTCACAAATGATTTTAATGTTTCCTTTTTATTTTGCCTTCTAAATATTTTTTACTTCTAATTTTTTTTAACTTTAATTAGCATTATTCAAGAAAAAATTAATATTATTTCAGAAGCGAACCAGGCACATCGGGAAATGAAATGAATGAATTGTTTGTTAAAAATGATATTAAATGCAATGGCAAAGAAAATAACACAAACATTGATGGGACAAATATATTCTTGGAAATGTCCAAAGTTTCAGAAGCATCGCGACCTAGTAATAGAAATTTTCATGTTACAGATGCATTTTATTCATTAAATGATATTTGATTTAATATCTAAATGATTCATTATTATCATTAGAAAGATAAGATCCAAATAATTTAAACTTAATGACTAGTACATCTTATCGGCAGATAAATTAAGCGATTTAGTATGAAGAATCGCATTACCTAAGAAATTCACATCTTTACTACATAAAGTGAAGTACGAGTGATTTTGAATAGTATTAGTGAAATTTTTGGTTCACATTGTTCATTAAAATTATTTCATTAAAATTATAAATTAAGAAATATTTTCACATTAATGGAGTTAATAACCATTTAGAGAATAATAATAAAAACGATTTCAGTTGAGAAATGCAAAGAAAAGACGAAAACTGCAAAAAGTAATGCGACGGGAATTACAATTCCAAAAAATGGTACTTGTGATCGCTGTGGTGAATTTTTTGAATCTCGAACGAAGTTATTTGCTCATTTAAGGGAATCCGGACATGAAACCCGAAAAACACTTCCCATTCCGGCTCTAACGAAAGCTAATAACAGAATTAGAAGAAAATGAAACTTGAAAACAATCCTATTGTTTATTTTTGGAGTTATGCCTGTATTAAACCGTTACAATAAAATTTCATTTTTTCGAAACTGTTTTTAATATGTGATAATATGTCATAAACTTTAGCTGTTTTTATCTACAGAGATCAATTGTTTCACTGCAATTCCAAATATCAAAGTTTTTCAAAATTAGTATAACTTCGGATTTGTGTTATTTTAAGAATTTTATAATCTAGCTAAAGAAAATCGCATATATTATGAATGAGGGTTAAATAGTTTATCTTAGCGGATTTGGATTACCTCATTAAATTTCTTTTTCAAATTAACGAGTTTTGTTTTTATCTTTCGGAATTCTAGTCTTTGCTGGGTATATCTTCTTACATGTATATGTTGTGTCTTATGAAAATTTGGTTATACAGAAACTGAAAGTCTTTCTAGGTCTACGTTTCAACTAACTAAGTTCTACAGTCAGAGTTTAAAGAAAGGATTCATATTTTTATAATGAATAGGGTTTTTGTGATAAAGGATTCTCGAAATTATTCGCAGTTCGTGAAGGCAATTTTTGCTAATTTAAAATAGTTTAAATTAAATTCATAATGAATTAGTTATGCATCATACTGGAAATTTGAAAAGATTGATTGATGATTGGAAAGAAGTTTGTATGTTAAGATAACACGAAAGAGATAAACTTATATGCAATTTATCATGTCTAGCAAGCATACCTTTAATTTTTTAATTTGAACTGTTTACTTTTCAAATCACATCTGGAAATTGAATTTCTAAAGAAGCAGTGATTTTACATTTGTTTACTCCTTTAGATTTCAAATTTTATAATATCATTGTTTCGCCTACTTAGCTCACCTAAATCGATCGAATGATGCCTATCAATTGTGCGTTGTTTCTTCATGAATTTTTCATTGAGTGATGAGTCTTCTGGTACTTTATCAAACGACCTGATGATATTGATAACCATTATTATACTTTTAAGGAAAACTTATAAAAGAAGAAAGAAGGCTTTAAATAGAATGAAAATATTAGAACTTACCCAGCAACCAAATGATCATAACGAGATTTTCGTTCATTAATAGTCTGCAAAAAAAATTTTTTTGAAAATCCTGATAAGTAAAGTTATCATTTGAGAGAATTTTCCAACTAAATTAAGCATGGATATGCCAGAGAAAAATAATACCTGCAAGGAATAACCAATGCGTTTTTTTACAGAGCAGCGACCTTTGAACAGAAATGATGATCGTCTCGATAATAGTTGGTTTTCTTCAGCAGCTGTTGATATCAGATTATCGAGATCTTTCAGCACACCTTTAAGTTGTCTAGGTGTTGCCTATAAATTGCTTATACCAATTAACCAGTTATAGTTTTAATGAGGTAAGATTCTTAAGACTGATTATATTTTTGATAGTTTCAATAGTAAAGGAAGCGAAAGAAAGAAGACTATTATTCAATTATTATTTGTCCAATTATTGATTAATTCTTTCAAGATTCTTGAACAGTAATTTGTATCAGAGATTAGCAATTGCGACAATTAAGATTGAGTACTTTTTTATTCATGTTTTAAATTGTTTGGAATGATGTATCTTCAGATATAATTAGATATTGAGGAAAGAAATGAGTGAACTTTACATTCAATTCGGCGGCAACGATTTCAATTAATTTCGATACTTTCATACTTTTGCCACCAAACCAAACGTGTACATCACGGGCTCCACGTAACTTCCGTCCCAAGTAGTGAATCTAAAATCTGAAGTTTCACCCAAATTTTTTAAACCTATAAATTGAAGATTATCCGATATTTTGCTAGGATATACACTGAAATAGCTAATTTTTGTAATTCTAAAGGAGACTGTTAGTTTTTATTTTGCATTGTTATTGTTATTATAACTAATAGGTTTAATAATAAGAATATATGAAAGGTGAGTAGTGATCGTTTAATTAAAATAATTAATTGGTAAAATAATTAGATGGCTCGTTTGATGCTTATTCAATTTTTCGATTTTTAGAGAAATTTTACAGAAGTAAAAATGATTAAAATATATATGAAAATACTAGAACATACCGTCCTCAAGTAGCTGCTCACGATCGAAAATGTGGTCGTCATCAAGATCATACCCCACACCAAATAACAAACCATCGCAATTAAACGTAACGGATCGTCCGTTGTCGGAAATTTATCACCAAATCCAACGGTGGCGAAACTGATAATACTGAAAATTTTCACTAATATATTTGCTTTTTTTTACTAGTGCTAATAGAATAAAAGTGCATCGATAATATTTAAATTGCAGATGCAATATTTGATTTATAAATACAATATCTAAATATAACCTGAAATATCCGAATAGCATTTACCTAAAATATACATCATCAATTGAGAAGCCTCGTCCCTTCTGATAAAATAATATTGAACCAAATGCGAATGTTATTATGAATAAAGCGATAATTGTTGGTAATGGCATTTTTGCATTTTCACATGGTCGCCAACGCATTTCCTAGAAAAATCCCAGGTTGGTCATTTATATGGCCGTTATATTTTGAATCAATTGAAATATTAAATTAGTTTTCTATTTAGTACTCAATGACAGAACTTATTTTTTTATTGCCAAATTTAATTTGAATATTAGAAACTTAAAATAATAATAGTGCTTATAAATGAAAATAAATGGAAAAATAAAGCTTTTTAATTCTATTTAATCTTTGCTATTCCCTAAATTAGTTATGTGTGAAGAATTTAAAAATAAAATAACTGACTTTACCAAAACAAACTAATGCCATCCAGTAACTTTTCGTTAGATACTTTCCGAGATTGGCTAATGTTAGTAATGTCATCGGGATGCCGAATATTGAAAAAGCTATGCAGAACAATTGCGCCATTGATGTTGATGGTGTGATATGCCATAACCTGTAATTAGTTTAAATCGATTCAGGAAGTATATTTCCCAGATGATATGCATCGAATCTTCAGTTATCAGTGATTAAATAGAAAGTATCGAAATTCAAAATCAAATTTTTTTCATGCAATATTTTAGAATCAAAATTCAAGATCGAAATTTTTATGCAATATTTTAGAATTAAAAGTCAAGATGAGACTAATATGTAATATTTGCCTATAATATGCTTTGAACAAATGTTAAGGACCTATCGTAGCAATTGTAGTAAATGAGAATAGAATAATATCAGTGAAATTTTCCTTAGCTAAACTTTCATCCAAAACGACAAACATAGTTGAACCGAATAAAACGTATGCAATGAGCAATATGATAATAAGCATTTGAGGTACCACTACCCGTAAAACCTGAAAATAATTTTCTTTTTTAAAATTCTAATTTTGTTAAGCCTCAAAGACTTTTAATTTTCTTTTCAATATAAAATGGAAAATTAAATTTTACTAATATAAATTTTGTAATTCATATTACAAAATAAACAAATTCCACATAATTTTGCAGACTTTCAAATGTCAAAAATAAATCCTTCAGTAATAAATAATGCTAATTTCGCTTTCATTAATCGGTTCAAAAGAACTTAAGCTTAACCTAAAATTTCTTAAAGGTATGGTTTGATATTTTTATAATATCATATTTATAAATGGATCTTTTTAATGTTTTAATTAATAAATGGATAAATAAAACGAGATTTTAATTAGAAATCACGAAACAAACTGTGTGTGCCCAAATAAATATAATCCATTTTTTGGAATTCAAACTTTTGAAATCAGAATTATCCAGAAATAAATTTAAAAATTTACTTTGCAATTCTTTTAGGTTAATTCCGAAAAATAAGTTAGTTTTATGTTATTATTATCAATATTACAGCATGCAGTTCGTAAACAAATGTTTGCTTTTTTTGAGTTCAATAAAGTTTGAATGAAATTTTGTGGAAACATAGGAAAGAAAGTTCAACTTTTTCAATCAGATATTTTCAGGTTGTACTTAAAAATAGTATTTTTTTTTCTTATTTTGATGCATCGTTTTGCATCAAATAAAAGGAAAAAATTTATGATTGACATATGATATGAAAAATAAATAATTGATTGGTTTGATTTTTTTTTGATACACTGTAATGTCTTGAAATTATTTTTAATACAAACTTCAGAATAAATTTTGAATAAATGCATTTAAAATAGTTAAAATGCTAGCAAAATTTGCCATAAGCAAATTAAACAAACCGTGGAACCCCAAAAATCAAATTTCAGGATTGATGATTTCATATTTCCTTTATCTTTTCGCCTTTTACTTATAGCTGATTCCATAAGTAATATATATTTTGTACTATATTTAATTTCGTAATGAAAGAATCTGCGACATGCTAAAATTAAATATTAAATCTATGGATATTATTTTTAACGCGTATTAAATTATATTAATGATCACAGCATTAATCAAAGACAAAAATACTTGAAAACTAAATTTATATTTAATCATATTGAATTAAGTTAATGATCACAGAATTAATAAAGATGATCACAGAATGATCACAGAATAAAATTCTCGATATTTAATGCATACTGAATTAAAATATTCAGTATATTCGATGAATCGACAAATTTAACAAAAATAAATGAAAAGAAGTAATTCATATCGGAATTTATTAAAAATTAGTAATAATAATAATAATATTTTCTTAAAATTTTGACATTTATATCGCAATTTGAAATAGCAATAAATATGTACTCAGATTTGCACTTCTGGGGTTAATTTAAAAATTTTAATGTTAATTAATATCTATCAAGAATTCATATGGAGTTTTGTTATCAGAAACTGTTACAATAATCGATAAATGTTAAAAAGGACAGAAAGGTAAAAGAATCAATTTTGGCACTAAACGTTTGTTTTAATTTTAATTGATCGACAAAGAAATTAATGTTCATCGATTCGAAAACAGGTTACCGAAATGAAGTGAGAGGTGTATGAGACGGGTAGTTTTATACTTCTTTACATTTCAATTTTTATCAACTGATTGATATGACTTAATGCTCGATTGGAAGTAAAATGATAATAATAATATTGCAAAGTAATCATGAGTATCATTGATTATTTAGCAAAATATTTCATATGAATGCTTTTGAACTTTTCTTATTTATTTTAAAATTTTACTTTTAAGATTTCCCCGAAAAATTTTAAAAATTATTTGAAGATTCTGACAAATATATTTTGCAGCTAAATATTATCAGTTCAACTAAAATTTTTAATTCTTATCCCAATCAAAATGCCACTCCGAATTTTGAATTTAATATATGATGCATATAATTTAATCCATTAAAAGTTTTATTTAATAACGTAAACTTATCAAATTAAAATATAAACACTATGATAGCAAGAAGAAATTATTTATTTATCATGCAAACTGATTAACCAACCATCAGAAATAAGAGTTTAATAATATTTTTAAAATTATTCTTCGTCTTTTCCATTTCGTCTGCAATATATCTATCGATGTTGCTTTGCAGATGACCTAATATTCCTGAAATAGTTTTCAGAAACAAACATTATTATTTTCACATAATTCAAATATTTCCTGTTCAATTTCGAATTTGAATAAAATACTTATATAAATAGCATCATTGATAAATATCTTGATGATAAGAATAAAATTAGTCATATATACTTTTACAACATTGTGAAAAACTTTGTTTGCTGCATATTTTGGTAGATAATATTATGTATAATCTAATTACCTATTTCTTGCTTTATGATTAATTGCTTGACTCTAATTTAATATATATATTTATTGCTTATTTTATTGATCGGGAAGAAAAAATCACTTTAAAAAGTAATATAAGGTAATTCAAAAAAGTGATTTCCATTTTGAATGATGTATTTTGATCTATGAGTTATTAATAAATACAATAATATTCAGGAAATTTTGTAAAGAAGGTAATAAAGTTGAAAGGAAGAGAAGATAATGATTGATCCTTTCTCGTTATTCATTTTTCTAACTAAAAAAATTAAAACTTCGGTTTTTTTGATCTAATAAATTCAGTTCATTACAGGCTCGTGATAAAAATCGGCATTTTTAGAATGGCAGTAAAATCCACATTTGCAAAATGATGAAATTAGGATTTTTTTGATCTGATAAAATTTACATTTGTGTGATCGTGATAAGATAAAAATTACCGATTAGGAGATCATGATAAGATAAAATTCATGGTTCATAAAAATTTTCATAAAAATTCTGTCGCATTCTACCGCAGATCTTTTTTGTTTCTAAATTATATTGCTCGTATCTAATGATGGATGCATCATTATTTATCTGATATATGAAATGTATTTATACATAAATTTCAATCAATAAACAGGATGAAATATGCTTGGTAGAATATCATGAATGAAACTTGTAAAAATTTCATCAGATGTTGGAAAATTTTTTCAGGATGTCTTATTCGAGAGGCAAAAATTTTGTAAATTAATTGAAACAAATTAATTTTTGTCATGGAAAAAGAGTATATAATTTATATGGAATGATAGAATGAAGAGTAATGGAAGTATTGTTCTTTGAAATAGCTTATCTCATAATTATTTATTGCAATTAATACTTTAACAACAAAAAACTTTTCGTAATTTCTACCGTAGTATTTGTCGAGAATAAATTAATTCATTTCATTCAACTTACAACTTGCCGTTTCATTCTCACTTTAAATTTCAGAAAAGTGTCAATTATTTTCGAATAAAAATATATTTAAAATTAGCAGTGACAATTTGATAATTAAAAGAGATATAATTTTATTACGCGAAAGTTAAGCTTAACAATATAATTCATGTCATGTAATAAAGGTGTATTTGAATTGAATTAGTAAAAGTAAAATCTGAAATCAAATTACCGATTTGTTGTTGTTTACATTAAATGCAATATAAGTGTAAAAATTATTATGGAAAATAATTTGAAAATATTTATTCGAAATGATAGCAATATCAATGGAAATTTGAAATTTGATAAAAGTTTTGAAAATTAAAAATGGTATCACTGAACAGAATTGATTAATATTTTCCTGTATTTGACAGCATTTCGCCTATTAAGTTTTAAAAAAATACTTCATTTGCCAATGTTCTGATAAAAGAAATTAATTTAATCAATAAAGCTGAAAAGAATCTCATCAAATGTTGATGATAGTAAAGCCAATACTTACTGGAAGTTTTGAGATTAGCAACATACCTCGATGGAATAATATGTCAAAACTACCAAAGGATTACAAATGTGTAACATTTAGCAATTTTGAGGTGATAATATGCAAATAATCAAAAAATAATTATAGAAAATTTATAGAAAAATTCAGCGTAATGGAATTTAATTGTTGTTCTGCATAATTTTAATTAATTTAAAACAGGAGAAAATCACACAGATTGAAAATTACATTCCTATCAATTTAATAAATAACTGATAACTTTAAAACTATCATTAAAACTAATATTAAAGCGTCTTTTTATGTTTATTCTTTTAAAAAATATTTTTGATATCATATTATTATAAATAAAATTGTTTCTTAATTTTGATTTTGAGAAAATAACTACAAATTTATAGCTTATTTTCAAATATCAGGCATATAGGAAATTTCATCTATTAGACAATCTAATGCAAAATTATCAATTATTTATCTATATTGAATTTCTCTAAGCGATATTTCAATGTAAAGTAATAATAATAATAATGATTTATTGATATCTATATAGACACATCATAAATATTTTTATACATTTTCAGAGTTTTAATGAAGACAATTTCATTCCCATGTAAGTTTAATATGTACAAAATAGAAATTCAAGGTAAATCCAAGTGTATTCAATTGAAAAAATAAAGGAGGAAGTTTTAATAGTCTAAGCATAATACTTCATTATTTTACAACATTTCGTAAGAAATTACATTGAAGATTGAAGAACTTCTTTTCACAAATTTTGCCATCTAAAATCTTTTCCTTTGCTTATTTTTAATTCCAAATAATAAAATATCCTTTTCTTCTTTTTGCTTATTTCAAATTCCAAAAAAAGAAATCCTTTCATTCTCTTTGCCTGTTTTAAATTCCGGAAAAAGAACCTTTCGTCTGCTTCACTTATTTTAAATTCCGAAAAAAAAAACCCTTTCCACTCTTTCCTACTCTTTCTTACTCTTTGCTAATTTAAAAACAAAATAATTTTTCCTTTGATAAAATTATGATTTAAGGCCTGCATTCTTTCAATTTCCATATTGGCGTCACTGTTTATTGAAGTTTACCGACGACATATCATCGTTATTTCATTCGATTGCTGTTGCTATTTTTAATTTTATTGATCGTCGTTGAATTAAATTATGAGCAAATTTTTCAAATGGTTCAACTTGTTCCTAGCTGTTTATGATCATTTTTTCTCTCCCAACTTGTCGCAATCAATGATCAATCGTCAATAAAAGAGGAATAAATGAATCATCAATTTTGGAGAGATTTCCATATTTCAAAAATTGTTTATAATCAGTCAGGCTTATGGCTTTGAGAATTTTATTATTAATTTTACAAAAATACCCTATATTTTAGTGCAATAACGGTCTTTTAATTTTGAACAGTTTTAAAGACCGGGAAGGATATTTAAACTAATGCATCACATATGAATTAGTGAAGCGATGAATAATCAATCAATTCATAATAAAGCAATGATTCATCAAAAAAAGTCGAGATCGAAAATCTTAGTTTCATGCAAATTTAATGAAACTGACATAGAACAAAACAAAAAGTTAGTGAAAAGTTGGTGATAAACTGATGATAGGATCAGATTATCAATAGCCAGACTAAATTCTTAGACTAAAACAATTAATTTAGAAAAAAAAAACAATACATGCTGCGAGAAAAGTTAAAGGATTTATAGAAATGTAAAAAAGTATATTTTGCTATTACCAAAAATCTTATTCTTTTCTCATACAATAAATCTTCAACGATTAACATTAGCCAAAACAAAAACACATTGCCAATTTTAGTTTCATTATCATTATTAATTTGAAACTGAATCGATAATAAGACTTTAATTTCTTAACATATTTGATGTATAACAATACAGTATATGTAGGTACAAATTAGTAACAATATTAAAAATAGATTCTTGCATCTCTCTCGTTCAAAATGATAGGCCAAATATATTGATTAATAATTTTCATGATTCCTTCTTTAAGTAACTTAAATGATAAGATAATTCAGACTTGAACTGTTCTTTGCATAGACGAATTAAATTGAAGGAGAAAAAAATGTTGCAAACTATACATCTAAGAAAGAAAAAAAAAGATCGACGGAAAAATCATCAAAAACCTCTTCGATGGATAAACAATTTGATTGGTAGTGAAGCAAGAATGCTAAAAATATAACCATATTATATGGCTTAAATCTCATGTAATTGAGAAAGTTGAATAAAGAAATCTCTGACTCTTATCAGGATTCAATGATAAACAAATGATATCATTCTTAATATTCATGATCACATATAACCAAAAAAGATGTGTAAATTATAGATAATTCGAAATTTGCTCATCTGATTCAAAATCTTGCTAAATGTCTATTGCCTTAAAAATTTGAAATATCAATTCTAAAAAAAAGCGTTTAATGGTTCTATAAGATGCTATAAAGCTCTCAAGTACATTAAAGAATTGATGCTCTCCAGATAGTTATAAATAAAAAGTAATTAACCAATTATAATTATCATTTTCCTTGCTATTTAAGCTTTTTTTTGGCATCATATTTGAAATCTATTCTCAAAAGCTACTGATTTTACAATTTAAAAAGATCCACAAAAGTTGATATTTTTGATATTAAAAAAATGTTACAATAATTACCAAGTGGACAAGCCTCATGAGAGTTTGAATTTAAAAAATGGACAGAAACTTTTTTTAATTTATCAAAAGATTTTGATCAATACATAATCTGCATATTATATACCTTCATTTTTGGACATAGTCATTTTGAGTATATCGTTCATGTTACGAAGTTCATTACAATCATTCCCGTAAAGAGTCTAGAATACTTTGTACGAAAACAAAATATGCTGATTTTCACCTTCCATATCATTATTCATAAAATACACGAATTTGCGATGTGCTGACTAATAAATTATCGTCGTAAAAACTCGTCTCGATTACTATATTGCCACTGCAATTACTATGCTGTCAGATTTCAAATAATTTTCAACAATTAGTAATGAATTAAAAAATAAATGAAGAAAAATATAAAAAATATCCTTACGGATGCTATTCACAAACTATCAGGATGTACTTTCATAAGAAGCTATTGCTACAAATAGTTTAATTCACTCAGTAATTTAATTTTCATCAGTTTAAAACATAAATAAAATAAAAAAAATCAGATTCCTGTGAATTTTTAAAGCTACATTTAAATTTCAAAAAAAAAATAAGAGTTCAAATGATGGTACACTTACCTTAACAATGATGCAGGTAGCATTTGTGCTTCGGGTGCAGCTTCGATCAAATTCTGCCATGTATTGGTTGATTGTGGTATCACAAATCCAAAATCAAAGAACCATTCTAAAATTCTTTTGCAAATTAAAATACAATAATAGAAAATAATAACAAAACTGATTTATTAAGTCTGGAAGACAAAAAGCTTGTTTGTCCTTTAATTCATATAATAAAACTAATCAGGAATATAGTAATTTGGAACTTTTTATTTATGATTTCAAACATGTTTCTGTTGTGCTATATAAATACCTTCAATAATGTCGCCTTTCAAATAAACACGTTGCTCCAATCGAAATTTATTTATTTTCTCGGCTGAAGTGAAATTTATCTCACGAGATACTGCACGACATTTCAAAATACTTTTTGGCACACGAGCTGAAATATATCATCGTTGAATAACTTGAGTAAGCACAACTGCATATCAAAAACCAAATTAATCTCCATTTTTCACAGAAAATACTTAAAACTTAGAGCTGATCATTTTTTAAGCTAACAAGAAAGAAAGATGATATAAACTAGACATTACACACATTTACATTTAAAAGATCATTTCATTCTCGACTAATATGCTGGAATGAAGCAAATGTTACGAAATTTAAAGAAACCAGAAAAAAGCTTGAATGAAGAAATATTTATTTCATCATAAGATATGTCATCCTCGATATAATTTAGGTAACTCTCAAAATAACTAAGGATTATTATTCAGTATTTCAATAACGATTACAAATATAAGTTTATGCAAACTAGTATTTAGTTTCAGGTACTATCATAAATCTATTATTTGTTTGAAAAAAGACAGTTAGTAATACAATGACTGACCAACCTTGATGCTCTTTTCCAGGTAAGGCGAGATCCTCATAACTTTGCCATAACACTTTTCCACTTTCCGCATCACGTAAACTCATCCAGTTCCTAGAGTTCATCTCTTCATCAGTAATATTGTAATAAACATATACTATCATAACATAATCATAAGTCTTTCCATCCATAGTTTAAATAAAAGTGATGCTTAATTCAAATAAAGTATTAGACATTCAAATTAATTACAAACAAAACTGTTACTCATATTTTTCACTTGCTTCCATTCAAGAAAATGCATGAAAAGTGTCAAAAAATCCATTTTAAATTATGTATCTAAGAAACAAAAGATTAATGAATTGTTAGACGAATAACTGAAACAGGATAATACGCACAATTTGAATCCTTCCAAAATTTGCTGAGCTCGAGACATAATAATATATGATGTATATAATGAAAAATATTCTGAAGAATATTCTTCAATATGCAGCACCGATTGAAATATTCTTCCTGAAAAATAAATCATTCTCTTTACTTAGCACTGGAAGAGAATTAAACATTTCGAAACAAATGAGAATTTTCAAGTAAAAACTTTTATTGACTGATCAAAAATCAATAAAATGCGATTGTATATTTTTGTCTATTGAGCAAATATATTTAAGCAGGAAGAACTACCATTGTTATTTAAATACTTATTAAAAGCTCAATTAGATAAATGAATGAATGTTTGCTATAAACGGATTGGATTTACGAGTGCATGATGAAAAGTTTTCAGAAAACACTTTTCAGTTCAAATTCATGCTTACTTCATATCAAATCCAGACGCGATAAAAGAAGTGATAAGAGACTTGGGAATTTTGAATTCTCAAAATGATTCGATCCAGTTCGAATCGTCGATGATAATCTAAATAGAAATATGTATGTGGACACGAAATGTAGTTGAAATTTGCTTCGATTCTTATTTAAAATGGATATGATATGCATCGACATGAATCAGCAATAGCTAATTGCAGCATGAAATGATTTGATAGCAGTTATCGTTAAATGAAAGGAATTGAAGAAGATGATGGAAAAGTTTCGAATGTCACCTTCCAAGAAGATTAAATGATGCGGTCGCTAGGCGACAGTGACAAAGCTCTAAAAACGCTCACATAATGCATTGATGCAGCATTAAATCTCGAGACGACCGAAAAAAGAAAATTAAAAAATGCATCTATTTTCGATAGAGTAAAGCAATTACAAATAAAACTTAAAACCAAATTATAAAAATTTATAATTATTATTCGGACTAGATTACATGTTCGAAAAGATAAGAAAAAAATTTTAAAAATTGGAATAAAACTTACACTTTATTCATTTAATTGACAAGATTTTAATGATCGATGAATAATTTGATCAGTTAATTCGGAAATCAATTAAGTACTAATTCGATAGATTTGGTTGAAGCCAAATTACGGAGAAAAATGATACGAAAATAATAAATAAATTTACAAAACGACAAATTTAAAGCAAAATACCAACAAAATAAATGCCCATTTAGGCAATATTATTGATATATATCATAGGAAGTATCAATCACATCCTCATCAATTATTATTAATAATTAAGTTAAAATTTGAAACTCGGAATTTCATAATGTCTTTAATGAGGACTGTATTATTTGGAGATGATAGTTTTGTTTAAGTTGTTGGTGTTCCGAAGAGATTTTATTGGTAGTGGGAGATCATTTCAGGTTCGTTTTAGCTATAGCATTGTTTGATAAAGAAACGGGAAAAAAAAGGGAAGTATATATATCTCTCTGTATATAATGCTAATAATGACTTAATACACTTAATTTATATTTTAGAATATAGAATAATATGCGTTTGAAGTGAGACAAAGATAGGAAAAAAATATATAATGAAAAGATTAGAATGATGAAATAAGTAAATGATAGAAATAGTAAATATGGTAGAAGTTTCAGCGTAGGTTTTAATTTATTTCTTGTTTTGTTTATATTTCATGTATATTTAGGACAACATTTTATTACCTTATGGGATCAACTCAGAGTTATGAAGAAAGCCTTTCTTCCAATGAACATCCGAAGGTATTTGATTTTTTTTCATTTTGAAGAAAATTATTCTTAAATTTTCAATTCATTGTTTAAGTTTTATATGAATTTCTGTCATTGACTTCGCAGAACAGATGATTTATGAATTTGTATTCATAAATCACTTGTTTTGTATTTCGCAAATCCGAATTCTTGTTATCATATTGACCGATAATAATTCCGTCTTAACTTTTAATAGAAACTCATAATTCCAGGTGATAAAAATTGAACGGAGTGAAATACCGGAAGAATATAGGACAGTTGCGGTATCACATGATGTAGTCGATCAAATTCTAAATTTGGGAAGTTCGGAAAATGAGAATGTTAATGATTTAAGGTAGTGTTATTTTGAATTTTATGTAAAATATTTCTTGTAGGGTTTTGATTTATTTCTCCTTAAATATATGCTTCTGAGTTATGAATCTTAGGAAACAGTTGGCTGAAGAACGAGATGTGAATTGTAAATTGCGTGAACAAATAAAAAATCTTACCGAATCAAAAATCTCATCACAAAAATCTACAACTGGTTGGTTGCAAATTGGTTTCATTTCCTGTGTCATTTGATCAAATTCTGTTGCATTGAAGTTTTCTGTCATAAAATATTTTAAATCGAAAACATTTCGCATTGAATAAGATTAGTGATATTTTAAAATTTAAACGCTAAGGTTATTGCGTTATTGCTTTTACCAAATTTCTCATTTGTTATGGAGAAAGTCATTAATAAGAAAAATGAAATTCATAGAATTTATCTTGTGTTTTGAAGTTTTGAAATTTAATGATTTTTTTTCAGGAAAAATCTCAATAACTGAATTGCAAGCACGGAAGAATGCGTTTGACGAGACATTGGAACGTATCGAAAAACAGTATTTCTCTTATCAGCCGGAAAATATTTGTAAAATGATTGAAACTGTGAGTATTTATTTAGCATGAAATGCTACTGTCCAGCCGCATATATTCATTTGCTTATGTTTGGTACCTGTTGCGATACTTTTACCTATATATGCTTCAAAAATCGAACAAATGAAAAAACTCTTCTGGAATTCGTTAAAAGTTTATGGTAAATTGGCTTTTAGTCACTAATCTCACTTTTTTTCAAATTCTTTTTATAATTTGTATATGCTAATAATAAATGTTATGATTGAAATGATTCATTTTAACTTTTCAGGATTTAATGGAATGCATTAGTAAAAATAAAAATAAATTATTAAATTGTACATCATTTGCGATGGATCTGACAAAATGTGCCAGTGATTTCCGCGAAAAGGTTTTGAAAGAACTATCACATTTATAATATGCAAAAAATGATTGTTAATTTGTTTTAGATTCTTATGTCCAAATAGTTCGGCCATTTTATTCTTTAGTTCTTCTGCTTTTGTTTTTTTATTATAACCAAGTTGTTAGTCAAATTATTTCAGTATATATTGATTTGTTTCATATTTCACTATTTGATATATAATGCGGACAGTATATGGAACAACGCTTAAAAATAAAACTGTTTCAAAATGCATGGTGTTAAATGTTATTCAGTTTTATAAATCTAAAACAGGAATTTTTATAAATAACATCATTTCTTGATGGGATTCTGTGTTTATGCAAATTGGTTTTTGTTTCCGCAAGTTTTCTTAATGCTTTATGAATTAGTTCTTGATATTATTTGCTATATATTTAATATTAAGTATGAGGAGTCAGTATCATTACGGACTGTTGATATTTTCAGACATTTTGTATAGTGCCAAGAGGAGTCATAAGTTTCTTGAATTTCTATTAAAATGTTAATTTTACCAGTTTTAATTCTTCATTATTCTTCGAAAGTTTTACTCCACAGTTCGCATAATTGTACTTCTTGTAGTCTTAATAGCTTAATTTGTTATAGTTCATTAGGATCCTATAATAATTGATTGTTTCTGTCTTGTTCTTTTTGATCTTTACGGTTTTAATTTTTTATTGCTTTTTTATTCTTGGAATTTATAAATTGCTCAGTACTGAGAGATCTCATACACATCTTATTGGGTCAACAGGTCATCAGATCATTATCTCGAAATTTTTTCAGATTTGAGTGAAAAATGCTGTAAAGTAGTTTTTTAACGATTAAAATTAAATTCATAATATATATAACGAGTAAATTAAATGGTTTGGTTCGACTATATGTAAATAACTGCAAACTTTTCTGCTACCATCAGTTGATTTCCATTGATTGTTATGGCTTGCGAATTTGCAGATTTGATAATGACTCGGCTAGGGCGGTATATATTCATGCTTCCTTGCATTGAATATTTATAAGGAATGCGATGCAGCTGCAGCAGAATTGTTGCGCTATTAACTGCATTACTTTTCGCATTTGTTCTCTGGATCTTTTACAAGGAAAGACAATATCAACAGATTCTGGAATATCATATCTCTTCAAATGATACGGTAAACTTGAAGAGTGGCAAAAATTGTACAACAGATACATGTCTATATTTGTTGCCATGTTCACTTCATGACAATCAACTAACTGTTTTTATTGAACCGTTAATACGAATCATCGATGAGGTGAATTGTTTTTCTAATAATTGTTAGGAGAGTTTTGAAGTATAAAAAAAGTAGTCAATAAATAATAGAAATATTGTCACTTTGACGAAATATGGCACAATTTACCATAGAAATAATTTGTGGAGTGAACTAAAATGAACTTGTTTTAACTCAGTGATATGTTGTATTTATCTGAAGTTGTAAATTGTTTCAGAATGGTGAAGATATTACGCCATCACCTTCAAGCGAATATCTTGAGATACGTTCAATCATTGAACGTTCCAGATATAGAGTTGATACAATTGAAGATGCCTGCCTTGTTCTGCCTGGATTTGATACCCTTAACATTTAATCGTTTCGGAGAATTATCTTTTTCGAAAAATTTCAATGCAGGTGCTCGCCTGAGCAGTTACAATGTACTCCTGTTTGCATTTGCTGGTGCCAATCTTCTTGATATTAATGCTATTATCGCCAGGCTGGTTTCTTTCTTTGATGAATTAGATGTTGCAATTTTTACATATGTTGTCTACTTTGCTGTTCAATTTTTTAAAATTTTGATAAGTCGATAAGTAATAAATGTCAGGAGATATATAAATATATTGGTAGACTCTAAGAAATTAAATGTATTTTATAAATATTATCTTAAATATATGAACTCATATTTTACTTGTAGGACCGGATCTCATCGCAAAACTTTTCGACGTGGTTTCGATTTATCACTTCCTTTATGGAATCCCTATGCTTTATCATCGTTTTTCTTATCTCCTATAGAGAAATTTTCATATTTCATCGTTGTACCGATAAAATTTGCTTCACATAATGTCAAAGTATTGTGAAAATTTATTTAACAAAAATTATTGTCTTGTCTTGGATAATTGTAGCGTACTAGATGGAAAATTTTTATGCGACAGTCATGGAAATGTACATAATTTGGATACAGCTATTAAGGTTCGATTTTTCTTACTAACAAAACGATCTTTTATTTAAAATCAGTGATAATTAATGAAAAGATTTGTCTTTATAAATCAATTTCCTATATCGAAACATAGATTAAGTTTTATTCAAGAAAGATAATGAACAAGTCAAAGAAATGTATGTACAGTAACTCGATCATTCAATGGTTACGAGATGGTTCAAAATATTTCTGTTTGTTACCAAAAATTAATAGTTTGGAAAACTTACAGGAAAGCCAGTTCGTTTTGATTGACGATCGAGTTGCTGGATCTGAGGTATTGTTAATGTCAGCCTTTACGAGTTGGCTCCATTCCTGTTATTATTTCGGATTCTGTTGTTTTGCCATTCAGTGAAGTGATCAACTGGGATTTGTTAGTTGTTAAATGTATTTGAAGTTCAAAATTCATAGTATACATTTCTACCAGAATTGTTAAAAGAATGTCCGATATCCGGCATAGCCATTGTACTTGCGAGAAATTATAATGTGATAATGTATGGAGTTCCTGAAATAGAAATTTACTTTAACTTTAAAAAAAATTATTGCTCATTCACTTCGGTCTTTTCAGATTGTGTTGAACGTTTTCTCGAAGCCGTCTATCTTCTGTCCTCACATGCTTGCAAGTTTTATCGTCAGAACGAAAACAGCGTATGAGGGAACAGATTTCTTTCGTTTATAATCGTTATTTTTCTTCACTTGAAAAAATTATTCTTACAACTTTGAACATCTTAGAGAGGCGCATTATTCCAAGTTCATTTACAATCATATGATGATTGGAACTGCATTTCGCCAAAGGTAAAATAAATTTTAAACCTTTGCAATCTCTAGGATTGTTAATATCTTTGTATTCTTCGGTCGTTGAATTAAAACTCTAAGAATATAACTATGATCCTTTGATATGGCTTGTGTCTGAATTACAGAATTGTCTTGGTCCGTCGTTCTTTCTTCCTTACCATGCTTCTGCTGAAGGTTTTACTGGTGTCACTATGGCATACAACAAACTGGATTCATTGTTTGTTATCATACGACTGCTTGCTAAAGTCGCAAGTTTACGAAGGATTATCGTTGTATGGAATCTTCCCGGTGAATCTCCTCCAAGTAAGCAGATTTTTCGTCGAATAATTCCTATGCCTCTTTGGTGTTGAACCAAATTATTCTCATGATATATTAGTTTTAGGAAATCAAAAAAATTCAATTTAAAATATTCTCCGTGTAGTGCTCTTTTACTCTCTCTTGATATTATAAAGTCATAAAAAATATTTTTCAGTAACGGAGTGGCCACGCATAAATCGACCCATTTATATTATCCGTATGGACGAAAATATGCTTTCCAATCGATTTATAATGTTCTCGGAAATAACCACAGATGCAGTATTCTCATTTGACGAAGACATAATCATTATGAGCGTTGATGAAATCGAATTTGCCTATCAGGTATTTGAATTAGAAATAATTTAGAAATTTCCAGAAATTTTCAATAATCAGAAATTCTATTCTTTAGAAATCACAATGAAAATAATTTTGACTTAGTTTTTGCTTAATTTCTTTATTAAGGTACTTTTGTAAGCCAGAGACTAATATTATGAATTATTGCCACCAGAAATGATAGTTACTGTTTATCAAATTGAGAATGTTATAGTTTTATATTCATAGAATTATTTCAGACGTGGCGAGAAAATCCAGATCGTTTAGTGGGATTTTTACCAGGAACTGCTATTTTCAATGAATCTACCAAATTATATGAGTACCATACTGAGTGGACAAATTCAATGAATATTATTCTGACGAGAGGCGCGTTTTATCATAAGGTTAAATAACCTGTTTGACTTTAATTCTATTTTTTTCGTAGAAATGATTAATTTTTAGATTTCTGTTTAAAATATAAAATTCTTTTTTTGTTTTAAATTCAATAAAATATGCAAACTAGCAATTCTCCTTCTCTAGTATCACAGTCTCTTTGTATTTAGTACTATGGAACGTTATATCATGAATTATTGCCACCAGAAATGATAGAATATCTGGAGAGACATAAAGATTGTGAGGATATTGCAATGAATTTTCTGATTAGTAGTGTTACTGGAAAAAGTCCATTGAAGGTTTCACCACGAAAAATGTTTATTTGTCCCAGTAAGTATTCCTTATCAGATCTTACAAATATAATCATTGTATGATTGTCTGTAGAATTCATAAAGATTAAGTTGCTTATTTGTTTCATATATCAATATACTTCGATGCATGTTTAAATATGTTTTTTTTCCACCCAAAACATAGGAAAAACATGTAGCGAAAACGTGAGTGAAATCTACATTAACGAGTGAATTTTTTTGTATGTTATATGTGATTTATTTTTCACATTATTATTCCTATTTTAATTTTAGAGAATTTTGATGTTAGCCTAATGAAAGTTGAAATCAAATATAATGAAAGCTTTTTTTCCAGAATGTGCTGACAATGGTATATCAGCTCCGGATAATCGACGTTTGCTCCAACGTTCTGCTTGTATTAATGAATTTATTTCATATTTTGGTTATAATCCATTGGTTACGAGTGTTTCAAAACACGATCCTGTTTTATATAAGATACCTTTCGAAGGTATCACTAACTCATACAATCAGGTTGAACTGCTTTGAAGAAGTGCCTCATATTGTTCTAAATTAATGTTTTTTTATTATTGCTCATAAAATACTCGGTGTTTACAAATTTCACTTCTAAATTTAACTTCACATTTATTTATTCGACTATATTATGGATTTATAGGAAAATGTAGTTTTATCGAAAAAAGGAATGTTGCATGAAATAGATTTATATTATATGTTCTTACAGAACATTTATATTTATCTACATATTAACGTAGCTTTTTAGTATTTTCGGATTTGAAAAAGATTTTTCTTTTTTAAAATCGATTGATAAGACAAAGAAGTCACTGTTGAGAAATTTTGATTAGATCGATTTAAGTTCGCCACAATATTTCATTTTAATTTTAATAGCTATAATATTTTTTTTAAGTCAAAGTTCCGATTGCTGCCCGATTAATGATATTATTTTAGCTATTGCTGGAATTTTTTTCAAATTTGTTATTTTGAAAACTTGCTATATGTTATTATTGATTTTATATTTTTTGCATAAAGATTGTGGTGCTGTGCATTATTTTTATACATCATTGTATGCACATTATTCTCTGCCTCTGTTTCACATTATTTCGCATTGTGTTGCTCGAGTTCATTTATTAATTACTTAGATTAATTAAGTAGCTTTGTTTTAAGAGAAAGAGGTCTTGTCTAATTGATTAGATATTGAATCTCTTATCATTCATTTTAACTATAGTAGAAGTCGGGTTCATACTATCTTTCCATATGTAATTCCATTTTTATTTTGCTTTGATATATACTACTTATAATGGTCTCATGTGGTTTAATTTATAGAATCAATAATTTGCAAATAAAAATTTTTTTATGATTACTGATGATTACTGTCTATAGCTTTTTTAACTAAAACTTGATGTAATTCCGTTTTTATTTAAACAGATTTCTCATATATTTAACGAAACTAAATGGAATTGGCTGTCTTCCGTATTGTGTAGGTCATCAATTTAGCTTCTGGAGAAAATTCTGGATCAGTGAAGAAATTGATAGCAATTGGAATGATTTCAAATTTTTGAAAAATTTTCTAGTAGATTAGCTTATTAGTGAAATACTTCATTAAAGAAGTTACCTTTTTTTTTCAATTTCAGTAAGGTATTGGCTTGCTTATTTAAATATAATTTATGCTCTCGAGAATTTTTGCAAATAACTTCTGTCTAATTTTTGTTTCTAAAATCATACGAAAGACTGTAATATATTATTTTTGAGCATTGATTTTTTAGCATATATAGATGTTTATGATAGTAACAAGAAAAAGTATGTGTATTTTCATCAGATTTGCTTTTGATATATACTACTTATGACGATCTCATGTGGTATTTATGGAATGCAATAATTTGCAAATAAAGATTTTTTTTTATGTCGAGATTTCCCGAATAACATTTAGCTACTAATTCAGCGCTATTCATTTTAACCACTTAATCTTTTTTTCTTATCTTTGCAGATGTAGTTTCTTCATTACGTTGTCTTACAGATTCATGTTCCAGATTTATGGAAGCAAAATATTCCATCATATTGTAAGCCGTAACAGGTAAGCCTTGAGCTCGTAATTTAGCAGCAAATATCAAATCGCCATCATCGTATCCTATCCATCTACAAACTTCAGTAGTATTAGTACTAATGAATATATTCAAAAGATAAACGATATGGCCACTTAGAAAAAGCATATTTTACATATCGGATAAGTTATTATTATTATTCACATTTGAAATACATTGAAAAGCGAATTTATGTTCTAGTTAGCGAACTTTTATTGTTTATTTATTTTATATGCTAATTATTTAAGAGATTCACTAATGATGTAATTCAATCTTATTTGCATGCTCGAATTGAAATAAATTAATTTCTTAAATGAGAGATATAAATTAAATGTGATCTGTGCTTTCCATTTGCATATCTTGAATTGAAATAAGTTATTAATACAATGAAAATTTCCAGATATATTCTGATAAAGAATTGAGTAGTTCCCTCTAGAATACCTAATAACAATAAAAATATGAGATAACCGAGTCTTGAAAAATGAATATGTTCTTTGATGAACGTATAGTCCACAGAATAAAATAAACGCCATCAAAAACCATAATATTGATAAAATAATGTCTGCAATTAATTAAATTATGAATTTAAAAATTTTTATCGTTGAAATTAATGTGTGAAAAGGTAAGCCTAATTCTAAAGATAGGTCTAATTCTAATTTATTGTTAAGACAGTCATTATGTCTGAGTGAACAAAGTCTAGCTATCTTTATCTTTGAAATTATTCTATATTTTATCAATTAATAAGCTTCTTATCAAATTTGAGCCATGCGACAACAAAGCAAAAAAGCTTTTTTGCAAGAATTTGAAAAAATAATTTCAAAAATTTATTAAATTTTCTAGGGTTTTTTTTCAATGCTGTAATGCTGTATAATTGAAAAATCTTGAGCCTTTTAAAATCTAAAACTGTTGAACACAACAACTAATCCGTACTGTTACTATCTTGGTGAATGAGAAATAGCTTAATTGGAATGGTTAAGAATTTCTATCACAGATATCTTTTTGGGAAAATGATAAACGATATTTTTTATGCACCGACAGTTATCTTATTTTGGATGGTCAATAATTATGGGAATTATCATGATGAATATCCTGTATTGGATAAATCATGATGACTAACCTAAAATAGTTTGCTGCTCATTGAAATTGATAGCTAACCATACTAAAATAAAAATAAGCATAATAATAATTCGATAATAATATAATGTTATAAAAAACCGACGCTAAAAGTTTTGGCAAATTTAGATATAAGTAGTATCATATCTTACCATTGCCTCTTTCAGGAAAATCTTTGTATTAGATTTATATGAAATTAAAAAGACAATTGAGTTCAATAGCTAAAGAAAAATTTGCTTGGAAATTCAATTAAAATTTTGAAATCAAATTCTGAACTTATAAATTAAAATATATTTCCATGCAATTTTTCTTTGAAATATTGTTTTAAAAATATATTATTTATATTGCTTTTTTTTCATTACGGATTTCCTCATTTTAGAAATATAAAAGAAAACTTACACCTGTATATAGTCCAATAGGTCCTAAAGGATATAATATAAAAGAAATATAGATAACAGACATTGGTATTATTACTGACCATGTTAATGGATCCTGAAGGACTCACTGAATATTACTAGCGGAACTGCACTAAGTCGGGAGTTTCTTTTTTCATATTTCAAATTTTTGATGCAATTTCAATTAAGATTCTATCAGAGATTATGAAAAATAAAATTTCATTGATCTGAAAATAAAAGCTAAACGATATGAAAAATATGATAAAGTACGACAGAGACTGGAAATTCATAAAATCTTTCAAAATTAAATCGAGAAACTTTTTAAATTTCAAAAAAAATTTTCAGAACGACTGAATAAATAATTTTTTTTTCTATTCAATCTTAAAAAGAAACAAAAGAGAAATTAGAGAAAAATTGTGTAGAAAAATTAGGAAATACTCTGATTCAAATATATTAGAAAAAAACTGAAGAGGTAACATGCGTGATTTAAATAGCCTTTTTTCCTTTCATGACCTTTTAACCCAGTGTCGAAATTTTAAGAGAATCTTAGAAACGATAAACCATTTTTCAATACATTCCATACATCTCAAGTATTAATTATTAAATTCAAAAAGCCAATAATACCAATACATGCGCATTCAAATTCCATTCATATAAATTCTATTTTCTATTCCTTTTTTTTCCGATACTCAATTCTATGCCTATCAATAATCACTGTTGATAAAAGTTTTCATCGACATTGTTTTGCATTTGATAATATCAATCATAATTATAATGGAAAATATCAACGTTTCATTAAAAAAAGCAAACTTAATGAAATAAATGCATCTCATCCTTCTTCTCAATAATTTTGTTAAAATTTCTAAAAAAAGAAAATTTTACATCATAATAATGAAAGAAAGCAATGAGGAAGAACATTGAAAACATTGACCAGAAATCGACCATACAAAAAAATACGCTTGCCATATAGGAATGCATACTTCCACAACATACTTCATATTTATCGCTGCAATTTCTATTATATAATTAAAATTCAATAAAATTTGTTACTAATTTTGAACCGTCCAACTGAATTCAGAATTAACGAAATGATACTGAATATAAACGATTGTTTAATTTTACATACTAAGTTGATTATATCTCCTAATTACTTCACGAAAAATCCGATAGTTTAAAAGAAATCTGAATTTTATTTTCGAAATTATCGTATAATGAACAACAGAATCAATATATCGATCCGTAAGAATCATACAAATTAGTTAAATTATTACATACAATTAATTTGAAATATAAATATACAACTGGATAAAGATATTATGAAAAATTTTAATAATTCCAATCCTCTTGAATTAATATTGAGTAAAATCTATTATTAATTACAAGTTTAAACAAATTCTTATATTTTTATCTTGGTATTTTATGCTTATACAAACCTTGACCGATACGATCATTGATTAATCACATTGATTTTTCTGACTAATCCGAAGTCTCTATGATAATATCTAAGCTTTACAATAATATTTTATTACAACACGAATTTGAAATACAGATCAATCTTTAAAAAATTAGGGTCGGGCAGATAGAAAAAGTCTGACTAACCTATCATCATCACTCAGTTCTGGAAGACACATTGGCAACCGTTCAATTGAATTCAGAATTAACGAAATGATACTGAATATGAACGATTGTTTAATTTTATATACTAAGTTGGTTATATCTCCTAATCACTTCCGAATAATTCAACAGTTCCAAAAAAATTTGACGTTTTCTTTTCGAAATTATCGTATAACGAACAACAGAATCAACATATCGATCTGTAAGAATCATACAAAATTACCTGTTAGAGGCCGGACTCAAATTAATCGTTAAACTATGAGTAACCTCATAATTTATATATAATGATTTTAAAATTTTCATGTGACAACATCCTAAGCATTTCTGCAAATGAAAAATTTTGGAAATCTAATAATACAAAATTCTAAAATTGGATTCCCTTCACAAAAGCCTTAAGCATTCCAAAACAAATTCCATTAATGCATTTCATTGATTTACAATTTCATTCGTCGAAATTGTAACAGTAATTTATCGAAAAGAAGAAAATTTCAGATTAGCAGAAAAACACTGCATTCAACATAGCAATGCATCATAATACATATATAATTCTATTGTAATAAAATGTTAGATAATGTCAAGAAAAAAAGTAAAAAATATTATTCATTATGTATGACTTGAAGAATATATTTTTATGAACAAAATCATTGAAATTATACAAAGTTAGAGAATCAATGAGCATTTTTTTAAATTACAATGGATACATTGTTCCAATAAAACCAAATATGAATAATATGACAGAAAATCGCTACGAGATGATCAATACAAAGAAGTACCCACAAAGATGATAATGTCAATTATATATGATTATTAATAATGAAAGCTTCCGACGATAATGAACCGTGTTATAAGCAAATAATTTCCTGGAAAATTTTACAAAGCATCAATTGTAATCTTTGTTGGAAATCAGCAAATAATAAATTAGCGAAGTAAAAAAAAAGGAGATGACAAAATCCATGAACAAATTAACATGTCATGAAAAAGAAAATCATTTTTAAAAAAGCACACAGCGAAAAAATTTCTCTGCAAAACAAATCATTCGAAAGTTCGAAGTTTTTTTTCAGTCAACAAAGAAAATTATAACAAGAAATATTAAAGCTCATTAAACCAAATAGAATAATTCATTCGCTGTATTTTTTTCAGTTTTGTTTCAGCCAAATTATAATATCGGTCTTTCTTTAGAAAGTCTTACTGATGTAGATGCAATTTCAAAGAAGCATCTATTTCAATCTTAGAGACAAAGAAATTCTCATTATCTGATGACACAACACAAATTGAACCATAAGTGTTTCGATTAGGAAAATACTGAATGAAAAAAATTCTGTTAAATTCCTAACTTTGTATATCCAAGTTAATATTGAAATACTAATATAAATTGACAATAAATACATATTATTCATTTTCTTCAAAATTTGAAACGTGCGTTATCAACGAATCTAGAGAAGCAATAATTTCAAGATCAAATATTGTAAAATCTTTATGCACCTCATCAAAAATATCATTCTTTATTTCCGGTGCCTGGAAAATTGTTATTTGTGATGTAAATTTTTCAAAAAAAAATTTTTCAAATACATACTATATATTTACAACTTCACAATAATTACTTCGATCTATTTCACTTTTTAATAGAGAAAAAAGAATGCCTGGTACCTTGAAACATATACTGCATTGTTTCGAAATCTTAAGTCTCATTGTCATTTTTTCAAATCGCATTTTTAAACAAACAATAATCAATATCGACTGCATTCTCCAGTACTATTGATTCAATATTTCAAAATAAACCTGAGACTTTAGATAAGGATTTTCATCAGTGACCACATTTTGGCTACATTGAATTTGTTTCATTCCAATAATTGGCGATCTCGATTCATCTAGAGTTTCATTTCTTTTTAGCTTACGAAAAAATGACGACATGAATTTCTTCCTTTAATTTCTTTGGAAATTTTGCTTATAATTTACGAAAAGTTCTTTGCATAGACACATATATTTTAAAGCCCAAATATCATCTTTTGCAACTTGCAATCAACTGGTATATTCAAAAGAAAAAAAATGAAAAAATAAGAAAAAATAAGACTATATTCAAAAAAAGGAAAGATTTATTACCTACCTTGATTTGAACTTCTGCAAGAAGCCTGCTCGAGATCACTAGCAACAATAGCTGGTGCTGATTCATTTTCATCAATTTTCTTCTGCTGTACTTTCTTGAGTTTTTCAATCAAAGTCGTGCCGTCAGAAAAAAAAATGTCGCTTATTAGATAGCTATCCTGCAGGATGATAAGTTTCATAAAAAAACATTCATTTGAATTACATATAAGAGTTACTGATTTATAGCATCTCAAATCTATCATAAGTATCAGAATACAAAAACGTACCTCACTGTATTCAAAAAGAATAACTTTAACAGGGCCATTTCCTGCACTACTCAATATTACTTGTTTAGATTTTTCATCGAGTAAAAATTCAGTGAATTTGAGTTGCACTGATAACCAATGACATGTTCGTATTAAGAAACCGTCTGAATTATCTGCAACAGCATAATACTCAAAAAGTGAATTTTTCTCTTTAACTTTTTGAATTTTCTTACACTGTTTGTCACGTCTATTTTAATATACATATATATTTTTTGTATATATAATCTGCCAATTAATACACATATATATTTTTGTAAATCTGCCAATAAACGTGTAACAGCATTTTCGTTTTTGAAAAAAACTGAAGCATTACAATGAAATTTTTATTGAATGCAAATTATCGCAAATAGAGCCTGAACAATCTTATCAATAAATCCATTCATGAAAGTCTTTAGGAACAATTTCATCAAAATATTTCCCATTTTTGAGTCTTTCAGTAATCACACTTCTCGACTTCATGGCATTCAGTCAAGACAAACATCTTGGCTTAATTTTATAAAAATAATGAAATATAAGAATTTGAAGTTAGTAACAATTAAATAAAATAATGAAATTTAATATAAAAATTAAAAAAAAAGCAACTTACATAAATCTTTCGCAACACAAAACTGGACGGGTATTGTGTCAATAGAAATACCTTCATCAACTAATAAACACTTTCTTGATGATGCGCTATTCGGGGAAGGGACTAACATTGCACGTTTATTTTCATTGTCCAAAGTGATTAAGCCGGTAACTGCATCAGTTGCAAGAGGAACTATTTCGATGTTTGCAAGTGCCTAAAATTAAAAGTTGGAAACTTAATACGGAAATGGCCACACATTTCAAAAATACAAATTAAAAAACATTCTTGCGATTAAATATCGATAACACAAACCAGAAATTAGAGTAGAAGGAACTTTCAAAAAGACAAATATAACTAAATTAGATTAAGTTAAATTTGGAATTTAAAAGCTTTAATAAATACTAAAACATGAATATATACTGAAAAGCCATTTCAACAATATAACATGCCTTTTTCATTTTATTATATTCTTCAACAAAAACATATGGCCGCGCTCGAATAATCTGTCCATCAATTTCTGTAATGAACATTTCATATTCACGTTCTCCATCAGATAATAGATTCTTCACTGGATACTCCCTCCAGATGTCCTGCATTTCTGCATAACCTTTTGCAACTAACCAACTCGCCAGTTCAATTCTATTATTTGCATTATTATCAGCTTCAATAGTTTCGACGCCATTCTCTTCAGCCAGCTGGTTTTTGAATACTACAGCCTGACTGATTATTAGTTATGAAAATTCATGAAGAAGAAAGAAAAAAAAATTCCAATGCAAGATTTTTTAAAAATTTAAAAATCTAAAACAAAATGCATCGGTTAGCCTCCATATTTCGAGAAAGAAGTTGACCAACATATTGGAATATGTCTATTGCATCCTCTTTCCGGATGAACAACTAACCATAATAGGATAAACTCCATTTTTATCCGGACTACCGGCAATAGCTTGAAATGAAATGGAAGGAGCTAATAAATTGTCAATGCATTTCTGCACTTCTTCAGGCCACTCTTTCTTATGATTTAAAGGTCGAATACCATCTATTCGGCATCGGATACCCTGTCGAACAGTATAAAGTATTACCTGAAAAATAAACTAGAATAGTTCGGAGGACAATAAATGATGAGGAACTGGTAGAATATAAAATGATATAATTATAGCAAAAAAAGAACACATCTTACTAAATAAAAGATTATTATAGATGACTTCAGATTATATAGCAAGGTAAAATGATAATAGAAGCAATTTCTAACACTAATCACAAAATTCATAATATTATTATTCAGCAAACGTATTCATTTCTTTTTCATCAAAAACAATTGAAAATAAAAGCGCTAAGTAAGAGTATTAGATTGATATAGAATAAATTGAAATTTTTCATTGCTGAGCACCACTATATATCACTAAACTAATACGATTCATTTTAATATTCATTTCTTGCTTTATGTTTGATTAATAAAGACGTACTTCATGATGTTCAAAATTTATAAAGAAAGCCTTATTTTTGCATAAACTTATGATTATATTATCGAATAAAAAAAAGAAATAAAATAAAATAATAAATTTACATCAGGCTGCTGATCCCTATCTAGCACAAACAATTCTTCTTTCGTACAGAGACTTTCATTGCCGTAATCAACGTAAAGCACACGATATATTGTATTACTATTGTCAATGTTCATATCGATGATTTCTGCGCGATAAGGAGAATCATCAAAATATGAAATAACAACACTGCCAATTTGTGGTGCTTCTACTGTTTTCATGGTATCCACATATCCATTGTTTAACTGAAAAATTTCAAAACTATTTAAAATTTACTTTGTTTTTTTCATAAGCAATATGACAATAGGGCATCTATATTATTCCATATACTGATCCATGATGAATAACAAGATGTTTATAGAAAATTTTTGCCAGTGCAAACTAACTTATATCACCTATGTTTTATTCTGATTTCAAAATTCTTTTTAAAATGTTGACACTGAGCATTTTTCTGCGACTGCCTTGTAAAAAAACACTCATAATGTCCAATCCGTTAAAAAAAGTTAAAAAAACACATTTTTTGCATAAGCAAAAAATTTAACATATAAGAGAGAAAAGAGAACCTTTTTTTATAAGTTTAATTTTCTACAACATTGATTTTCCTATAAGACAGAATCTTAATTTGTGGAAAATTACTCATATCATGAGTATTAACTCACCCGATCAAGTTGCACAAGGCTATCCGATAATTGAACAGTAAAAATAGAATGAACATGATCAAGTTCGTCAGACCGAACAACATCCCGTGTTTCATAAAGCGGTAATGGTGGTCCGATACCCCATTTGAATGGAACAGCGAAACCTCTGGAAATCATGCATACTATATTGAGAATGCAGTCAATAACAATCAGTAACAAATTAAACTGTTACTTAAAATTTCTACAAATTCAAAGAACATCACTTTTAAATATGTACCTTGATATCAGAATGTCGGAAATGAAATGTCCATTACTCAGCATAATCGATACTTCATAGATACCTTTTACTGACTGCTGTAAGAAACATATGAGTAGCTTTTGATTGGCGGTCAATTCTGAGAATATCTTTCGAGCTTCAGGATCGAATGTATGCTGAAAAATAAATTAGATTTATGCATATCAAAAAAACCAAGAAATATGAAAAGAACGGTGAATGTGAAATTTTTCGAGAATTACACATGAAAATACTTTAACAAAATCGAACTCTACTGCATCCCTCGATATTCAGAATCTAATTAACTGTATTACTTCAGTGTATTATTTTGAAAAGTCTACAATGTTAGTTATCCAAGTATTTCAACTTAATTTTTATTAATGGATTGCACTTCATGATTTTAGTTAATCAACATGCTTTTTTTCTGATCATTTAAAGCTTTATCTAATAATTCCAATCGATAAGTGCTTGCACAAACATTTCCAGTTAGATTTAATGTTAAAAATGCAGTAACTCTATATTTCGAACTGTTTGGACAACTGAACTGATTATTAAGATATTCCAATTAAGATATTATTTCTCTAAAAGGATGATATTCCTTGAAAAGTACAATTTTACAATTATTTTCTAACTTTCAATATCAAATTAATGAGAGAAAGTTATTTCAGCAAACGATCAAACTGACTTTAGAAGCCACTGGCATGACATTGTATAAGCGACAATGAAAAGCCATTCTCTTTGATGTATAGAACTGTTCGGGAAGAGAACTATCGATGACATAAAGCTCAGAAGTATCGACATCTTCCACATTACCATAATCAACGAACAGGATTTTTTTTTCTTCATAGTAAATAATTTCAAGCTTTATTAGAACTATACCTGCCGAAAACAATGGGAAGAAGAAAACAAAGAAAAAATTTTTAACAAAAAAATTTCTTAAAAATTTCATGATAAATGATAAATTTCTAAAAAACTTTTCATATCGAATTTCACATATGCAGAAATGTTAAATTTCATTTAATGTTTCCAATGATATGAAATGTATAAATTTTATAGGTCACTTTTCTTGAAAGACAGGCGAAGATTTATCATAGATGCAGAAAAAAAAAAAATACAGCTCATTTCTAAAACAACATCTCCAGATACGCCATATGGATTACGAATTTCGTATCAAAGTTTGAAAACAAACTTATTATTATCTTGTTCGCTAGTGATTTCTGCTCGATAATAATTTCCCATGAAAGGCGCAATACAAGCTTGAGAAATTTCGAACGAAGATAATTTTGGAAGATTAGTAGGCAACTGTGTATTCGACAACACTAAATGTTCGATCTTATTTTCATCACGATCCAACTGCACGTAAAATGATAACGGATCAGTTTTCGCCTAAACACACATAACATGACAGAAGAGGGATGTTTCAAAGCTTCATAATAAAATTTAGATATTAACTGAGAATTAAAAAGGAATTAATGTAATGTAAAAAAATTACCAATCTTGAAAACAAGACAAATTATTCCAAATAAAAAAATCAAAACCGATAGAACGTTTATAACTAGTAATTCGAATAAATTGCAAACAGACAATGAATTTATAATTTTACAAATTTTATAAATTTGTAAAGTTGTATGAAATCTCACCAAGCCATCCGAACGCAGGCCATCAACCATATCACCGAATTTGATTTCTTCAAGACTTGATGATTCGATACGATTAACAGTGATCGATGACAACTGGTCAATATTTGCTTTAATCGGTTTCTGAACACGCTTTTTTTAACACATTAAGAAAAACTTATTTCATCTGTAAGAAAATACAGATGAAATCAACAAACAATAATGCAAGCGTCAGTTGTAATTAATCCATGAAGTAAAAAGAGGAAATGGAAAAAATAAAAAGGAGACTGTTTAAAGATATGAAGAAAGTTTTTATAAGAATATCAAAAATAAAGTAGCTTGATCTTATTCACTGATTAAATAATAACAAAAAATAAGAATTTCCGCTGTCGTTAAAAATCATCAACTGTGCCTTCCATTAATAAAAAGACAAAGACGACACTAAAATATATAAGCGAATTTCCTGAACAATCTAGGATTTAAAGTGTGCAATAATATTTCTTAAAACCTTGAGAGCTGGATTTTATCTCAATCCAATCAGCACTTTCATCTGACAGTTAATGTAAGTGTATTTAAAGGATTTTTACTGAGTAAAATAAACGTAAATAAAAAAAAAAGAATAAAAACAGGACACAAGAAAGACGTAACTAGCATTAAATTACCCTATAATTTGAAAGATCTCCATTAGCCGCAGCTTTAGTTCCGCTATCTTCTCTACCATCAACCTACAAATAAGGTGACAGTAAAATAGGAGATGCATTTAGCAGCAAATTTTCAGAGGACTTAATCGATTCAATACTCTGAAATTTTCAATTATTTAGCATTTTGAATACTTAAACCGTTACCAATGTAAACACTATTAAAATAAAAAAAAACAAATAAAAGAGGTATAAAACAAAAATAGTAGGAATCATATTATATTAAATCAATTCGCTATATAAATAGATATATAATCATATGGTTAACATGATGATAATATAACTAATGATAGCAGATTCTAATTTCCCTAACCTAAATTATGAGATTTACATGAAGAACACTGAAAAGCATAATTTATCAAGATCAATCCGGTTCTTTGCTCCATTAGAAAGTATGTCAAAAGATTTCTTAATCTTTTCATACAACTAAAGCGTCCGATCTGACAAGTTTTTAGAATGTTTTAGAACGTCTCCTTCTAACTTGATATCTAAAAAAAAAGAAAAAGTTGAAGATGTCTCTTACAGACTTAACATTTCTATGGCTTCCAACATCAAAATTATTTGTGCCAAAGTAATCGTAGCATTTTCGATGTTATTTTCGGATGCTCCGATTTGAATTCTGTTATCGATAAGATCGCAGTTAGTATCATTTAGTTTCCACCCGCCTTCATTTACATTCCAGTTCTCTGGATCTACCTTCTTTTCAAAACCAACACTGTAGAAATTCAATTGACTTTCTGCAGTACTTGTACCTGATGGCATTATCCAATTTCCCGATTTCCAACCGCTCTTGTCAGTAGCTGTATCATCATTCTATAATAGCTCAACAATAAAATTTTTCCGGTTAACAAACTAAGAATTTAGAAGTTATGGCAAGGGAGAATACGCCAATATAGATAAAATGGGGAAAAAATATTACGCATGAAAAAGAGAAAAAAAAACAAACATGAGTATCACGATCCAAGAACGGACGAAGCGATTGTTCTCTTCCTTTTAATAAATGTGAAGGACCACCTATAAATTTCGTTAAAAATAATATAAAATTTCACTCTTCTGACAAATCTGATGGTATTAAAATGTCTAAAAAGCAAAGACACCTGTAACAACATCAGCTAAACCTCTACCTCTCGATTCACCAAAACATACACCAGTACCACCGTTACGTCCTCTAGCACCATTACTATTGAAGTGAAATGAACCAAAATTACCACTACCAACAAATCTTTGGTTTCTCTACCTTTGTCTCGTTTACCTCCACGAAAATCATTTTTACGATGAGACACAGTATATTCACGAGCAAAATGTCCAAACTCATCAGAATTATGATAAGCTGCAAAAACTATACTCTAAAAAAGTATAAAACTCTCATAACATACATAAATTAAGAAACAATTTAATAACTTATGAAAAATTTACTTCTGCTGTCATTTATTCTCGGAACAGCATTTTTACCAACATAGTTACTGCGAAAATTGTTCGAAGAACTGGAGTTACTGCCATCATGACTCTGTTTTTGAAAGCCTGCCATCTTATAATTATCCTTGCAAGTTCTCTCCCATACACTATCTTTAAATTTTCTACTATTACCAATTCAATTGTTATGACTTCCGAAACTTAAAAACATTGTCAAAACTATCAATGAAATTGTTAGAAAAATTAAATACTCAACAAACTCTTAATAAAAAAAAATAGTTAAAAAGTAACCGAAATGATTTTTGAAAGAATCTCCAGAAAAATTATATTTTTCAGAAATTTTACCATTGCTGAAACCGCGACCATCATCTGCAAACAAACTAGTGTTTTGGATTCTGTATAACTTATATTCCAGCATTCCTCACATTTAATCAGTTTTTGATTCTAAACTCTCAACAAAAAACAGAAACAATCTGGAATATTTCTTTAAAATTAAATATTAAAATTTCTACAAAAATTAATTTGTGTGCAGACTTCAGTACCTTAATCTGAACAAACGTGTTGTTAGGTTAAAATATAGTATTTCTAAATACTATGTTAATAGAAATATTCGGGGATATCAGTGAATGTATTATTGAATTTGAAAGCAAAGAGACGAGAGTAGAAAACAAAATCTACATTAAAACAATAAGTAAACACAAATTTACTAAAATCAAAGAATGATAACCTACTTTGATCCATATAATCTACTAATTCGTCTTCTGCATCCAAAAAATTGTCAATTGTAACCGCTGTAAATTTATTGTGACTTCAATTATATTTGAAAATAAACAAAAAAACTTGACGGAAAAATATTTTAAAAATGCAAATGAAGCAATGAAAAATCCTCAGATGGAGATAAAACATAATAGTTGCTATACTTCAATGACTCCTTAGTAGAGGCTATTATGTTAAAATATTATACGAATGACTTATGCAATACTAATTATAGAACTGGAAGATACAAAGGTAAAGAAGCAAATCTGTTACAATCGGAGTTCATTAAAGCACTCGATATTCTACAAAAAAAAAAAAAAAAAAAAAAAAAAAAATAACGTTTCGGGAGAGGTAATGTTGGCGCTGGCCTTTCACCGAGTATTACTTCTTTGAGATTAATACTTGTGTTCCTCTCATTTTTTACAAATAAATTTGCTATAAACGATTCCCCATTTTCAGTTACACCATCTAAAAGTTTGAATAGATACCAACACTTTATATTACCTTAGATAAAATTAAAATTTACAGTGTATTTAAAAATCAAGAAGAAAGCATATTTTATTATTTGAGCAAAAATATAGAATATAGATGTTAAACCTTTATGAAATGCAAAACTAAGTTCTAAACCTTTTTCTTTTACTTTTTTAATCAAATGTTAAATAAAATGAATTCAGCATAAGCTAGCTCACTTTGTAAATATTCCAATGCTAGCTCAATATATAAAAATTACACACATTTCATAGTTGTACTAGCTATAACAACTGTAATATTGAAAACTATTCGTGAGAGTGATTTTAATATTTGCTCTATGACCAGCAGTTTTCACCGCATAATTGTGTTTCTGATTTTTGAGAAAATTTTGTCAACCTACATTCTTGAAAACAAAGAACGTACTTATTTGTGCACCAACAGTTTGATCAATAAGCAAACTTTTGATCTGTTCTGAAGTCAATCGAGGTTTCGTTACACCATCAATGATTAACTGTATAGCTTGAGGGGGAATTGATAATAAATAAGCATCTTTCAACAGAAAAGAGTCACTGATGCTAACATGTGCCATATTCCCGTAATCAATATAAAAGACCTTAATAAACATGGAAATGATAAGATTATAGAATTATTTTGAACATGATAATACAAATAAAATTAGCGCTATTATTGGAAGGAAATGAGCACAACTGATTATACAAGAGAAAAACTTACAGCAATGGAATCAAATACCAGTTTTAGAGAAGATAGAGGCTCGATAATAGCAACGATCAAGTGGATACCTATAAATGTCTCGCCTCATTAAGAAAAAATACATGCGTAGAGCACATATTAAAAGATATGATCCATTTTTATGACCTATAATATTTGAACAACTCATTTCTTAGCAGAAATAAAAAACTTACAATGCTGCTACAATGGTGCCACATTCCGGATTGCACAATGGTTCATGTCTTTGTTTCGCAAGGTTTTTAAGTCTTTCGCCGATTTTTAATATTGTCAGGGCATTATTCTCCAATTGTACAAATAGCCTTTCGGAATCTGAAACAAAGAATCAAATTTTATGTGATCTACTAATTCAAATGGTTAAAAATAATGTCACTAATTGTCGTTAATTGGTTTAAAACAGTCCTCAAATGCTTTTATGTAGTCTTGAATAAACTGTTCCATGTCTTTCTGTTGTTCTTCTAGCTAATTTTCCATACTTTAAACTCCTCTCTTTTGTCATCATTGTCTTCTTTGAAAGAATAATTGTCACTCGCAGCTCAGTCAAAATTCTTATCAATCAATATTATACGCAAAGAGATTAATTTAACATCAATAAAAGATGTTTCCAACTTCCGCAATAGCTAAATCTACAAGGAACCGCGTGATTGTTCGCTTTGATTTTCTTAATCCTTTAAACTGATAATTCTTTCGCTTGACTTAAGAGCAATTAGAAAAAAACTTAAAAGGCATGTAGCCACTACAATTTGTCACTGAACCTATAGATTAAAAATAAAATAAATTTTAGAGTCAAAGATAACCTTCATGCTTGAGCAAGCAGGTTAAAAACTTGCCAAGCAGTTCTGCATTTGATCTCTCTACTTTTGGAAAAACTTCATTTGCATTTCTTGCACACATAGTTTCTGCTGATTTCCTTTCGTTTAATTGATTGTTTAATATACTAGTTTTTTTTAAATATAAATCTTACGATTATAAACCAGTTCGACTAACTATAAATATTACCAGCAACATAAGAAATACGAGCTCGAATATATTCCCCAATAGTTACTGGTAAAAGCAAAGGCGGTAAATTAGACATTTGGATTCGTGTTGCTAGTGCCAGCCGAACAGGATGATAGAGTAAACCGAAGTTATCCAAATCCTTCGATACATTTCCTTCAAAAAAATATCCATGCCAATAAATTATGTTAACTTGGATGATTCATGGGTTGAAAATAGGAACCAGATAATGACATATTATATCAACATTTATAAAACACTAATATATTGCGTTCAAATTGCTTGCAAAAAGGCTGATAGGGACACTATGTCGCTATCGAACATAAAAATTTCACTTCGAGCAGAAGTAAATTAATAAATAAAAGCAGGACATCCAAAACCTGTCTTCTGATAAAAACTCTATTTAAAAATGTAACAGTATTTATATGCGTGTTCTACTGAATTTAGATAATTTTAAATACGCTACAACATTTTACGTTTGTAGACTATAAGTGTTGAAGCGATTTCAGCAATATACTACAAGTCACTGTGCTAGCTCAAATTTAGATTTGAGAAGGCTTTTTTTTTTAATATTAATAAGCTTTTCATCTTACATGAGTAATTTAATTAATAAAACCGTAAACTTACTGAGAAGACATTTGTAGAAAAATGCTTTTTGAATATATCCACGCTCCGCTGAAACTCGTACAACGTCACGATCCTTACGTATGGTCCACTTATCACTATTTATTTCATGCATTCTAAAGAAAAAAAAAAGAAATCCCCCAGAAAAATATGATAACTTTATTACTCAAAAGAGAGAAGATGATGTAAATTCACCCAAAAATAAACAGTAAACAAATTTATGTGAAAAAACTACAATAAACAATGTAGAAAATAATAAATGGATGTTCTTCTACAGAGGATTGAAAGGATAATGGAATCACTGAAGCAAATAATATCGGAGATATATTTATCTTCCTTAACAAACAAATTTCGTTATTAAGAGATAAATGCCAGGTATATTCTTCGTTTACATTAAACAATAAGATTAAAATACGGCCCGTGTTTTAATGTAAGTAGAAAATTATTTATGTTTTATCTCATTTGTGCTTTAACTTTCAGTTATGTATCACAAAACAGACAATCTTGATAAAATACAAATGAGATGAAATTCCTTCCTAAAATTAATTTATTAAATTATAGGAATTAAGGGCTATGGATATATGTAAATTTTTAATGATTTTTTTTCTTCTGTTATATTAAGAGATTGTGAAAAAATCAATGAGCTATTATAGAAGAATATATTTATATATTAAGCGGGAATATTCATTTTTCCTAAAAGCAAAATCTTCATCCATTGGTAATGCTGAAAAAAAAACACTAATCCATAATTATCTAAGCATTATGATGAAATTAGATGATTCAACAGAGCTCGAAATCCAAATATTTGACAATTTGAAATTGAAATTTTTCTGTAGAAATCATTCCTTATATCGTATTAACAAATTGCAATGAGTAGAAAAGTAAAATTTGGAAGAAAACTTCAATTTTTGAGGGAAGTTGAAGTAGAAAATAAAAAATAATGTTTGAATAACTCTAAATGAAATATGAAAAATATTATGAGCAACAAAATTTGATGGCAAATAGTTGCTGATCTGGCCAAATAATTCAAGCTATTAATTGGACAAATGGATCAATGTAAAATAGAATTGGTACTTGCACGTGAAAAAATATATAATGCAATATAGTTTATGTGCAAATGAAAATTTTTCGCCTGAAGACCAAAATTTCAAAAAATAAGAATCTTATTTCCATGTTATATTTTTTATATCAATAAGAATCTCAAATTTTAAGAATTCCAAACTACCGAAACTATTCATTCCATCATGACCGTATCCATTCTTTATATTCCCATTTTTACCGGAATTAGAATATAAGCATATGAATAGTACAGAAAACTTGTGGTAATGTTATGCTGCAAAATGAATGCACAAAATGAATACAATACACCTAGAAAAGTTGCCAAGTAACCAATCAAGTGATCTCTCGCAATTCATAAAAGTTGCCAAGTAACCAATCAAGTGATCTCTCGCAATTCATAAAAGTTGCCAAGTAACCAATCAAGTGATCTCTCGCAATTCATAAAAAGTACGCGATCTGCAATTCACGGTTCTCGGGATTTGTCGCATGAAATAACATTGGTACCTTCTTGTCTCCATGATATTTATTAATATGTAAGCCATCCTATTTTTTTTCCCTGACAATAATGTATTTTTCATTATCTGATCTATTAATATATTTATTATTAGGAAAAGCATTAACTGTTATGAAAGATTTATCTTGCGATATTGAGGAATAGGAAGCTTAGATGAAGATTTATTGTGTAAAGAAGTTTTTGAAATTTATTGAGAAATATTGATAATACAAATCGATAGCTTGCATTCCTTCATCCTTTTTTTTACAATATTTTAAACAATAATGTACTATGAACTAAAGGATGGATGATAGATTAAAATCTGATTGCTCACAATGCTTTAAATAGTATCCTTCATAATTATAAGACTGATATTTGAAAAGATTTATTGTTTAGGAAGTATTAATCAAAATAATTTCATATTACAAAATTATTTAATTGTATCAAGCTATTTAATAAATAATACAAATAACTTGAATCATATTTATATTATAAAATATTTCGGTTATTCCGAAATAGCACCAACCATTGAATGACTATCAAATATCCATTACATATTTAGCCAAAATTCTGTTAACTGTTGATAATTTATCAGAAATAAAAATTGGAAGTAATATTCCATGAATTTCATATACTAGAATTTTTAGTGTCAAATGAGATAGTAATTAAAAAGTTTATAAATAGAAAACCAACAGGTTCAGTTTTGTATTCAGCTTGCTAGCTACCTCTAGATTAGTCTAGCAATCGTCAAATCAACAAAAATGAAGAATTCTGATAACAATTATCAAATATTCTAGAATTAATTGATGAATTCAGGAACCTGGACAGCACTGGAATAGAAGTTGAGCGCATCTAAAGAAACAGATGAGATCGATAGACATTGATCGCTAATTTATGAATCTTACACTTCTGTATCTAAGCATACACAAATCGGAAACATTGAAAAGTGAAAGAATATTTCGGAAATACGTTCTCTCCATATTTGACGTGTGAACATGCTGATGACCTAAGATGGAATTTGCAGATTTTAGCCAGTAATTTATTGGCTATTATGAAAATTTGGGATATAAAGATGCCAATAATATATATCCTTTCGTTGATAACGAATCATCGCACAGTTTAATGCTCGCTGTAAGAATTGAATCCAAGACCTGTTTTTAGCTTTTTAGAAGATAAATGCCTTATCCAATGAGCTGATAATTGATCTTTGTATGGTAGTAAGTTTAATTTAAAAAAATTTTTAATTTATGTAAAATGTTATCAACTATTTCTTTATTTTTTTTTCTTATTTTTATTACATATTAATATCAAAAGTGTTTTATTTATCAAAAGTATTTCATTTATTTATTGCAAAATAGTTGTTAAATTAAGTGATTGAAAAATAAAACATCAATTAACTAAAATATTTTTATTTTGGATCATCTTTATTATTTAATTAAACTCAAACTTCTATAGAAGCCTCTTTGCTAATCTTTTGTTCTGCACTGCAAAGATTTAATAGAAACTAATTCGATGCTAAGTAAAATAAAAAGAGACAGATAGATGTGATATCGGAAATACGGAAATTGATATAAGCTGTTAACTGAAAAGTACTGCATTTTAATAAGCAGGAATTTGTATAAGTTGTAAGTGGGAAGGGAATGTGTCGTATTACTAGATGCTGCAAGTCGAAAAAGCATATTGCATTTCGGATCGTATCATGATGTAATCAAAACCATCAATAATATTATTGAGTGTTATTACTCCTCTTTCAGAAAAGTAATAAGGATGTTTGTAGATGATAATATATATCACCATAATGTAATCATAAAATAATAAACAATTATTTTTAGGTTCTAAAAATTTAACGGATTTACTCAAGAAACGTATTCTAGCATAATCTTTAATTGCATAAACTTCAACTTAAACTTTCGTTAATTCTACTGTTTAGCGAGGTAAAAGAGAAATCAGTTTTACCTCAATATTCTTTATTTTCTTCTAATTGAATCAATCCCAAACTTGTGAAGGTTTCAGAATGATGTGCACTAAGATATATTTATCTATAAAAAGCCGATATTACTTTTGTCAATGCATATATCTTAGAAAATATTTCTGGCTCTTGCAATACCGTTCGCAATTATCAAAGTATAGTCCACTTAAATTTGATCTTTTTTATCCAATTTCATTTCTTCCTAAAATTTGCTTGTTTGAAATTGCAAACTTTATAACAATCATTCAATAAATCATTTTCGAAATATTGATTAAAGCTTATTTATTACTTCATAAAAGAACAGATTTCAATAATATTCACGTGTGTGTATTGATAAACAATATTCGGCTTTTGTACTAAATACTGAACATGCACAGACAGAATGAACATCACATCATTCCCGAAATTTTCAGAAGTTTGGAAATTTGATTTAATTGGGAGAAAATAAAGGATATTAGAGTAAACAAATAAATTCTCTTATACTTTATTTAAGATGAAGTTTCAATTCGAAATTTATACAGTTAAAAATATACTTGAAACATAGTTCTTGGGTAATAAATTTCTAATTCAAAAAATTTAAGATTTAATATACAAATTTTTCAGTTCAGTGAAGAAGACATATTATTCAAATTATTACAGGAAATACCAGTTCATCATTTTTTTTAATAATAAGATATAAAAATTTAAAAAATATTAAATTCATAAAATCTAAAATCCTATTTGTTTAATTCAGCAATAATGGTCTTCGAAAAATTTCACTTGCTGGAAAGAATTTTGGCAAATTTGAAAATATTGATTACTGAAAACGACTTAAGCTTTTCATGAAGGGACCATTTCTCATGAATTGACCCACGAATTTTTTGATAAGCTGCAGTTTAATTAATAGAAATGTTACAAAGAAAAAAATAACTTGACGTTAACTTTATTATCAATTTCACTTTTTTTTCGCAAAATGCACAGTTGTAATAAGTTCTCAAAATCCAGACAATGAGAAATGAAGGCAAATAGTGAGTAACAAGCTAAACTCAACTGCGCTTGAACATATTGTATCTGAACTTTCTTTTCCTTGGATATGACGAATGTTGGAAAGCCCCACGTTTTGCGATCGCTTCCCGAGCTTTAATTTCTTGGTATTTTTGACGCTGCTTAGTCAGTAAATCAGAGTCCGCTAGAAGTTCCTCAACAATCGTTTTCTTACGTTGCTTCTTTGGTATGCGAGACGAATAGAAATCTGCTTTTGTTTCAATAACAGTACCAACCTAAAACGATTTTCATCTATAAATTGGTGCTTCTGATATAAAACAACATGATGATTTTCCAGCAAAATTGAAAAACAACGGAAAATTTTGCATGTTTATTTTTTTTTTACTAAGTATGTTCATTTTGTCTCCACTTCGTATCACCTATAAATTCAAAGTACAACTAATTTGTGTATTTATTTTGAAGAAAAATTTTAAATATTTTTCTAAAGATGTGAATATTGGAGCAAATATAATTAGATTATAATATGCAATAATTTATAAATTAACTGGTTAATTAATCACTATATGAACAAGTCGAATGATATAAAAAATCGATCACAAACCAATAAAAGTCGTAGGACATGAAGAATTATATTAAAATAATTAATTTAACTTTGATTCATCTACATAGCCAAAACTACCTGGAAATATTTTGGTAACACGGAACGATCATTCTTTCTGTAACGGATTTTCGAATATAAAGAATCCCTCATTTGAATAATTTCCAGATCACGTTTCCTTTCTTCGGTCATTTCACTTGCTGGAAGATTATACCAAGCATCACCCTTCGTACGCTCTCGATTTATCTGAAAACTATGATTTTTTTAAAATTTTTGATAGCATTGATAGACATATTAAAAGCGCTAAAATTCACAAAAAATACCTTTCTTTGTCTTTTCAGCGCTCGCCAAGATATCGGTACATGCCCTTCACCGAGATATTTTTCAAAACCGGGTTTTATTACGCTTTTTGATAATAACTAGAAGAAATAATAATTTCATAAAATTAGCAGTTTTTTCTCTTAACTCAATTGACTACTTTTACTAATGATTTGTGATGATTACTTCATAACTTCGATTTTTTGATGAATACTTCATCCTTAGCATAGTTTTCATAATTAAATAATGGTAATCTTAAGAAAAGAAAAAAAAGTATTACGACATACTGAAACTGCATTCATTGAACGATAATCGACTAAAGTCGAGGAAAATTACTTGAAAAATTAATAATCGAAAGTTAAACTGAAATCTTGCATGTAGCAGATATTATACTGAAGAATTTTAGCATAGTTTATAAACCTCTTTCGTTGTCGTATCCAAAATTAAATCGGTATCCGATGTTTTACTATTTTTCGAACTGCACTTCGTTGTAAGAAATAGGTTCCTGACCTCGTTCATATTGATATTACTAGTACCATCAGTATCCAGAACAAATAGACCATCTGTTTCAAGTTCCTGCAAATATTGGTCAGCATAAGCTCAAATTTTGCGAAAAAATTTATTTTAATTTAAAATTTGAAGTAACCAGGAAAGGTTTAAAACCGCGAATAAAATCTGCACTAATTTAAATAGAGATCACAGATAAAAATTCAGCACAACATAAGCAAAAATAGAACATATTTTAAAAACACATGACACAGAGCTTTTATTTTAGTTGGTTTCCTTTAGTTCAAGTTTCCTTTAAAATTTAATTATTATGAAAAAAGAACAAAACGACGAAATGAGATAAAAATTTCTTAATCATTTCCTATAATGAACATTCTTGATTTCACGAATTTCAGTGAAAAGTTACCTCAGTTTGAGGAAAACAGCGAAAGTCCACTTTTTTCGTCAATGTCACCCCTTTAACATCTCGTCCATCATCTTCATTATCGCTTGATGAAGTCTCGCCACTATCTTCCGAAATCAAAAGCTTATTACGATCAGTCCACATTCTGAAATACAAAGCAAATAAGAATAAGCATGATGCTTACTTACCAAACAATAAACAAATAACTCACTGCCAGCACATTCTACCAGGCAAATGTAAAATCTGCAATAAAAAATAGCGATCTACATAACCGTAACTCATTTAATTGATCCGCAGTGTTACAGTAAGTCCTCGTTCATTCAAATTTTAATTGTTCGCCACATAAAATTCACTCATTCACCTTATGTTTGTTAGATAAATGGATTTTAAATCTATAAAATATATAAATTTGTATTAAAATATATGTAAGATAAAATTCTGAACCATCACGAGAAATCTGTCTTCTGAGAATATCACATCGCTCATATTTTTTTTTTGAACATTCACAAGGCGTTTTACTTTTATTTATTTAATATTAAAAGAAAAATTATGAACTGAAATCATCACATTTTATGATAATTAGAGACAGCACAAGAAATACAGCAAAATAATTGGCTATAATGCGTTTAAGTCATATAATTTAACAGTCGCAAGATTCAAAAAGCTCATAAATTTGACTTAGTCTGGATTACTTCACTAGCATCGGATATCACGATGAATGATTAAACAATAATATAAATGTATTTAAATAGAAGGATGTATTTTCCTGCAAGTTTATGCATGTACAGATTTCATATGAAAGAATTGTGTGCAAAATGAAGCAATTTAAATCCATTCTATAAAATTCAAATAATATAAAACAATACACAAACAATTTTTTTATGTTAACAATCAATTTTTATTACCGTACGAAAGTTTTGGCAGGTTTTATAATGTATTTTGAGTTTCAGAAATTTCTGTCGAATCATGATAACAAATACATAACAAACAGTTCATTTATAATAATATACATGTAATCTATATGTAAAAAATGAATGAATTAAGAGATAAAAACGCAATGATAGTCTGTTTCGATGGATGATAATAGAGAAGTCAAAGAAACCAACAAAACTAGAAACTGAGGTAAGCAACTTTGAAACAATAGAAAGCTAGTCCTATATGTCATCCGCATCAATAAATAGCATAGTTTCCATAGGTACTGAAGAGGTACAATGCTATTTCGACATCAACTTCTTTCTAATACCCATAGCTGTAAGACTCATCTCTATCCAAAGAGAAAAAATCTCGGAGATGTTCTAAGTTCCTGAAAATTTCATCATAGAATATGATTACTGAACTTTCATACATATCGAAAGAATCAGCTCAGAATAAGATATAAAAATAATTGAGTCGAGAAAATGAAGAATACATGGAAGTGCATTGCTGAAATACAAACCAAGTTAAACATAAAATTTATGAGTAACAAAGCATAAAGTACTATGCATATACTTTAGCAAAGATTTCGGAGAAAATATCATAAGAAATTGATTATTCACAGAAACATCGGTTGAAAAACTTAACGTGAAAATCAAGTCCAATAATATTAGCGATTTTGTCAGTATGATTCGTACATCCTAACAGCAGGAAAATAAAAAAAAAAGTGGCTGAACATCCTGAACCATCTCAAAAGGATAACTAGTCGAAATGGCAATAAAATTAATAAATGTAAATTCAATAAGAAAAAAAGACGTATTAGTTTATTCTAATCACAACACTAAATTCAAAAATGGAGGGACTCTGTTCCGCAATCGAGTCACGATCATCTACTTTCAACAATGGATGTGTCCTTGGATATGGTCGAGTTATGCTACTATGAGCAGTCCAGACATGTAGTTCAGTAAAGCCATCTGGATTCGGTTTATAACGTCCCACATGACGGATATCATATAAGGGATTCGTTGAATAATCCGATGTATTTCCGAAACGATAACGAAAATTTTCAAAACGCATCAAGTGACGCTCAAAATCGGCATCCATTAATGCCTGTAAACTTCGTTCATGCCGTCTCATCTTCGTGACCACTTCCGTTAGCGGTGTTACGTGTCCTCTGCTCGATGTTGGCAGTAATGCCTAAGAACGATTATCCTAATTCATATCATCTACATACATGGATATTTTTAATTTTTATTTTTAGATCTGTTTTTTTTTAACTTATTATGTAACGATGTAAAGGAGATAAAGCGCTAAATAAAAACACGTATAAAAGAATAAAACGAAAAAAGAATTTAAAAGATTTTAATAATATTTTCATTATAAACCAGACCAAACTTTTCATTAAATTTCAAATTCAATTATAATTCAGAATAAAATTACCTCTCTTTCCTGTCGTTTTGATACATAATTGACCATATCTTCCATTGACTCATCAGTAATCTTCGGGCAAAATGAAAATCAAGCGCAGTTAAGAACTAAAAAAAGCTCTTATGGATTTCAAAATCAACTACCTTTCTCGTCTTCTTTTTTTTCCGTTAATTCATACTAATAACAAAGATATTTCAATTCGATGAGCATATATGGTATACTCAAATGTGATAGATGCATGACATTGTTATTTTTTATTAAATCATAACTAGTCTTTATGTCTACTTATGAGCACCATTAGCTATTGTTTTGTTTAAATATTATGAATTTTTCGTGTGTATTATGAACATTCAAACACACTCTTTCAGGTTTTTTTACAATTCTTTTGTAAATCGATTTCATAGTACATGGAATCTCGCATAAAATATCAGTGCAATTAAAATGATACAAACTAACTGGACAGTGTTTCAATATCATTTTGACTGCCTCATCTGAGATTTCGTCACATCGATGCAGGAGGACAGTCTGTAACAAGGAAGTACTATTTAGTGCATCTTCTCTGCATAAAATAGAGTTCTTTTCTACTAGCCTATCTTTTAATTAGGCAAATGCGAATAACATTGTTCTAATTCTTATCTAAAATAAACAGTTGTAAGAATTATCATATTTTGATTTGGATACAGTGTATTTACCAAATATTGATCTCCTATCATAGACATCGATGTAATATTGTTACTATTTCAATAACAAAACTGATAATTATTTGGTGACAAAAATCAATATCATTCACGAATAATATCAGCTGTAATCAATGATGGCAGTAAAAAAATAAGCTTATGTATGTTTCCATAACTATAGCGTATTTAACTCAAAAAAAAAACATAAAAAACATTTTCAACCTGTAAGGTGCCTTTCTCTGCGATTATTCGAATCGTCTGATCATCTACAACTCTCATATACGACAGATTCAAATGACTGAGATAAGGCAGTTTTGCAAGTTCACGCAGTCCAACATTACTTACGAAACGACTGCAACCACTTAAGTCAATATACTTCAACTGCTTGCATCCAATTACTGTATTCCGTAAAACCTAAAATTTTGGCAGTCATTTTTTATTTTATTTTTTTTTATTTTTTGCAAAACACGAAAATAGAAAAGGATAAACAGCACCTGTTAAAGCATTACATTTTACGAACATTCACAACAATCTGATCATCTTTGAAGATTATATACATTTTCCAAAAAACAATTTTTCAACGAGTAATCACATCTTTCACTATTACAGGTGTCCAATTCTTTCGATAATATTAATAAGAGAAAAAAAAAAAAAACAATTCGTCCTAGAAATTTAATAAACAGACTGAAAGTTTAAACGTTACCTCATCCGTCATCAGCAAATTATCATAAACAGTTAATTCAGTCAAATTTTTCATTAAACTGAAATTTATCTCAATTCCTCCAAGCGTATGCGAGACATAACATTCACCGAATTTAAGCAACTCCAATCTAAAATTAATAAAACTGAAAAATCTTCTTAGTTTTGTTAGAAAAGGAAGTATATTCCATCTGAGATATCATATTAAATATTCCGAGAGTTCGGATTTCGTCAAAATATAGTCAAAAATAAACCAGTTACAAATATTAGTTAATCTAAGTGCTGTAAAGCCATTTATTCGATTAGGAAGCCATAATGAAAAACTATAAGATAAATTAGGAAATTGTAATGAAAAACTATTTCAAACTAGCTTAAAAATTTAGAATGTTCATTAAAAGTAAGTGCTTTTCAGTAAAATAATTGAAATAATTACTTGGGAAGTGAAGCAAAAAAAGTGTTCAAATGTGTTGGCGATATGTTGTCAACACTATTCATTGTCAGAGCTACCAGATTGGGACATCTAAAATATAAACTTCTTCAATAAATTTCAAAGCTTTATTACTCATTTTAAGATAGTATCAAATAATAAAAAATAAAAACCAATAAATAAAACAAACCTATCTCTTATAGCGAATAGTGATGTTGCGGTCAATCGAAAGCATCCACCAATTTTCAAATTAACGATAGATCGTGGCAACACAGTAAACGATGGTAGTCCAGTAAGGCGTTCATTCTCACCTACATCGACTTCTCTCAAAATTTGGCACTTAGAAAAAAATGATGTAAGCCCTCGCTCCACAACGCTTTCCTGAAAAGGAAATAGAATAAAACTTGCGATTCACGATACAAAATAAAGTTACATACTAATATTATATTAAAAAAATTATCAAGAAGGAATGAACTAAGCTCGTTTTTGAATAAATCAAAGTGCCATGTTTTAAAAGCAAACATTCGGTAAAAAGGTCCACACGATAAACACATGATAAAATTAGAGAAAACAGATAAAAAAAATTAAAGAAATAGATGAAGAAAAATTGATAAGAAAATATCTTTGCACGCAACTAATCTAAGCTATAAGCTTTGTTGCATGGCAACTAAAAAACCTAGCGACTACTGATAAAATTCATTACAAAGTGACGATTTGCCTTTCTTCAGCTTTATTGTATATTTAAATAATTTTATCCTGGAATTATATATAATATGGCATCACATGAATCTCAACCCAAAAAATTTGATAGTATCATTGTAAAAATAAGTGATGACATCGATTCTAGTAGTGTTGAATCTATTGAAATTTATGAGGAAATAAAAAATCAGTTAAGAAAAAATCTTAACATTGTATATGAAGAATGGAAAAATAGTCACTTTAATCCAAGTTTAGGATTCAAATTACGTGATAGTTGTAATGACATTATAGAAAAACTTTATTACATAGCGCAATTCAATACATGGGAAAAGAATCTGCAAAAAAAGGTCGAAAAAAAAAGAACCACTAATTCAATGCTTATTGGAAAAGAAAGGCGACTTTAATATAGGCGATAGCAACAATAGAACTCCTTTGCACAATGCTATTTACAGGAGATAATAGATCAAAACCCAATTTAAACTTTTAAAAACTTGAACTTTCTTTTAAACTTAATGTTAGCTAGAATTTAATACTATTTATTAAGGACCTAATATAAATCTTTTCTATAATCGCCCAGAATTTTGCAGCTGAAAAACAATCTTACTATAATTATTCAGAATCTTCATATAATATATTTGAAATATTCAACAGACCTGAAAACATCGATGGAAATTAACGACTTCCAGATTTGGACAATGTCTTCCGAGTGATTTCAGAGATGAATTGGTCAACTGAATGCCATACATATTCAAAACGGTCAAATTCGGACAATACACGGCAAAACACATGCAAACATTATATGTTAATGCATCCCTGAATGCATGCAAATCCATTTCAAGCAAATGATCACCGCAACGTTGCGCCAAAGACTTTATCTTAAATATTATTATTAAGATATAAAGCAAATATCTAAAATTAAATTATCTCAGTAAACTTTGCTCAATGAAAACTTCACAATTTCGACTGTCAAACTGTCGAAAACAGAATGTATTATTGGCGAACTAGATTTTATATTCTTAACATTTTATCTTGCCAAATGCTGCAAAACATATTTAGGAAATTATTAAAAAAATTGTATTTAGAAATATAATAGAAAAGCGAACTTCCTTGTTACCAACTACTGGACGCTCAATCAAGCATGGTAATGAACATTCTTTATCACCAATAAGAGATGAGTAAGAGAATTCGGTTGTCATTGTCCACGAATAATTTTTGGCAATGTGACGCCATCTGCGGCAAACCCGTTCTATCCTTATACGATCAACAATTGGTAACAGCGTAAAAATTGAGATCTAAAAAAAGTGTCGAAAAAAAGGAAAGCAATCATCCAGATTAAATAACCAACACTACTAATTTATCAACTAATATTATCAAATATTATCCCAGAGAGTTTGAAATCCAACGACATTCATGAAATTGCAGAAAAAACATTGACTATTAATTCCATTTGCCTCTTCTACTTCCTGGTTAGCCAATAATTCTAATCAAAATAGAATTTGGCAAAACCAAAATGGAGCACTAACCAGAATATGGTCAGGAATGGAACTGATATCCTCTTGAGGACTGTTTCCTTGCGTTTTATCAGATTTTGCTCTATTCAATTTGTTGCTTTTACATTTCACCAACTGTGCATTATTATCGTTATTGACAGCAGAATTCAGTGACTGTTGCTGTTGCTGATGATGATGAATTGTTGGACCACAGCCGGATGTTGTCGGTGCACTCAAATCCTTAATATCAACTTTCAAATCTTCAACCATCTAATAAACCCTTATCAAACATCCACAAATAATGTTAGTTCTCTTGCAACAACAAATTAAAAATGACTATCTTAAATACCGTTTTCCATGGCTAAAAACGGAATAAGCATCTTGAGTTCAATAGAAATGCAATGATAAATATTGTTGACTTATTGAACAAACAATATGTTTTATTCCAAGATATTATGTATATGCCGAAAATGGATGAGAGATTTCCAATAAAATTTATTGGATTAGGAGAAGTCTACAGTATTTATATCTGTTAAGATCAATGAGAAATTCCATTAAAGGGAGATATATTGCGGATTAATTTCTCACCTGCATCTTCTTTTTTGCCGACTTTTCATCCCGATTGGCAGGTGCCATTCTTTTCATTCTTCTGCCCTCAACTCTTCGTGATTGCATAGCATTACGGAGAGTAGAATACTGTTCAAATGCAGCATACGGTTCCTCAGTATCCCGATTACTTCGAAGTCTCATTGTTTAGTCTAAATGATACTACTGAAAATGAAATAATCATATTTTTCATTCATTTTACATTTTGTTTCAATTCAAACTGTTATATTATATTTCTGAGAAATCGATAAAACAACTGCAGTAAAATTAGAGAAATTTAAAAGCAAAACAAGAATTCTTTATGTGGGGAATGAGGAAGTGATACAGTTGAAATTACGTGATCTCTCAAATGACGGCTAGCAAATTAAACGTCTCGCATCAGAAATCAACCACTATTTGCCATGTGTATTATGCAAAATGAACAAAAAAATTCGCGAAAATAACTTTTAGCTCAGCAAAAATTTATTTAAAGCTAATTTAATCCAACGGAAATCTAATGAAATATTCGGTTTTATTATTCCAAGCAACTGACTCAATAGATGAGCCAAACAATTCTAACTTCAAAATGTCAACTTGCAGATTGTTTGCCAGTTTTTACTAGCAGCAAAAAATCTTATTTACAATAAATTCATAGAGGGATATATAACAACTCAAATTCTGAAATCTGCACTAAAAAACTAAAAACTCCATACGTCATTTCTTCAGAGATTCTATCAATACATAAAACTTTGAAATCCGTCAGAACAAATGAATGAGATAAGTATGAGATAAATTTATAGTTGGTCGGCAAATATATCAACTTTTTGACTTACTTAAAATACTATAGGTATGGAAAGTGAAAAACTAGATTAATTATTAAATAAAATCTCATGTCAGTTCCACACTTACATTATACCAACATTTATTGGTACGTAAACTTCACGCAACAATGTCCCATCCACCCAGTCACCAACCACCTCAGTTCATAAAATAATTCATCCTTCTCCTGCTCCATCATCACTGCAATATTACTAACCTGTATAATCCCACTGGGAAACGGTGAAAACATTTTATCCCAATGATTACCTAGACTTTAATTGCTGGTAGATGGTGCTACACTGAAAACAAGCGGGTATATTCGATCGAGCGGTTTGTTTTCCACCGTTGTGTGTTCCCATCTACCGTAAGCTAATTTTCATTTTTTAACATATGTCAATCGTTATCAGCATGAAATCAGCAATATTACTGTCGTATATATGGTAAACTATTATGAATAATTACATCTATTCTAGAACTTTGCTACATATGTTTCCAAAGAGGATGAAAAAGATTGTAATAGGATTGAAACGAAGAGAGACAAATGTTTTTATGGTGACCATGCGGTCATATTCCATATTTGGAACAAGAAAAAGGTTTTTTTTAAAACTTTCGAAATAGATCAGATAAATAATCAAAGGTATTAAAAAATGATAATAAATGGAAAATATGAGATAAAGAAACCAATAAATAATTAGAAGAAAAAAGGCGGAAGAGGATTTTATCATCATGATTTATTTTCTGAAGGTATTTTTAAAATTAAAGAGTGTAATCTTTTAAAGGTGACAAAACCTGGATCAGAATTTTGGAAATTCCACCTATATATTGAGTTTAACACTATGATTTGAAATCTTCATACACTTTTGTTCAATTTTAGACGAATTTAAAAATCATTATAGAAATGTAAAGAAGTGAGAGTAATGATTAGAGTTATAGGTTTTAAATTTGCAAATTTTATTTTAGGCTTCTCTTCAAACAAGGACAGAATTTTCGAAGCGAGAGATATTTTGCAAGATTTATACTTCGCCAAGCTTTGAAATTGCGATATTGGGTTGCAGCTGGTGTTTTCAGCGGTTCTGTTGCAGCTAGTAATGTAAGTAAAAGTTACATACTGCATCAAATCTCTAGTCATTTATATTAAGAAAAATATTAAGGAAAAGCAATAAAATATATTTGATTTTAGCGGTATGAAGAATGGAAGAAAAGTTTACCTGATTTGTCTTTACCGGAATGGGTTAAAATAAATGAGAAACGAATGAATGAGTACAAAAACTTTTATTACGGAACAAAGTCGAAATGGTTGGATAAAGAGCAAATATGGTTGAAAAACCTACAAACTAAAGTGGCCGGTTTGCAAAATATGTGGAAAATAGAACCTACTGAAGGTCGGACTTTGTTGTGCTATACGGGCAAGTTTTACTTGCTGTTCTATTTTTCTGCTTTTTTCATCTCAGCATTGACGAAAGTATGTGCATTTTAACAAAAGGATTGAGTAAACAATACTTACATTATATTTTAATTCCGTAACTTTTATGATCTACCAACTCTCTTATAGAGAGATGATAGCTGTTTTTGCTCCGGAAGATTCAGTTCGAAACGTTAAGAATGATGTTGATTTTTAATACCGGTTTGATCTTTCTATGATGGTAACTATGAAAATTGTTATTATTATTATCTTTATGAAACAATTGTTTGCAGATGATTCTTCTTCAAATGGAGTTCAAGACCTGGAGCCACAAGACGGCCATTTCTTTTCTGGATTAGATTTTATGGCTCAAAATGGTAATTGCACTTGCTTTGCTCTTTTTTTCATTATTTTTTCTGTTTTAAATGTCAGGTCTCTATGTTTGCTTATTCACTTCATTTCTCATTTTGATTTTTCCTGATCTTAATCCTTTTTATTTTGCTTTACTGTGTGTAAGTTTCAATGCTTTTTTCCTTGACTGTATGAACTTCTTATAACGTTTTTGTACTTTCAGAAGTGAAACGACATTTTGCGGATGATAGTAAGTTTTTCCATAAATATGGTTTTTTACTTACTTTTTTTTCCCTGTCTAATTGTTTTTAGTTATATTAATTTTCATTTTTGATGATTTTTTGATTTTTGAGGTTTTTGATATTTTTGAAAGAAATCATTGTGCAATTTTCAGGAATTTCAGCATCTAAAACATTGTTCTCGTCCTTATCGGATGCGTTCAAAAAGAAGAAGAATATATCGGAACATGAGGAAAGTGAATATGCAAAGGTAGGCGTTCCAGATTACACTTATTTAAATAAACCTTAGCTTGAGAATGAAAATTGTGCTGTATCATCACCATATATTTGTAGATGAACGAAACTGAAAGAATTCAAAAGCTTCAAGAAGATATGCTGAAAACTCAGGTTTTTTGTAATTTTGTATTTTTTGGTCTTTTTTGCTATTTATGGAGAGCTTTGTATTTATAACATATAGCAGTTGCCAAGCAAGAACATAGTTTTGAAGGCCGTATATGAGGATTCTTATTTTAGAGTCAATACCAACGAGAACTTGAAAGACTGGAAAAAGAAAACAAAAATTTAAGGCAGAGACTATTATTGAAAGATCAAGGTGCCTCACGAAGATTAAAGAAAGTAAAGGTATAATTTTGCTTGATTAGTTTGTGATTTACAGATTTTGCTATGGATTATCTTAAAGTCTTTAAAGGTTTTTTGAGCTCAAAAAACTTTAGATCTTAAAGTAAAATTATTGTTTTTTTCATTACATGATGCTAATATAAATTTGGTTTGCTATAGAGATCTTTAATCGATTTGTACTCGGAAGCACTTGATCTGCTTACTGAATATGATTCATCTTATGATACAGCGGATAATTTACCACGTGTGGTAGTCGTTGGGGATCAAAGTGCCGGTGAATTATTCAGATAAAATTTTATATAAAATAGTAGTAAAAAGCAAGTTTATTGAAAAAGAAGCAGTTATAAAAGAAAACAGTACCGATCGTTTAATCACTTCTAGGATTTTTTATCTTCAGGCAAAACATCTGTCTTAGAAATGATAGCACAAGCTCGGATATTTCCTCGTGGATCAGGTGAAATGATGACGAGAGCTCCAGTAAAGGTAATTATAATAATTTTTAAACTTTTCGGAAGGTTTAAGTAACATGAAGTGATTTAATTCTCCGGTAATAATTCGCTGATCATGTTTTAAATTCACTTTGTTAACAATCCGGAAATATCAGGTAACCTTAAGCGAAGGGCCGTATCACATTGCTTGTTTCAAAGACAGCACTCGTGAATTTGATCTTACAAAAGAATCAGAACTCAGGCAATTGAGAAATGAAATTGAAATAAGAATGAGAAATTCAGTCGCCAACGGTAAAACGGTATCCAGTGAAGTAATTGCTCTGACGGTCAAAGGTTGTGCTTCATGTTCTTATGAAATTTAAGAAATTTATCAGTTTGTTAGTAAGACACAAAACCAACCTCGCTCACTTTAGTTTGATCTAGCTGAAATTTTCAATGAGTCTTTTTTTTTGAAGCAACTACTTTAGATATTTAACGGATATTCATAATTTCATTTTTCAATGAATTAAATAAATTCTGTATTTTTGCTACGGCTGATGAATGCCCTATCTACATGTGGCGTTAACAGAAGCTTAACTTACCTCATATGAATTACAAAGACGTTCACCGTTATCTCATATTGCTATCTGTACATAGCAAATGTAATCGATATTATCAATGACGATCATGGAACCATCCGATTAAATCTTTATTCAGGCCCATCTCTTCCTCGAATGGTTCTGGTTGATTTGCCGGGCATTATATCAACGGTAACAGTTGATATGGCCAAAGAAACGAAGGACGATATCGTTAAAATGTGCAAAACATATATGGAAAATCCAAACGCTATCATCTTATGTATACAAGGTACGTTTTTTTTTGTAATATATGAGACTGTTATAATTGAATTTCTTAGGTTTTGTTTTGAAAACATTTCGGAAAAGAATCGCGCGCTTTGCGATCCTTTTAATAATGACTTATAACACTATTATAATGTGACATCTGACTTATATAGAACTTTCTGATTTTTATTTCTATCCCTTCCTTGATGAGTTATTTTTTTCAATTACTAAATATAGAAGTTTTAGATGGTTCTATTGATGCTGAACGTAGCAATGTAACAGAGCTTGTGAGCGCGATTGATCCTGTCGGTGAAAGAACTATTTTGGTATTAACGAAGGTTAAATGATTATTTTCGTGATTAAATTAAACTTAAATGATTATTTTCGTTATTAAATTAAATAACATTTGTCATTGTGAAAATAACAGATTATTGGTAGGTTGATTTGGCAGAAAAAAACTTTGCAAATTCTGATCGAATAAAGAAAATTCTGGAAGGCAAATTATTTCCGATGAAAGCCCTGGGCTACTATGCTGTCGTCACAGGCAAAGGTTCGAACACTGAAAGCATTGAATCTATTGTAAAATATGAAGAAGAATTCTTCGCCAGATCTAAACTTTTCAAGTAAGCACTATATGTTTCATTCTCGTTACTTATTAAAGTAAAAATTCATAGATAGTGATTCTTCAATTTTTTACAAATGAAGTTTAAACGAATCAGTTGTTGATAAATTTTTCTGATGTTAACACCTATTTTTTAAGTTGAAATGTATGTGTTCACAGTTACCGTTTTTTTTAAATTTTTTCTACACAATTTCATATTTAATTTGAAAACTTGAATCAAATGTTGTGTAGAGATGGTATCCTAAAACATTCACAAGTGACAACCAGGAATATGTCTTTGGCTGTGTCGGATTGCTTCTGGAGAATGGTCAAAGATTCGATTGAATCACAGGCAACTTGTTTTTAGATTTTTTTAGAATTAGTATTAGATAAGTTGTTCAAGATTTGTTTTGTTCCAGTATTTGTAAAATAATTCTGATCACTAACTTCCTTCTTCAGCTTTAGGCTGATGCATTTCGCGCAACACGTTTCAATCTTGAAACTGAATGGAAGAATAAATTTCCGCGAATGCGTGAATTAGATCGTGATGAACTATTCGACAAAGCGAAGGGTGAAATACTAGATGAAATAGTCAATTTATCACTTGTACCAGCAGAGCAATGGGAAAAACTTTTGAAAAAAAAACTATGGGATGCAGTAAGTTATTTTATGCTTACAATTTAGCAATCTAGATAAGGAATTTTGTTATCATGAGTTAATCGCATTTATAAATCCTGGTTCCGTATATACTGGGAATAAAATATAATTTCCTCCTTATTTTGATTTTGTCATAAAAAAAAATCAATCCTAGCTTTTTACAAATTATACGTAATCAGTTGCTTTTTGTTACCGATTTTAGGTAGCATCCCATGTCTTTGATCAGATTTTAATGCCTGCTTGCGCTGTTGATAATGCAGGTACTTTTAATACATTGATAGATATCAAAATGAAACACTGGGTTGATAAAGATTTGGCAAACAAATCTATACAGGTGAATTTCTATTCACTGTTTAACTACATTATTTATATAATAACAATGTATTGTAAATGTGCCAAGAAGTTTCTATAATTTTCAGAGCTTCATTCGGAATCACTTTCGTCATCTAAAATCAAATTAAAATTATAAATTTTATAGAATTATTTTAGACAGGATGGGAAATTTTGTCGGAATTATTCAGAAAGCAAATTGATGATGATGCAAAATGCCATAGAGATGAGGATAATGAGATATTTGATCGGTTAAAATATGCTGTTTTAACAGCTGCTTTAAATGAGCACCAATGGGATAGCAAAGCTATGGATTATTTGGTAATTATCAGTTTTCATCTTTTATGAATATTTTCTTTGCCAAACATTTTCCAGTGATATATTTCATTCATTTATATTCCGTAAGTTTAAAGTAATCTAATTATTTTTCAATTTGAATGGATCATAGACTTTTCTTTACTAGCTAAAAATTTAATTACTTCTTTTTTCAAAAATTTGAAGGCATATTTTAAATAATCTTTGAAGGATTTCAAGAAGTTCAGTAATTGCATATCTTTTCATTCAGAGGGTTATTCAACTAAACTCAATGGAGGATCGCGTTATACCCGACCGTCGTTCGTGGGATAACGCCATCGATTTTATGACATCAGTCATACGGGATCGTCTAAGCGAAGTTTGTCTTAGTTTTTTATGTGTCTTCAATTGGATGTCTAATCATAACTAAATGCAAACTGATTCCAGACTCGCAAATTGATAGATGAATGGTGTGGACCTTCATTTTGGGCACGATGGATTTACTGGAAGTCACCGACCGCTGAAAATAATTTGGCTAGTAAAATCCAGGAGGAACTGAGGAACTTATTAATGCAAAATCCCGTAAGAAATAACAAAAATAAAATAAGTTATAATGTGATTGAAATTAAATAAAAACTAGCAAAGATTTGATATTATAAAACTTTATAGTAGTGTTTCTTTTAATTCTAGGATCATCCTCAATCATTGCTGGATGATGATTTGACTATTGTAAAAAGAAATCTAGAAGCAAAAGGTTTGAAAGAATTGAACAGCGAACTGGTTCGGAAACAGTGGAAATTGATATATAGAGAACATTTTTTGGAACGGCAGTATCAGGTATCATAATTTCGTGCTTTTTTCTTCGTTGATAAATACATGATATCTATTTTTTCCGTCTAGTTTCTATCTTTATTTTTTAATCATTTTTAAATTTCGTATAAATAGCGCATTCGTTTTAAGGCTTTGAATTTGATGCTTTTATTGCTTAAAATATTTTTTCTTTATTTGTAGACAGCTGTCGAATGCCAAGGTTTCTATCCGCACTATAAATTGGGTTTCGATGATACAGAGGTGGATTGTCAGGCAGTGGTCTTCTTTTATAGAATACAAAAGATGATTAATTTAACCTGTAATGCGTTACGACAACAAATTACAAATACGGAACAAAGAAGGCTAGAAAAGGAAATCAAGGTGAAAGTTCAAGTTTTATGATAAAATTTAAAAGAAGTGTGATAAAACGAAATGTAAATTTTTTTTACGCTGAAAATGTCGAGAATACATTTAAATATTTGAAAAAGTGTATAGTTTTGCTTTTTTCTTATCAGTATATCTTTTAATATAATTCTCAGAAAGATCGAGGAAAATGTTTTGAGAAGGCGGATGATTCTTGTGTGATTACTATTCTATTCAATTATGAGAATTTTGTCTTTATTTTCGAAAATCAGAATCAGTGCCAGGTTAACTTCCTTTATTATCTAGGATGTCTTGGACGAATGGGCTCATGATACAGACAAGAAAAAAGAATATTTAACCGGTAGACGTGTTGAACTAGCTGAAGAATTAAGTAAGCTTCTGTTTCATAACTTTCCAATTTTTAGAGAATTCAAATGCAGCTTTGTCGAATTCATCTCATATAGATTGAAAATTAACATTGCATAACTTAGTAAATTTTGATATATTACTGGACGATCTCTCTGTTTTACTGTATGTTTGATTATTTGAATCCATTTTTCGCTATTTCAGAGCAAGTTCGCCATATTCAAGAAAGGCTGGAGGAGTTTATAGTGCAATTGCAGCAGGAGAAATCTTAAAGATTGTATTTTTTGCACCGCTTGTTTAACATAAGTTTGATGTTTTTGTTGTACTATAGTTATTCTCGATGTTTATACTATTCTTGTAGATTGTGTACAAGCACATAATTGTATTATAAATATTATAAATATTTGTCAGTAAAATATTTTATTGATAATCCTACAATTTTTTACAGTAGTTTTTATGAAGACTAGTACCATTTTATTGTTAATTTCCCCTCTTTTTTCTCAGTTGAAGTTTCAGTTTTCGATTCCACGGCTGCAGAAGAATAACCATGAAAAAAGAATCAAAAAGAAAAAAATCAAGAAAAATATGAGTTTTAAAGAATTTCGAAACGATCTGTGGGAAGTTATTTATGGGAAATTCTTATAAATTAACTTTCTACTCATTCAAATAAATTTCTGGTTTTTTTGATTCTTTTTTTATTGTTATACTTCTAGACCGTGAAAAAAAAGTAGATTTGGTCATTGGAATTAATTTAGAGATGTTCAGTAAGAGTGATAGCATTAATAGAGTATTACTCGTTACCTGCCATTTCATTGCCGATTTGTATTGTAAACGATATTTTTGTAAGAAATTTTCATATCTCAATAAATCATCTGCCAAAATTCATATCAGATTACCAAAAACAGCATTTATTCGAAATTATTTCTTAAATTATTTATTTTCTCAAAAATTTTCACGCACATATGGTATAAACAACAACCTTGAAAATAATTTTTTTTTTTGCATTTTTATCAAATGATATTTATGATAAACGAATTAAACGATTGATTGATAAATTAAACAACTAACATATAAAAGAGAAGTGAAATGAATAAATTTTTAATATTTTCATCGTTTTTTTTTTAAATTAAAAATTTTATATTTCCCTTAATTAATCTTGCTGTCAAATATATATGACTTTTTTATTATTATGTACGTATATGTATGATTTATTATTACATGTAATGGTCTGTATATTATATATGGTCACATTGATAATCGAAGATTCCCAATTAATGATGATGCTACAGGACCTGCTATGATTACTTAATTTCAATGTGAAGGCAATAAGAAATTCCAAAAAAATTCTTCATTTTTAATGCAACAAATACAAATTAAAATTTGCTTGAAACTCGGCAATGATCAAGTACCAATAAATTAAGTTCAAAAGCATGAGTGCTCGCACCATATCTATTTTAACTGTTCTAATTAGCAATAATGATCTTTCCAGGAAGTTCAGTTTTTAACTGATAAAGTTCGAGAAAGATTGAAAGCTGAAGCAGCAAATAGTTTCATCTGGGAAATCATGGATGTTTTGATCAAAAATGGTATAGATATAAATAATATATTTGAATGATCTAAAAATATATTTAGTCTATTGTTAGATAAAAGTAAATTATAATCTAAAAGAATGAGCAAAATTTTATGAATTCACAAAATTATTACATCAGAATCTTCGCTACGGTATTTCTGAAATCCCAATAAAATGATAATTTTTCGATTATAAATATGTTATTGAAAATTAAATAAAGGTTTAAAAGAATTCCATGAGTATTTTCAAAGTAGTGTCCAAACTAGTAATGGAACATTGTGAAATCAATAATCATAAGACACATTAAAAGTATTAGTGTTGCACTTCTCCCAGATTTGATGATAATTTCATAATGAATCTACTTTGTTTATTGGTGGATTAAGCAGTTAATGACTCATCAATGGAAGTAGTAGTATCACAAAAACTAGAGCTGAATTTCTGATAGCAAGAATAGCATCTATGTTTATTTTAGTTGCTAATAATACTGTTGCTATTCTGTTAAGTGCTAGTATTGCAGAACCTGCAGAAGAACATGCAGACTTGCAGAAGAACATGATATTGTAGCATACCGTAGCGTATACTTATTAGATGTTTTTGTTTGTGTTACAAAAGGTATCTTACCCTATGGCTTTCAGTTATTGCTAGCAGGTAGCATAGCCTCCGTGTCGCCTATTTTTTTGTTGACACAGGTACATTACTGCTTTATTTTGGCAGTAGTAACAGTAAGAGAATATAATCTTCAACAGCAAGATAATTATTATCACCTAATCATTAAATGAATAAAGAATTATCACCTAATCATTAAATGAATAAAGAATGATTTCTCTATTCATTTAACGATTCTTTCACGACTTCTTCTTTATTTCGTTTATTTCCCTTTAATTTAAATTATACTTGTCATATATTACTGTTAATCTTAGTAAAATGATGGTTGCATGCTATCATCATGAAAACGAATGATCAGTAGCATTTAATTAAAATCATATTATTTTTATTAAACTGATTGAATATTTAACAAAATAGCACTGGCTCGAACAAATTCAATATGTTTCGGAAATTGAAAGAAAAAATTGTAAAAAATGAAACTTCCAAAACAAAGAAGATAAATTACAGTGAATTTCTCATTCCTTTATATTTTTATACATTAAACACGATAAGTTTTACAGTAACAATTCTAAGTAGACTTTTTAAATTTATAGAACCAATTTTAACTGGACTTTTTAAAATATCCATTATCAATATGGCCTTATAATAATTGTTTTCCCTGAAAATATTAAAATTATACGCCAACTGCATAATTTTGCTTATAAAATATCATCATATTAACATTGATTGAAAAATCAATGTCAGATTGGATTTCACTAAAAAGAAATAAAACAAATTTAGCACTCCCAAAAACAATTTATAACATTGACTGTAAATTCTTTAATTAAATGAACAAAATGATAAAATTGCTTCATAACAAATTCCAGGAAGAATTTTCATACCAAATGCCAAGAATGATCTCTATCACTAGCAAATATTTAATAGTTCAATTTTTGATCAATTAATAGATCAGGAGACACAAATAACGAAATATTGCACACAAAAGATGCTCTTTTAAAGATAACGAAGTGTCTAAGTGATAAACACATCCATCGGTCTCATTTCTAAACACTGTCATCAACATTGCTTTTATTAAAGTTAAAATAGTTGTAATTACCATTTTATTTTCATTACAATCATTAATTATTGTTCTAATTACTAATATGATGATCATCAATATTAGCACTTTAAACATTTTACAGTAGTGTTATCAGGAAAATCTCACTGCAACTATCGATATTATTTTCAAATAAAAATCCAATGAACGTGAGGTTTCACGCATAAATCAAAGTGCCTTTTTCGCTTTAATCGTTTTAATTCCAGTTTTTTGTTTAGTAAACCACATTTAAAATACCTTTTATGACTTATTTTGATGAAAACTATGAAAAAGAGTTATTTCTAAATAGATTTCATTACATAGCTTAACAATCTTCGGTACATGAATGTTCAATTGAAAAAGATAAATCGTACTAGCAATTTTTTTCCTGTTAATTGACAAAATAAAAAGCCTAAATAATCAGTATTTGATCGAAACCAGAATCCGAAGTTCAATAAAATACAAATAATTTAAATCACGAGAGAGGTTATAATATCAAATTTAAATCTAAACTAATGAAACAATTGTGAAACAGAATTTGGAACACATTTCAAACAAAGCAAAAGTAAGAACAAAACAAGATAAATTTTAAAACAAATACATGATGGGCGAAAGGCACAAAAAATCAGGAAATGTCAAAAGAAAAAAAGACTGGTTAGTTAGGGAAGCAAACTATTTCAGTTTTTTTTTATTTTTATTCTAACAGCAATTTAAAATAATAGTGAATTCGGTGAAAAGGCACAACGTTTAACAATTCATTTTTTGTTTTTGCCTTATTCCGAAATTTTATTGAAAAATTAAATCACTAAAATTTCAAATTAAATTGACAAATGTATATAATATAAATGAACACATTCCGTAAAGTTCACTACTTAGTTATTGGTGATTGTGAACCATTTCTTAAAAATTCGCTTTCGAAACGGTCCAGGTCTATGTTCAGAAATGATGCTTTCCCTCTGAAATATTCAAAATTTGCCGTATTTTTACAATTGAACTCAAGTTATCATGTGGAAACTATGATAGATTTTATGACTAATTTTTTTTTTCCAAGGTAACAGTACGAACACAAAGATGTGTACAAAAAATTCTCAAGAACTCAGGATTTGAATTTGAACATTTGGTACAAATATCACATAGGCCTGCAAACCAAAAAGATCGTCTATCGAGGTATTGTCGGACTATTAGGAAATCATTTTTCTTTTTTTGAGAATAACTAAAAAAATGTAACAAATATTTACTTTATTGTATTAAGTCCTTTGGTAATGTGGTCGATCTTCCCAATTTCTTTCCGCATATCATCAAGCTCTGTTTTCATTTCCCGATGTACACCACCTACTGTACTTTTTAAGCCCCCAAGCACTTGCTGCATCTCCCTTCAAAAGAGAACTTTTTGGAAAAGTTAGAATCATGAATAACTGCATTAAAAGTTAAAACTCATTCTATTTTTCCGAAGAAGTATCGACAAACTAACACAGATAAACACATAATAATTAAATCGTAAGTGCTAGTCTACTGTTTTTTTCGGATAATTTCGGTATTTTCAAAACGGCGCAAATACGAATCAAACATACGCTAGTCATGTAGATTCATACAAACTGCACTGCACTTTCTTTAATCCAACCACGAATCAAACCAAGAATATCGTATTGAAATTTTCATATCTTTTCAATGAGAAATTCTAGACTACATTTAGAGTTGAACAGTCAAGTAAACAACAGACGTAGCACATTGCGACATCTAACCTTAGAACTTGTGTTTCACAGTGCAATGTGTGCGTAGTTGAAACATTACGCATTCTCGCACTTAAATGATGACGAAACTGATCTTTCAAATGCTGCTCTTTCGCACCAGAATTCCAACGCCAATATTCTATTGCGTATAAGCCACCATACAACGCTGCTCCGGCAGCCATTAAACGCCAACTAACTGCTTTAGAAACCTAGAAAAGAAGAATTCATAGTAATCATGGAAAATCGATCACTTCAAACTTCGGTTATGCTGTAAAATAAGTTTTCAATAATAACAAAAAACAGTACAGCCAAAGCATAACGGTATTAACTGTCACAGATACTCAGAAAGAGATAAGATATCTATTATCATTTTCGCTTAATTTTACTCATAATTAAATCAAGTAATGATATAATGGCATTGATATGAATATACATTTTTTTTAATGAAAAAGACAATCTTAAATTAAAATATAGAAATAGTTCCATCAAAATGATTCGAAAACTAACTATTCCGCCTATAATTAGAAGGCCAAGCCCACCATTAGCGACATAGCCAATCGAAGAAAGTAGAAGTTGAGCCATTACGGCATTTTCCTGTGACTCAGCAGCTGTCATTACTTGTATCTCTTCTTGACAATTTTGCTGCATAATTCTCTCTCCAGCTTCTGCACTTGCTTGCTTACTGTAACTTTTCTAAAACATTATCTCATGTCAAGGATGTAGATTTCATCAAAATAGTATAACATACTTCATCATTATTACAATTCAGTAAATTTCTATAAAATCTACAAAGTCTTTAAGAAGCCTTAAGAAAAAAGCTTAATGACAGCATAGAAAAATTATCTTCGGTTTTACTTCATGCATCTGATATACAATCCTCGTTGGCATATCATCAAAATTTATATGCAACCATGATCAAATTAATCAAAAAATGCTATTATTCTTAAAGTATTTCATATTTGTTATATATAATCTTGCATATTGTATATATATGTTCAATCAGATCCAAAAAAAAAACTCACGAAAACATCAAGTAACGGTTGATTACCAATAGCGGTTACAGGTTTTCCTAAACGATATGCATTGATCCGTCTGATGATAGCTGTAATACCGAATGAGAATCGGAATTCCAAATCTTCCCGAAAGTCATGCATTAACGATGGACAATTGATACAAATCGAAAAATTAAACGGAGGTCGATATCGCCAAATCTGGGAATGAAAAATTGTTAAAACAAACATGACACGCACTGTCTGGATAAATTCCATATTTAATTTTTATCCAATTCTACTCAAGAAATCCCGGAAAACTAAGCCAGTTGATATTTCTAAAATCAGAAATCTAATCAGTCTGCACATTAAAACAGCGCGATTATGGAGTTTGGAGTTTATAAATTAGAAAATTTGGTACCTGCTCCAACTTTTTAGTATATGGTTCAGCGAGTATCTGATTAACATGTTCTGAAATAAGGGTCATTAATTAAGAACCTTTGTCATGCGAAATTTTAAATTTAACTTATACAACTTATTTTAACTCCTAATTAATTTTTTAATGATTGTTGAACACTTATAGAAATAAACTAACGTTCCTGGATCAATTATAGAAAATTGGAATATGAAAAAAAAATAGAACTGAATCGGACAATCATAAAAAATAATATGCTTTAACATAAATAAAATGCATTATAAGAACGCACGATACATAGCATTTTCCAAATTCCAAATACGTTGCATAAGACCTCTGGTGCAACGTGCTTCCAAATCTTCTGTCACGACTTTATCCACAAAATCAGCCAAATTCTGCAGCGGAACTTGCAATGAGTACAGTATAGTAGAAATTAATTGAGACACAGTGATCATGCTAGTATTTAACAACCGATGTTAACCTTTTTATATTCTTCAATGGAAATAGGTTCGTCGATGAATTTGTAATCGAATCTGTCAATAATTGACTCCAACTTTTGCATTTCTTCATAAAAGTCAGCTGATACTTTCAAATGCACCTCAAAACAAGAAAAAAAATCAGTCACTATGGCATTCAAATACAAAAAAATATTGTTCATTATAAACAACAGTCGTCAGAAATGAAGTAATAAGCAAACTTCGTTTCTCAATCTTTGTGATTCAACATTCGCATATCGCTCGAATTCCTTCCAGTTATGTACACAATCCTTAAATATTGCTTCTTTCGTTGTATAACTCGCTTGTAACTCATCTCTGAAATTCTGCCATGAAAAACACTGATTCAGAGTAAAAAAAAGAAAAATTTGCTTAGCGGAAAATATTGATATAAAGCTCATATTTGTATAAGCTTCTTAAGATGAAGAAATTACTTGTCTTATTCAACTAAAAAATTGCAGAAGTGATTAGATAATTCGAATAAAACAAGAATGCTATACACCATCAAGAGTCATTTTTTATATAAACAGAAATAAAAAAAATTGATAATACAGGTTAAGCGAATTGAATAAATGAAGAATTATGGATTTCCTTAATATCCACTTTTAAACGTAGGAAAAATTCTTTTAATCTAAAAATTTGTATTTCAGGAATGTAATTATAAACACCTATTTAATCTTACTTCCGTTTGAGAGTACTGTTTTGTACAACATCCAAATTACATCTCATTTCTCCCACAATTTCACGAGCCCTCCGCGCATGAGCTTCAAATTTAGTGCTAATCGCAGATTTCGAGATAAGTTGCTGAAATTATGAAGAATGAGTGCTTCCCAAAAAAAACTTTCATTTTTTTAAATTTTTACTATATGATTTCCTCACTTTATTTTCCTTCTAGCCTCATTTATCCCTTCCTTCTTTTTATTCTTTTTTTGAAATAATTCCAATATTTTCTATACAATGACTATTTTTACCTCAAATTGTGTCTCAAAATTACAGAATTCCACCGCGCGATATTGATGTCCCTCAACCTGATAAGCTGAAACCAAAAAATTTGTTGAATCTATTTTAATGAACTTTTCCATTAAAAATTCATCATAGAAGGATTTTCACAGCTCCATTATGTCATCTTTGTGAGAGGCGTTCAAACATGTAAAGCAAAAAAATCCCAACCATGATGTATTACACCTCGTTCTTTTAAACGTAGATCTAACATTTCACGCGCTGATATGAAAAATATGCGATTTGCAGCTTCCGCTTCACTACAAACTTTGAGTTCGTTCACAAGAAATTGCTTAAATCGCGTCATGTGTTGTTCTCGGATCTGAAATAAAGCAATGATTCAACATTAAAAATAACAGAAAAATTAAAAACATAAAGAAGCATAGCAGATAATAAATAAAAAACAGGGAACATTTTTAATGATATGCTGTTCAGTTATTAAAATAAAATGAGCTTCATAAAAAAATTCCAAATAAAGCATAATGAATAGGTAAAGATTTATAAGAACTCTTTATGAAAGTAATCAATAGAAGCGTAATGAAATTAATAAAATTAGAAACTCAAACAGTCTTAAAAAATTTTTCACAATCTTAAGAGATTCAATAAACCTCGAGGCTGCGGGATCTCTTATTTCTAAGCCTCAGTTTTTAAAAAATTCTAATGAAACTTCATAATTCGCATGGTTTGTGGCTAAATAAGCTGAACATTGAATAAAATAGGAAAAATTAGTATAACTGAACAAATAGCGGACTAAACACGACATCAACTCAACTTTTCAACCTGTTGCATATTTTCCACTTCGGCTGCACTTGCATCCCAGCGATTGTTAAGGATGAAGATATTCGGCCTACTCAGCTTTGAACTCACTCGATGGAAAAAACTTTTCTCAGCTTGTGTAAGAGTCGACTCAGCATTGCAAACCAAAACGAAGACATCCGCATCCATACAATGCTTGTCAATCCAACTATCAAATTCTGGTGACAAATCCACACCAGGACTGAAGACTTTCACAGTCATTTTAATTGTAAGTTCTACTTTTCTTTGGTCATTTCATGACTAATCATTAAATAAACAAATTCTTCGTTTAATAACAAAGGTATGATTCATATTGTTCCTCAAAATTCTGAATTATTTAAATAATAAAATTCAAGAAATTGATAATATTCTCGGATGAGCTTCAAGTATATTCAAGAGCATAAGTTTTTTTAATTATTAGATTCAATTTATGTAGTCCGCACTATTTTGTAATATGAAATACCGGGATATTTCAAATCTAATTAAAAATTCATTTCCAAAATTGTACAAAAACATTCGATTCCACAAAAAAATTTCTTTAAGCAATAATCAATATAATCAAAAAATAGGTTATAGGAAATGGAAAAGGAAAGTAACCTATCGACAATAACAACATCGTTCTGGAGTAAACGTGATGATGATTTAGGATAAAAGACATGTAAAAGTGAATCCTGGCCCATTGCGGTAAGTGAAACATTATTATCACTCATTGCATGTCCCAATTTTTGCAATTGCTCGATATCCATTCGTTCTGATGAATCTTCATTTAAAACAAATTTTTGATCATCTGGACTTCCAACTACCTATAAAAAATTCACAGTCTTAATCCCAATCTTTATAGTCTAATGCAAGATTTAAATAATCTTAAAGTAATGGAAAATACAAATAAAAGAATTTACTTGCAAAAAACAACAAGTAGTATGTCCCATTCCCTGCGGCAACACTTTCGCATGCAACATGGCATTAATTACTGAACTTTTGCCATTACTTGTTCTGAAAAAAGCTATTGTACACGTGAAAGAAATAGAAGAAATGCAACCCTCTATCAAGGCTATTAACACTATTAAACAAATTACCTTCCAAAAAAAACAACTTTCATAGTATCACGCATAAACATATCACGAATTGTTTTGATACTGTCTTTGAAGTGTGCAACTTCTTGCATCTGTTGATCTGGGATGCTTCCAGTGTCTTTTAGGATTTCTGAACTTAATATATAAGAATAAAACATCAATAACACAAATATTTTTTATGTTATTAAATTTTAGAATAAAACTGAAAAAAAAGATGGAAATACGCAAACAATGAAAGGATGCAATTCAGTTCAAGAAATTAAAGGAAAATTAGAATGTTATGTCGTTCATAAGACATCTTTCAAAATCATAAATTTTCAAAAAAAAATATTTTAACTATTGAATGGATAAATAAACGTAATAAAATGTGTTTCTAGAATGTTATAGCAAAAAAAAAAGGAAAAAAGAAAACATTCAAAGCCAAACTGATAGTTCCACTGAATACATTAGAATATTTTTTAACCATTAAATCAATTTTCGAATTGTGCTCATTAAAAGTGTAAGACGACATATTAATAAAATACACCGTTATAGAAAAGTGAAAGATCCGTAACATATGTTTCCAGCTCATTATAAATATCACCAATTCTAGTTTTCGCTTCAGTAAACCGTTTAAGTGGTTCGCTGTTGTTCCGTCGATAACTCATATCTAAAATGAATTTTTTTTGGAAAAGTTTGAAAAAATTGATAATTTTTAGACTTATCTTTTTCAGATATCGTCCTTTGACTGAGAAAGAGCCATTCGAAAATTTATTAAAGCATAAAATATTACCAAAAAGATGAAATCAAAAACTTTTTTGTTTTTCTTACCTATATGAATAATTCATAGCATTTATTACACAGTTCAAAACTGCAACTTACCAGATCTAATATCCCGTGGGGTCATCTGCTGATACTGTGCTACAAAACCAGACATGTCACTGCCAGAAGGCGATGCACTACGTTGAATTCGTTTACAATCAATTACTGAAATATTTTATATTACTTTTCGAATAAGCCATTTAAACGAAAATTTTATGTCACAGTGCAGTGTCATTATCAACTAGCAAATATATACAAAATGTAAATCATTAGTGAAACAAACTTCTGAAGTATGTATAGCACGTAGAACGTGAACAATGAACTTTCAAAAATGAAAGAACATGGAAGAGAGGGGAAGGTAAGTAGAAAGATGAGAGAGAGATACTTGATATCGTATTTATCAATACTACTTAAGAATATAAGACGAACATCTCTCAATCTGAGAAAAGTCGTGTATCGCATAAATCCTTCCTAATCTACATAATCAATCCTTTCTGAACCACTCGGACGAATCCTTCTTGCCCACTTACATTAGCTTTCTTGACCTACCTGTATAACTCGACCTACCTGCATTACAGGGTCGATCTATCCCGAATAATCAAGGAGAGCAATATAACTTATCTGGCATTGGTGCTTGTTGCGATTGTAATTTAAATCTCGACCTATTCATTCATTCCGTTGCTTTGTAAAAGTGGCACTGTAATTCAGAAGTGACAAATACTATTATTATCATTTAATCGTTTCTTCATTCCATGAGATACTCTCCTAATTTTGCAATCTTTTATAATTTTTATCAATCTATAACCCATCATATTTCTAATTTCTCTCCATCTCTTGCACTATTATGATGATAATTTCTATATTTGTTCTCAGTCTTTTATTGCTGTAAAAAAATTAATGATTGTAAAATATATTTGAATATTCAATTTACTGAGGGTGTTTGTACCTTTATTATCACATTACCATTGCATTACTTCTATTAGATCATTAAAATGATTGTAAACGATTATCACAACTGAATATTTTTTTTCATTTTTTTTCTTACCAATAATATGGAGAATACATTAAATTTTATCTCTTATAACTTTTTGAATTTGTGTTCTCTCTTAAGCTTATCACCTGTTTAATATTCATACAAGTATAGCTTTAATTTCCAGTTCTCTGTTACATTGAATTGTGAATACGAAGTAACTGAATGAATGAGGAAGATTTGGATGATAAGGTAATATACTTTCTGTTATGCAAATAAATATTGGATATCTTTTTAAAAAAGTATTTTTTTATATCACTGTTTTTCTAGAAATTAGTTTTCTAGAAACCTTTTAAATATTCAATTACTGAGAATATTTGTTCATTCGTTATTATTGCACTGTTATCATTTAGATCTTGAAAATTTGAATTAAATTTCATGCATACGTTATATTATTGATTATTTGACGTAAATGATTTATGCATAAACTAAATCAATAATTCAGGTCATAATTAATTTTGCCCTTGTTTACTAGATTAACTGGAGATTGAAAAATATAAAATAGTCAATTTATTATTGAATATTGAATTTTCTGTTCTATTAACAGTCGATTATAATTTTATTTCAAATCTAGGATGCAAGTGGAACAGCAACAACAGTATTTTTACCTCATGGAGCAACTTCTACCGTAGTAGAAAAAGGAAGAAAATGGCGGATTGAAGTATCAAACGAATCCACCCGACTAAATATTCCCGAAAATGTACAGGCATTTCGGGTGAGCATCGATGATAATATGCTGATAAATAACACCAGAAATATTCTTAAAGATCTTGAGAGAAGGTCAGCATTTTCAATTTTATCTCGCAGTTCAACCACTGTTTTTTAAAGGAATCAATTTTGCAGTTTTAATTACATTGTCATCCTATGCGATGTATGTAATTTTGCTGTTTCAGTTTATACATATAAATCCACTAAAATTTGTAAAATTATGAAATGAAGTGTAATTTCGGATCTATACTATACTGCTTATGAACTTTGGACTATTTGCTGAAATGAGCCTTTTTATTTTAAAAATTAATTAATATAAAAAGCTTTCTTTTTTTGGTGTGTCAAGAATTCGACATTGTTTAAACTTTTCAATCATATTTCAGGCCCGTAACACACAAAGTCAAGATTACGGAACAAGAACTTATCAATCATCTTTTAAGGCAAATTTCAAGCCATTATTATCGACATGTGTATTCATTTTACCTTTTATATGCAGATTATTAGAAATGATAATAGTAAGGGAAATAATAATATTATTATTATCATTACTGATATACTGATAATGGAGTAATCAATAGTTCAGTTTATTTGTTGATATCCAAGTTCTTTCTGTATCTGGTCAGACTAAGATTTTTTATTAGAATAAGTTGGGAAAATTGGAGGAAAATGTCGTTCTGGAAATTGATGAATGCATTGAGCAAAATGATATAAGGAAGATGTTTTGAAGAATATTTATAGATTAACAATTCACAGTTCAATTTTGCAATTTTAAATAAGTTAATATTCATGACTGATGCATTGGTATTAGCAAAAGCTTTGTACTTGGATGATCAATTAATTTCTTCATGTGTACCTTTGGTACGATCTCTTGAATTTTCCGTCTTATTAAGAAACCAGTGATTTTAGTAGTAATATTTTAAAGTTCTACTTAAAAATAGTCATAATGACTGTTTTTAGGTTGCTGGATATTAATAGAAATTGTTCGTTTCTGATACCGAAACCGAATGGTAATTATGAATTGGATGATAGTTACTATCTCAGTGATGGAATCGTGGAAAAAACCGAAGTAGCAATATTCAGTCTTTAATTTATTAAACAGCAAAATAAGAATCCATAGCTTCCTAAATTTTTTTCCAAATACAAATGATATAAATGGGATACTGTAATATTTCTACTAGAGTTTGTTGATTTTTGGAAATTATAAATACTTCCAAAAGGCAACAAAGAGAGATGACCAGTCTTTCAGATTGGTACTTATATAGAGCCATTTTTGGAAGCTAGCGCTCAACTGACTGCATTGATAACTTTCAGTCAGAAAGATCAGGTTCATTCGCAAGTCGAACAAGTTCTCCAGGAATTCGTACTGGGCTTTTTAAGTAAATATACTCGTGCTATTGGCGAACTTTATAGTGATGATACATTAAGTAAGCTTAATATTTCAATTGTTTTTAACTTTAGAATAAAGTTAATTTTAGTTAATTTGAATATCTTTGATTTTGAAGTGTAAAATTTTATTCATTATCTTAATGTAATTTTTTCATAACGTCACCAAAAGATTTTTTTTTGTAGCTTATTAACGGAATAGTAATTTTTAATGCATCTCATTGCTTAGCAATATTCTGAACTTGCAATCAGCACAGTGAAATACAGTTATTTTCTTTAATTTTCAGACTTACGTACGCTTTTGCATTCGATTCGTGATGAGCTTCTAGAACTTTCTGCTGTATATAATAGTTTATCAGTGATTATCACTACCGACAATTGGAATTATAGAACTGTCGATTGCTTTCTGGACCGTTTTCTAGCTACAATCCTTTATGCAGAATTACGACCCTATCCTGTGGTATTATTTTTCATATTTATTTCAGTGGAAGATAATTTTTAGTCTTGATTATTTTTTTCAGAAACAAGTTATTGGACAACTACAACGTACTATTTTAGCGATTTTTGAACGATATTTTGACCGTTTATTTAGTATCGGTGAAATTGATCCTGTACTTGAGAACGAATTTATTTTCCAAAGGTTCCATTTTCTTGCGAAGAGCAAAAAACATTGTTCTTATGTAAAGTTAATTATCTTAAATTTTGTTCCCGAATCAAAGGTCTATCGATTCTGATAAAATTCCAGTGTAAAAGATAGTACAGTAATTCAAACAAGGCAGACGCGTTGCTCATTTTGGTCTAAACATCTAATCAAATATGTAGAAAATGGTGCTTTGAACGCTCGCCGTTTGCGCACTGGCAGCTGTGATTACGAGATACCTGATAGTAAGCTTCGATTGAATTAAAAATCTTTCTGATAATCTTTGCCTGTTGCAAGTCCTTGAGTGCTCTTTTTATCGCTTAATGGTAAGGATGATCTTTTGGTAAGGGTGACCGCTTAATGGTAAGGGTACCGAGATCTATTCAACTTTTTAACATTCTGATATATTGGATTAATTTATATTAATAATAAAACGACATGTGGAAAAATTTGATTTAAAATAAAATTTGTATTACTTAATTTGATGAATAAATCAGTTTTTGGTTTTGCAGTGTTTTCAAGTTTCTATTCCATTCCCAAAAAAGTAAAATTCATTTTAGAATTTTCGGTTTACTTGAGGAAAGCTCTACGATTGGAAGATGATTGTTGCTTTATCACTGCTCAAAAAATTACGAGAAGTATGGAATACGCATGTGAGAGATGTGCAAAAAATAACTCTTCTATTCTTTTTCGTTCTGTTTTGGAAAACGGTGCATTATTCCAAGTTTTAAAAGAGATGGAGGTTAGTATAGTTCATGTATTAATTCATATCCGACTCATTTTTATAGTGATGATATTTTGATATCAGATTGTTATTGCATATTGGCACTCTGTTGAATTTAACATTAATACTAATTTAGCTGTTACGAGCATATCGAAGACCAGAAAACATTTCAATTAGCTTTTATTATACAGAAATTTCCAGTCAGTCTATACGGGTTTCGCAGTGCGCGAAATGGCATTTGATTTGTTTGGAGCAACTCGTACTTCACAACATTGTAATATAGTATTGTCGTTTCAAAACAGTTTGCAGCTTTCTGGTTTTCCACCTGAGATTTGTGAGAAATGGACTATTTGGTGTGCTAGTGGCCTTTTGGATGATCTAGTAATCAAACCACAGGTTTTTATTATTAATTATTATCAGTTCAATTTTAATAAAATTTTGAGATTTGAAAAGATTTTTTGTTTCTAAAAATTCAATGTAGTGTATGATGAGAAGTGGTGTAATATCTAAAAAGGTATAATTACAACAGAACTGAGTAATATGGAAAATGTAGCTTGCGTTTGGTTTCGCAATTAATTTTGCCAAAAACTGTTTTTCCTGCAATCATTTTTTGACGATTCCAGTTAAAAAACGTCGATAAGTTTTGATTTTAGTGTTAATGAAATTTTTATTTTCAGCTTTCTTGGCCGCTGTATTATTTGATAGAGGATAAGCTTCTTTCCACGCTCAATCTATGTCTTCGATTCTTATTACGATTGTTGCAAGCACAAGAGGCATTATCAGCAATTCGAATAGATTGTAAGTTTTCAAATCATTTACCTTTTTATAATTAATATTTTACCGTAGTGAGATAATAGTATATTTGGTTAGCTAAATCCAATATTGAATACTTCCTACTTCAATATTTTTTACTTCAATACAGTATTTTATACTTCAACATATTTCTGAAATTTATTTCTTTAATATTAATAGTTATTTTTTGTCAAGTCATAGTTAAAAAACTGTGAAGTCTTTTGAAATAAATAAATTTTCTTTTTCCTCGATGTTTCCAATTACAGAGAATATTTTCAGTAGCTACAATGAAGGAACTTAATATTAGTCGACAAAGATTAAACCACTTGATATGTTTTATTGCGCAACCATTAACCGCAATATCAGAAATCTTTTTCACTCATGTACGTTTCTGTCCCATACTTGATATGTAGTCAAAATTATACAAAACGAAGAAATCATATTTTTTAGATAAATAATATTTGAAATCGTGAATAAGTCTGGAAATAATTTCAGCTGCAATCTATGTTAACGAAGAAATTTGCACTGGTATCAGGATCGAAAACTCTGGAAGAAGCACAGCACATTCTGAAAGACTTGAACATGCATCTTACCAATTTAATAACAAGGTAGGAAAGTCTTTTACTACTTTCCTACCTTGTTATATGAATTTTTAGGAAATGATACCCTTTAGTTTTTGTTTTAATAAAATGATCAAATCGACCAGTATCAGAGAAATTTTATTATTCATAACCTGAGAATAAATAATTATAGTAATATTTATAAGAAAAAGAAAAAATTAGATCCTAATTTTATGTTTCCTTGTTTTTTTTTTCGTTTGCAATTAATTCGCATATAAAAAATTTAATTTATTTTTAGGAGTGGATCACGTGGTTTGATTCACGATGCCATAATAAAACTGTGCGACCGAGCAGCAGAAGTTGAATTACGTCTACGAATGGACACCATTAGTTTGTACGATGTTGAAAAAATGTTGAAAGTTGTGAAACGAGAAAAAGATTTATTGATTGGCTTGGGTCGTTCGATGCATGGTACCATATTCACCTTGCTTCAGCCATTGCTTGCCTAGTGATTATTGCTTTCCAACAATCATGATAAAATACGGGTTTTTTTTTTTCTAATTTTAATTTTAAAATTGTTTTGTTTTATTACCAAGCTTTCTAATCTTTATGTGATTCCAATTTTTTCATTAATCGCGCATTGAACAAGTTCATATCTTTGTTCTTCCATCTCCCTTTTTATAAGTTTTAAAAAATCCGCTAATTTTTAAAGTTTGTTTGAATGCACCTATTTTCCGTATCGTTTATAAAGGCGAAACATTTTATTGATTAGTGAGGTTATTTGTAATTAGTTCTCCAAATCATCAGTATTTCATTTGGAATGAAGCTGAATTTTGAATGAAATTTACTCTACGTTGATTATTTAAAATCGCCATAACAAAGGGAATTAATTCAATGTGTAGTAATATGAAATGTCCGATGTGAAATTGTTGCTGTGCTCTAAGAGAATACATTTTCCATTTGCTAATTAAAGATTCAACTAATAAGAAGTCTTTATTCTAATGAGACATCTATTCACAAAACATGAAACAAAAGAAAAAAACTCCAGAAGTTCATTGATTATAGTTTGCGTTAATTAAATCTCAAAAGTATCAAAAATAGTATTAATTCTATTCAAATAATTGGCATTTATTCTATATATTCTTTTTTTTTTCAAACTGCAGATCAACGAATCGATAATTAGTCAGCTAACTGAATGATGGAAAGAACAGCAATTTGAGTAAATTAAGTAAAAAAAATATACAAATTATGCATTTTTGAAGTAATAGTTTATTTATGATTTATTTATTGCATTTATACGTTTATTCATTCATTGTGTCATTGTAGTTGCTTCTTAAATTTCAAATTAAACCTAAGGATTAAATTAAAACAAAAGATGCAAGTGAAAAAAACATATTCTAATAAAGTGTTTTTTATAATAGTATTTTTTATGCTTGAAATTTAAAAAAAGTAACTACAATTCAAATATTCAGCAAACCTACTTCTAAAAGTTCAGCAATTTTGGAAGCGCATTTTGTCTTTATTGATGTCGAGACACGAGCTTTTTAAGTTTCAAGTGCATGAGTAAATAAAATTCGCACCAAAAATTAAATCGATATTATATTTGAAAAGAAAAATAAACCGGTACAAGCGTAGGTCCAGAACAATTTTTTGTATAATTTTTATGTATTTAATACTACAACGGAAAAACAATGAAGTGATTTTATTATGTAAGAAATATAACTTAGAATGGTTAATGATAACTCTCGAGTTACAGAAAAAAATTTTTTTCTCTTGGTTGATGGCAAAAAAGAACAAAATAAGTAAGGTTAATGCAAATGACGACAATGAATCATTGTATTTAAAGTTTTAATGTTGCTATCTTCGTTTTAATAACATTTACATTTTTTTTCTTTCAATTTAAGGATTATTTAAAATGCTAGCTTTTGTTTTCAAATGATATTTATAATTTCTATTTTACATTTTTCAATAGATTAAAATTTGCTTGTGAATTTCCGAAAAGTTAAAAATTTTAATGAAATTGAAATTTTAGAATCTTTGATGTATTTAATTTTTATGCAAGTTTCGGTAGTACGATTCTGAATTAAAAGATGGTGGAAATGAATTCCTGAAAGGAATTAAACAATAAATTATAATTATATGTCTTTAAATTTACATGCATTTTTGAATGTATGTAAATTTAATGTTTTTTTTTTTTTTCTTGGTTAATGGCAAAAAGGAACAGAATAAAGTAAGGTTAAAGATATCAATATATATTCATTATCGTAAAGCAAAATAATCTTTCAATTCATTGGGTGAAGGAAAAAGGATAATTTTAAAAATTTGTTTATTAGCCTTTTGCAATAAACATTGCTATAAAAATTATAATATTAACTAATTAGTTAATTGTTCAATTATCAGGAAGGATATATTTTTGCTGAATTTCTTTTCAACATATATAAAATTTTTTTAAATTTATTTAGTTTCGTCTAATATCAATGTTTTATTTCAGATGCAACATTTATCATTCTAATTATTATTATCATCGTTATGATCATCATCACGAATCATCATCTTCATCATCATTATCATATAATTATGATCATTAATCAGCGTCGTTATCATTGTCATAATCATAATAGTCATCATCATTATCATAAGTCATTTTTATCGCTATTATCATCACTATCATCGTTAGTCATTCCTATTCATCATTAGCCATTATCATCATCATCAGTCATTGTTACCATTGATTATCACCATCATCACCAATCAATATCATCATTATCATCATCATCACCATCAACCATCACCATTCATTATTATTATTACTATCCTTCGCTCCTTTCCATAATGCTATTTTAATAAGCATTAACTAAATGTTAATGTCATTTTACATATTTCATCTATTAGCCATTAATTTCAATTATCTTTAATGGCTAAGCAACAACAGTTATTCTATTTATAGTAAGACATTACATTATTGCGAATTCTTTTCTAATATTCAAGAAAATGTCATTCATTCCAAAGTTTATTATGCTTCTTTATCATTATTATTATTGTAATTTATCATTATTATTATTATTATCATTTATTATTATTATTATTATTATTATTATTATTATTATTATTATTATTATTATTATTATTATTATTATTACTATTTATTATTATTGTTATTATTGTTATTATTGTTATTATTATTATTTATTATTATTATTATTACTATTATTATTATTATTATTATTACGATTGGCACAATTAATAATAGTATGAATAATACTAGTAATAGTAGCAGTAGTATTACTTACTATTAACACTAATAGTTCAATCTGTTTTTGCACCTAAAATAAATTTTCTTAGCTTTATTGGCTATAATTTCCGTTAGCTCCACCCCAGTTACTATTAAACTTCCTCATTTTGTAATTTATTTGAAATCATATCATCAGTTTAACATCTGTTTGGTTTGGTTTCGATTACCTTCGGGTATTTCAGCAAAATTTCGGCACCATTTGTGCCATAAATATCTTCTCATCTACATATTTACGAAATCAACAGCAACAGCAAGTGCCACGGGAAGATATTTCAACATATTTCACCTAATATTATCTTTTGAATGCTAGTATCGAATATCAATATCAGTAATGATTGTTATTTGGAATAAATATTTATCACTATCTTTTTTACTGATCATATTATCAATACATATCATCAAGGTTTGTTTTTATTTCCTTCACTTCTGTGTTAATTAATTCTCGAAAATGTGATGTGAAATGAATTTAGAATTGAAATTTTTCGTAATTTTAAGCTATGATAAATCGTAATTGTAGTATCAGGTTTAACATGTAATAATAAGATATAATATAAAAATAATAATAGTGATGATAATACTAATAATAATGATAATATTAATAATAATAATAATATAGTGCAACACAATATGTAAATATATATAGTAATCATTGTAATTAATTATTTTCATTTTTAATTTAGTTTCTTTTCCTTTTTCTAATGAAGAAGAATTATATAGTACGGTAATATCATCGAATTGGGTATTAAACACTTAATTAATTCGATTGAGAAATTGAAAATTAAAAAATAGAAAAATCCTAAAAATTTTAAATTCTTCGATGATTAATTTTCTTTAGGTAAAAATTATATTAAATTAAGAGTTTATAGCTAAGCTGTTTATTTAATCTTATTTTTTTTCTTTGGTTTTTTCAATTTTTATTAGAAGTTTTGAATCATTTTATATAGTTTACTCGGTAATTGATTATTAGTACATTCGTATGAAAAATTAACTATCATTAAAATATAGAAAAATGAAATTTTATTCAAATAATTCTTCTGAATATGCGTTCACATGCAATATTGGCCCATAACAAAAATCATTCATTGCTCTTTTTGTTTAGCCAAAAAAAAATTTTTCCATTTAATTTTAAAAAATATAGCTAATCTGTCTTTTTTTGTCTATTATAATATTTTTCGATTTATATCAGAGAGGAAAATTATTAGATATTATTATATCAGATGAAAAATAATAATACTTCAAAATGACTACAGTATAAAAAGCTAAAAATTATTTATTGCATAGAAATAAATTTTTAGAACGAATAAAAATTTGCATTTATGTTAATTTAAAAAAAAGAAAGAGAAAATGATTAGTATTCATTATGTTAAAAAATTGAAAATTGATAGAATTTTAGCATTGATAAATTTGATTTTTATATGGATCGAGTATTCTTCTCCGATCAATTATTCTTTTTTAAGAATTTTGGATTATCACTGTAAATATAAAAGGAATGAAGTTTTTTATTTTTATTTTTTTAAATTTGAGAATGAAAAATATAGCAAATTCTTCAAGTAATATAGTAATAGAGATAACTTTTGATATGAGGGACAATGGATCATTAGATACTAATTTGCAGTATCAATCTTGGCGTATCTTTGAAGTATAGATAGTAAAAAGATCAAATTGCTGCTGATAATTAAGTAATGTTATCTTTAACATGTCTTTCAAGTATAGATAGTCGAAAGGTCAAATGCAATTGTAATCAATTAACCGAAGTGATGTAATGAATATAGAATTATCTGTAACATAACTTTCAACTGTTGAGAGTTGAAAGATTAAACTATAGTGTAATTAATTGGCTGAATCGATTTGATGAAAATAAATATTAAAAATTATATAGTTATTATGATTTAATATGTAATGCTATATCACAGATAAATTTATTGTCATGTATAGGAAATTTCAATATGCTTTAAATAATTTTAACATAAATTTTAACATAAAATTCTCTATTCTCTTGTCTTTGATTTCACGTAGAACATTTTCATTTGCTTAATTGCTTATTTCGTTAATTAGTCACTGTTATTAATTTAACAAACTTCCTCATCGTTAATTAAAAATTATTGTGATTTAGAATGCTGAAACCAGAAACATTTTATTAATTGGTAATAAAATTAATTAGGTAAGTTATCCATTATCTGTTACATAAAACAATAAAAAACTATAAAATAATTAAAACAATTTAAACATAAGTAAAACAATTTATAAATTAAAATATTTAGACTAAAGTTATAAACTGTAATAATATATTAAAATGAGAAGTTTTTTATATTAGAATATTATATTCTCGAAAAGTACAAAATCGATAATACAGCAGATAAGTTTTATATTTTAAATATTTCTCGTTGTCATGAAGGCTTTCAGATAAATGCCACTAGAAGTTCTAGTGAAGTCAGAAAAACGCTGATTCAAGATCCGGAAGATAGATTATTGATTGTTTAGACATGATAAGTCTCGAATTTCTAGCTATAAAATCTAACTTTCAGAAGTTTTGTCTGAGTTGATGAGATCAAATCATTGCGTTTACGTTATTGAAAAACAAAATATGTCCTTCTCCACTTTCATTTTACTTACCCAGGATGAGAAGAATTCTGCGAATAAATGTATCCAAGAGATAGTTGATAATAGAAATAGGATGATGTTGTTTCAGTTACAAGTGAACTGCTGGTAGACCATGAAATGATCTATTTGATTTCAAATATCTGAAATCAAATATTTAAATCTATCATATCGAATATAACGAATAATGGATTAATTGAATACTTTGAAATTTAAGAGTAGAAACATTAATCATTATCATTAATATCCATTAATCTGTGATAAAATCTTACTACCAAATTAATAGTACAATTTTACATAATTATTTGCTATTACTTTTCTGATAGAAAAAAATATTTGTCACTTCAATATTAAATGATAGATGCGATGATGAAATGAAATGAACTATAAACATATGCAAATATTTCAATGAATTTTGAAGTAATTTAGAAAGTAAGAAATTAGATTATTAGTAAAATGAGCATTTTGCAGTATTGTGATATATTGCACCTGGTCTATAATGTGACAACTTAGGTAAGTAGTAAAATGAGCATTTGCAGTGTTGCGATATTCCACCTGACCTTTGGTGTGACAGCTATGAATCGGCTAAACGATGTAATGTGACGCAACAGTGCGATCAATTTCGACATATAAAATTACCGATAAAACTAAGTTTGTACTATGAAGCATTATGCCCGTATTGTCAACGTTTTATTGCAAATCATCTTGGCAATATTTACAATCAATTCCGTGGACTTATTGAACTCGATATGATACCTTGGGGAAATTCGAAATTACTTCAGGTAAGTAAAAGTAATTCTGGATTCAGTGTTTTTTTTTTTTTTGCGAAGAAGTTTCGTTTCAACAGTTTACAAAATTTTGTGTTAATTGTAATTTTATTTAAATTTATATACAGAATAAGCAAGAATATTTCAGTGTAAACGAAAAAATTCATATAATGTTGAATTTTCTTTTCTAAATTTAAAGTTATCAATAATTATCTTTTCTAAATTTAATAAATTATCAATAATTAGCAATTAATACAAAAAGGCTTTGCTTTGATGCTTCATTAAAGTGAAATCTTTTTTAAATAATTAACGCTTTTTAAGTACTAATTTCAAATAGTAATCTTGAAGTTCTTATTTCTGATTACTTATTTTCCAATTATGCTACAAGAGAAAGTTATATGACTATTCAAGTTATCAAGATAATTTTTTTCAATAAACTGTTCAATAATACTTTTTATAAAATAATCGTCGCAGCAAATGCGAACAATGAGAATTCATTCAAATTTTGCTAATTTCAAAAACAAAAAAATGAAAGAAACGAAACATGTTTTTAATTTTTAACAAACTGGTTTTTTAAGATTGCATTGATAAGCAAAACAAGTTGATAATGATTAACAAGGAAGAAAGAAAAAAAAAGGAAATTTGTCAATTACTAAAACTTTTTAATTTTGGCAAACATCCCTTAGAAAACTATTCATTTTCTCCTTTAATTTGCTCTTAATACTGGCAAATACAAAAAAAAAAAAAAATTAAATTTTTAGTTATTTAAACCAAAAGACAAAAAAAGCTAATATTTTCGTCAATTATAATTATTAACTTGCAATTAAGGCACATTAATTATTTATTATACAAATGAATTTTAATTTTTGATTAAATTCTTGAAATACTTACATAAATGGTTTTTTTGTAATAATTTTTCTCAAACTTTTTTGAAATCAAAATTTTTACCAAATTTAATTTCGCTTGTAATTAATATTCCTTCCCGAAATTCTTCAACTTCTGCATTTTTAACCAATTCATTTTGTTCCAGCAAATGATGCTTCGTATTTTTTATCATATTTGATAAAAATCACTTTTTATTTTAATATTAAATTGGTATCTAAATAATATAACATATGAGTTTTATCAGAACTTTATATCATTCATGAGTTTTATCAGAACTTTATATCATTCATGAGTTTTATCAGAACTTTATATCATTCATCTTCCGCAATAGCAATCATTGTATGATATGATAAATATCACATAATTTTGCATAATAATTTCAAACATTAGCATAAATAACGCAAGTAAAGCATAACTTTTTTATAATTTCAAAAAAAAATGGTAGTTTAAACATTTTTTTCCTTTTTTTTTGGGGCACATAGATGAGACAGCTGCAATGCAAATAAATCATTTCATTGTTATGAAAAATGATCAAAAAGATTCTCCGTCTAATCCTCCGTTTAATTCTCCGTACGAATTTCATTTTCAAATTTAAACATAAATTATCATTTAGTATTCACTATAACCTTTCAAAGTTGCGACTCATTATGTCAACTATTATTGTAAGAAAATATATAAATTTTGGAAATGTAGAACAAAAAAATGAAAAATGTATGAAATCTGTTAAGTAAATAAAGATAAGTGCCATGAATGATTATATATCAATTAAAAAATTCTCATTAGATTTAATAAATTAAATTATCATTAAATCATTAAAATTTAATAGAAATTGAATTGCCAAAAAAATTAAAAAATCATTAAAATTATAAACAAAAAACAAAATGAAAAATTTATTTAATAAAATGAAATTTCAAGCCTTCTTGTTTGAATATCTTTTTCTTGGAATTTTAAATGTAAATTGTTCGATAAAATTTCCGTATCGGATAGTTAATTAATTTATCAACTAAAATATTGTTTTCTCTCTTTAACAACCTATATTAACATTAATGTTAATTATCATTAAAACTTTTGCAATCTATTTATCAAAAGTTAGTAATTGCTTTTTATCTTATAAATTTAACAGCAATAAAAATAAACGAAAAAAAATGAAATGAATTTTGAACAATTAAATTATAAATAGTACCAATCACATAAATTGCGTCCGATAAGTTGTACCATTATTTAACAATAAATTTATTTTAATGTTAATAAAAACTAACTGTATTGCAAATTTTTAATATATTTATCAGGAAAAAAATTTGGATAATTATAAAATAATATGGAAGCTCTTTTTTTCAATACAAGAAATTTCAATACTAAAAGATTTAATAAATAATAATGAAACAAATTGAGCAGTTGCAAACACATGTCTACTCATTTAAGGATTTTATTCAACACTATGATTTACATGAAAGGGAGAAAAAATTTTAAATTAAAATTTACATAAAATAAAAACGAAATATGCGAAATAGACAAAATTTTCAATAACTTTGTCTGAAAAAAGGAGGGAAGAAACGATAAAGTTTTGTCTTCTTTCTCAAATTTTAATTAGTGAACTGTTTTGTAATTTAATGGAAATTATAGGATGGTACAATAAGATGTAATCATGGACCGGTTGAATGCAATGCTAATAAGTTACAAAGCTGTGTCTTGGAATATGCAAAAATGAAACATGCATTGGCATTTATCATCTGTTTCGAACGATCTCTTAATGATTTCGGTGTGGAATCAGCATTGCAACATTGTTCCGGTTTTATTCGTAACATTATGGAAGAATTAGTCACTTTTTTCTCTGATATATAAATTAAAAAAAGAAAAAAAGGTTAATATTATCCATGAAAATATTTATTTAGTTATGATGAAAAATATATTGATAAATTTCCCTTTTATATTTTACGATATTTAATTAAATTGAAATCATTTTTTTCATTGTTGCAAAAAAAGAACAAATCAATGAAATTATGATATCTCTTATCATTTATCATTTAAATAAAAAAGAATAAAATAAAATAAATTGTAGACGATGTTATGATTCGGAACGTGGCATACAGTTGCAACGAAAAGCATTTCATCGTACGATGTCTGCTACGCCGAATCGTATATCAGAAGTACCGTATTTGCTTGTTAACGGATATACACCAAATCCGGATTCCAATAATCTGAATATACATGCTTTGCAACTATTATTGAAGAAATGGAAACGTACATTTCGCAATGATTATTTGGTTCAATAATTTTTCGTTTATATAATCGCTAATTAAATTATACTTAATTCAAATATTTAGTCATCTAAAATAATCACCGTATATTAATGTTTAATGCTAAAGATTTTACTTACAACATTCTTTCCCTATATGGCATCAAATATGTCATTAATTTCTTCAATACTACATTTTTATTATCATCATAAGTAGATCTAAAATGATTTGATATTTCAGGCCCATCTCTTCATATAAAATACTGACTACCTATCATTGTTAAAATCTTTTCCTCTTCTTTTTTCCATATTTTATTCAAAATAACTGAAGTTTTATGAAATAAACGCTCTAAAATATTCATAAGTTTCATTAATGTGTTCATAATTAATTGATGAAAATTTTTATTTATCACATCTTGGCTTTATCTTTAAAAAAAAAACAATTTTTCTTCGTTTTAATGGAAATTCTATTGATTTCATTAATATCAAAGAACGATAAAGTAAAAATAATCAAACACCACAAAAGCTACAAAAATAGTTCAAGCAAATTCATCATATTCATTATAACTTTTCGATATTAATCATTCCGTATCACTGAGAACATTGAAGGGAATGTTCGATATTAATCATTCCGCACTGCTAGGAAAATTGAAGAGAATGTCCTATACACACACTATTATAAATGTACATAACTTGGAAACACTTCCTCCATTTTAAACTGTTTATTCAACATATCCAGTAAATGTTCTATCAAATAAAAAGAATTCTGAAATATGATTTGAGGAAGTGATATAGTAGCTAAACTGTAGTAGTAGTACTTAATATGATACGTAGCTGATAAAATTCAGTATCCTAATTTCCTTTATTTCAAGAGTAGAAATAATAAGCAATTACGTAAATGAAAATTTAAACATACAGAGCATAGAGATATTAAAAAAATTATGTCATAGATTTTGATAAAATAAATTAAATCATTTCAGCTCAAAATATTTTTTTTTAACGTGTAAAATTTCACTTACATTCTTCTCTTACTTCTATCTTTTATAGCTAGCACATTGACTTCAGTTAATTCCAGGCTTGTTACTCCACTACCATTTTCTGATATGTCTCTGAATTCCACCAGAGAACTACTCATATAATATTCTCAATTTTTGAACATCACATCGTTCAATTTACATCATTTGATGAATATAAAAAAATAATAATAATCATCAGATGTTAGTTTTTCTGCTAATGATCAACATTATTCTCGCAAAAAAAGCGTTATAAGAAAAACAGCAATATGAAGTTTTGTATAATCATCAGATGTTAGTTTTTTAATGAAGTTTGCAGATATAAGTGTCAACTTGACAGAAAGCTAATCGCAGAAGTGTCATATAGCTTCTATGTATTACATAATATTATCATAAAAATAATACTGTAGAAGCAAAAAGTATATAAAATTTATAGTTAGAATAATGATATTAATTAACAGCTTCAAATAGCAACAAGACGCTCAGATAATCCATGCTTTGCTGCCCAGTTTTCGATTTGCAAGAGAACAGCATCATATTCAGCTTTTTGTACTAAAAAGCATATCCTTATTCTCATGATTCAAATATTTCTTCTGCACTTTGATTAATTCTTGCAATCGATGAAATTTATCTTCGACAGCCGTTATTTTAGTTTTTAGCTTTTGATTCTGTGATATCTAAAAGAATAATAAAATTTAACAGAAATTAAATTAATTTTTCCAAATTTAAAATTCTTATATATTTCTTTAACATATACTTTAAAAAAATATAACAACTTTTGATTCAGCTTTCTTCTGTAAAGAAAGCTTCATTGCCAGTGCAATTTCAATAGGTGACGGAACATTTCTAGTACCCATGTACTCAGTACGTACTTCTTCTGCATGCTTCGGGTTAAGTACAATCGACTTATTCAGTTCACTGAAAGTATAATTATTCAAATTAAAAATCTACTCAAGAAAAAATTATAAACTCGAATTTCAAAAACCAAAAATAATTCTCACAGTGGGATTAGAGAAACTTTGATTGCATTCGCAGTTATCATTATCTCATATTATGCTTCATCATTGAAGGTCAAAATTTTTTATGATGTTTATGATGATGTTCTGAGAAGTAATGAGATTACCAAAATAGTTAATACATTATCGAAGGTTTTAAAGCTTTCGACTGCTACGCAAATATCGTAACAAATATAATTGTTTATACCTATAAATTAATCATCAGAGTTAATGAAATAGCGAACCTTTTTGCAATATCAACATTCTTCTCATAATTCTGAAGCATTTCGTCCCACTGTTCTTTTTCATTTTTTAACTTTTTCATGTAATTCATCAAATATTGCTTTTCTTCATCTATAGCAGCCAATTTCACAGATAAAAGGGAAGAATTTTTTTCATCGATTTTGATCATATCCTCCCCAATAATTACATCTTTCTAAAAAATATTCATAATTCTTATAAGATGGAAAATTCAAGATTAAAAGGATTAAAGTCTTGCAACATACATAATTTATTGATGCTAAGGCGTGCTTAACATGCTACTTGTCAGAAAATCAAGTCAAATCTGTCATTCAGATTTAAAAATTTCAGATAACATGCAGTCGACTAATTATAGCGAATTTTAAATTGAGAGATAGTTACGAAATCTACAAAGGAAAGAATCAGTATTTTAGCAAATTATCAATTAATATGATAATAATTTTTTCCATCTGTCCATATCTCACTTTAACAGTTCTAATTATTTAAATTACTTTTAACTCATAAAAATTGAAAGCACTAAAAATTTGAAAAAATTTATTGAATAATACAAAAATTGCAAATAAGATTTTATTTTAGCAAATTACCAACTAGTTTCATAATAAGTTCCATATTCCAACTTCTAAACAGTTCTAAAATTGAACTTACAGTGACTTCGGTGCCATCCACAATTTGTTAACAGACATACTTGAACGTCGACCACGAAGAGAATGCCTTTTGTCGTTAGTCTGAAAATAAAATACAATGTAATTTAAACAGATAAAATCTTGCATCAATTATAAGACACTAATGACATCAGGAGGCAAAATGATATATTCCAAAGCTAAAAACACACAAAATGCATTTCTTTTTCCAGAAATTACTGTCACATAATGATTTTTACCTCACTGTTAACAGAGCTTAATCTGGAACAGTGATCACTTCGCTTTGATAATCGTTGAGTCGACGAATCATCTTCTACTTCCATCTGAAGCAGTGAGTAAATTTTTGCATAAATTTTAGAATAATAGCATGTGAAAATAACGTGAAAACAAGGGATGAAAGAGTATAAGTAACGTGAAAGCAAAAAAATATTTTTTAGTTTGCAATCACAATAACATCGGAAGTATCGGCCCAATCAATCATAGTATTGTAATATTAAAATGATGATTATGATAAACTGATGATGACGCAGATCTAAGTCATATTAGTGATAACATTAGCTAGAGAAAACTGATAATGACCCATATCTAATCATCATGAACTATTCTATAATTTCAGGCAATCCTACCTATCAAAGAATTAAAAAAGAGACATAATAAGAAGAGAATCAGACATTATCAGTAAATTTGAAAAACAAAAGAAATAATAGGTAATTTCGATATAACAGTCGGTTTGCAATTAAATGAAAAATATTAAGAGCATCAATAGATGAAATCTTATCAAAGAATAATAAAATAAAAACACAACAAAGATATCGAAGAGGTAGAATAGAATGAGAGAATTTGAAAAACGGAATTCCCTTAATGTTTGGAAAGAATAATCGAACTGCGATGTATTCTAAATACAATCGAGTTGCATAGATAAAATAAGTATTCAAATTTCCCGCAACAATACTTTTCCCCGGCTTGGGTTCACATTGCTACGGATTTTTAGTAGCTTTGTCCAGTATTACGACATACCTGAGATATGGGTAGGGAAGGTAAGACGTCATCACGTGCTGCTAATTTTACGTAGGAGTTAAAAAAGTTCCTCATTTATATGATTGATCTCACACTAACAAGTTTATTTCTTAATTTGTCAACGTTGAAACATGTCAACGTTAAAAATTATTTTGGGTTATTTAGAAGTAATTATCTTTGTGGTAAGCTTGTTTTATTGTATCTCAAATATGGTATCATTAGATTACTATAATTTTAATTGTAATATTGTATTACTACGCCATTTTCGAATCACTAGAAGACTGATTATATGCTTCTACATTATATTTTTATTACACACCTTTTTTTATTTATTATTTTCTGTTCTTATATTTTAGAAAAAAAATTGCATTTGATCGTTTTTTTTTTGCCTTAAATCTGTTAATGATTTTTTCATGTTTAGACTCATAAATCGTAAAACTGGGCCACTGATCGAAATACTAGAAAATGTCGGAGAGAGTTGAAGCATATTTGGTAAAAAACAAAAGCATTTCTCATGAAGCTATTGCTGATATTTGGCAAAAGCTCGAGCAACTGTACTTCAAAAAGTAAAAAGTTTTTCACATTTTACGGTTGAAAAATAGGTGCCGAGAGGAGAGTAATATTAACGTTTTAATTGAATCTGAAATAACATTATTTTTGAATCAATTAGATCAAAGAAATTATACAGCAGGCTTAACTTGTTTGCCTTGAAGGACTTAGTGATTTTTGGCTTCCATGTCGAAAAATTTTTAATGTATTTGACCATTAATGAGTTTTAATTACTGAAATACCTAATTTGTTATACACAAGTGAATAAATTAGTTACTGTCAGTAGTGAAATTCCTAAAAAATTTTTTTTCTTAAAGTCAGCAAATGGAATTAATTCGCTACTGTCTATCTAACTTCTCTGTCTTGTATATCATTTGTGGTATACATGTAATTTCTTTTTAAACTAATCTTTTTGATTGCCTTTGTTCAAGAATATGTAATTTGTCTGGCAGATGACCTTCTAATTACTTTGTTATTTTAAAAAGAATTATGGGTCAAATTAGCTTTGATATATCAAATTTCTGTGGTGTTTTTGTAAGTTATGAGAGATCGATTTTTCCAGACTTTGGCATCAGTTAACTGTGGAATTGCGGAAAGTAATAAGTGATGATGCTTTCATTCAAACAATTGATTTGAAGGATTTTTATGATAATTTCATCAATGAATTTGAGCATCGTATAAATCCTCTACAGCTTGTTGAAATTGTTATTCCGGTGGCGAAATCAATTTTTGTGAAAAGTAAAAAGTTTTCTTGCTTATAAATATAGTCATAGATAAGCAAACTTGACTTATGTAGTTCGTATTTTTAGAATATCGTTTTATTTACTGAATCCTCTCGCATATTACAGTCACATAAGAAACATTCCTCATAAGTTGCAAAAACTGCTGATACTGCTACTGGGAAGCTGTTATATTTGAGAAATCAGAGGAAAGTGTTAAGAAGAACGAATTTACTGATTCAGTTTGCATCATTTTGTTAAAATTAATATAAGCTATTCAGATATTTGACATTGCTGGATTTAATTTAAACGACCATCAAATTTAACTTTTAAACGTAACAAAAATATAGAAACCATTAATTTGATGGTATAACTAAGTAATGTGTAATATAGAATAGCATTGTAGAAATGTATTTTTATATAACGAGTAAGATGAAATGCAAAGAGTAAGATTAGCGAAATTTCAGAGTTAAGAAATTCGAACGAAGCAAAGAATGTCTAGCAATATCTTAACTTCTCTAAACTCCTAATGTTATTATAAACCATCACTATTTCAAAATGATTTTATTAGTAGAGTCTATCGTTGTAAGATTTTAAATATAATTAATGATTTTTTTTTTAAGATAGAGATGCCGCATTTGCATTTTTGAGTAAAATTGAGAGGACTATTTCAAAAGACAAGCAAGCAGTAGTGCGTGTGCGAACGGGCCAAATCGAATTGCGTCTGATGCATAAAGACTCCAAAGATCGTTGTGTTGATATTCAAATTGTGAGGGTACTGATTACAATTTTTCTCGCTATTTATTCAGTTTATTTCTACATTATTGCAAAACACGAATGTATAAAGCAAGTCATCTGCATTTAAAAATGCATTCGATTAACTTCCTAATATTATTGAAATATTCTTTTGTTTTTCAGAAAATGATTGAAGAAACCCAAATACTTTTGGACGAATTACTTGGAGTTACACCAGTACACGGACCTTTCTATAAGGTTTCTAAATTTTCTGAAAACCAAATTCAAATATTTCCTCCTAAAAAAAGAACTGAAATCTACATATTATGCTATAGCTCATTTGAACAAGACCGATTTCAGGTTTCATCAGTTTATCTAAAGGAAATTGGCAATTACGCCGGCTATTATCGTGAAGCCTTACGCTATTTGGGTTGTGAAGATCAGACAAAGTTACCGCAGTCCGAAAAGCAACTGCAAGCAGTATTATTAGGATTTGCTGCCCTATTGGGCGATAATGTTTATAATTTTGGCGAACTGGTAAAGTTTTTTCCCTAGTCAATTTTCATTTTTCTTTTCTGTGAAATCTATAATTTTAGCACATTTCCGCATATATACTGTTTGGGAGTTAGCGTATCTTTTCCCTTTACGCTAAATATTTTATATTATGCCAAATATTCTTCCGGTTTTATTCCTGGACGTAACTCCTAACACTTTTCTGGCGCATTATTAGTATAGTTAGATAAATTGTGGAATAGTAAAAGTCTCCCTTTACATTGTATTCTTTTTTCTTGTATTAAATTCCGATTTTTCTCAATAGTTTTACAGCTAGCACATCCCATCCTCAAATCACTAGAAGGGACTCGCGAAAAATGGATCATTGATTTATTATACGCTTTTAATGCTGGTGATCTCAATAAATTTAATGAATATCGTGCACAGTGGGCCGAATGGGATGATCTCAAGGATCATCAGGACCTTTTGGAAGATAAAATTCGCTTATTAAGTTTGATGGAGGTAATTAGATTGTTGAATGTTTTTTATTCCATTTTTATCTCATAATTATGAATTCAACTATGTAATGCGTATTTGTTTCAACTTTACGAATTTCATTTAGGAAATTTGCAGATTGCTTTGGCTCGCCCATCGAAGGAACGATACATTTCATTTCAAGAAATTGCTGACAAAGCCCAAATTGAACTGAATAAAGTTGAGGCTTTAGTAATGAGGGCATTAAGTAAGGAGCTAGTACAGGGTTCGATTGATCAAGTGGAAGAACTAGTTAATATTACTTGGGTACAACCAAGAGTACTTTCTCCGCAACAGGTGTTTTCGTTTTCTTTTTTCTTAAGTTTCTTTTTTTCTACATTTCGAAATTTAAAGAAAGCTGAACGCTTGATATTTTACCTTTTAACTTTTTGAAACTTTTAACTTCTATGAATAGTGATCTCAAACATTGGTGATTTTTCTCCTGTATGTCCAACTCTTACAGCATGCTGAAATATAAAGTATGGTTGGCTACTGAAACTATATTTTAACAACACTGACATGAATCGAACCTAGCATTTGAATTTGTCCAAATTTCTTTAGTTTTTTGAAAAATCTATTTCTATTTTTAAAATTAGATACTGGCTATGAGTGATCGTATTGGCGTTTGGTGTGCTGAAGTTGAAGGAATGGAAGCAATTGTTCGTAACAACGCTAGAGAAATATTGACAAAAACGTGATTCTAATTATTTTTTATTGATTGAGTTATATGTTTCAAAAACAAGAAATAATAATTTCAAATAATCGTACAGTCACGAGATTTATTTTTAATAATTTAAAGTTAAAGATTTGGTCTAAAAATGTGTTTTCCAGTGTAGAGTCATTTTGTTTATATTTATTTCGTTAAAATTTAAGATATTTTTGAGATCTTACGTAAAAATACAGTTTTTTCAAGTCTCGAAAAGCACTGGAAAAGTTCAGGTTCACATATGATTATATGGTGATTATTTCATCCCTAAAAATTTTTATAAATGAAATATTTTTAAATATTCCCTTGGATCTCGTGACTGGCATATTAAGTTCAAGAGTTGTCTGAGCAGGCAAGAATTTATAATTTCTTAAATTTATGAATTTATTAAAAAAATTAAAAATGATTGTTGATTACGTATAATAACGCTCTTATCTCTTATCGACAATGTATAATTCAAGATAAGGAGTAATCACTCTCTAACATTACGGCTTTAGATATAGCAGTCAACAAAAGGATGATGAACTCATTTTAAGCTGATCGGCTATATTGTTTTATAATTTTAAAATATCGCAGAGTTTATCCTATCTTTAATTAAACAAAATAGGCAATGGTTTTGAATTTGGTACTTTTCTAATAAGAATAATCAAGGATCAAAGATTGCTTTTCTTTTCTTTTTTTTTTTGTTCTACTTCTCGCTATGGAATGAAAATCCGTACGATCTGCAAGAAATAGTTTTTACTGGCACGAATTAAATACACCTATTCATCTTCCCAAAATTAATTTCCTTGTAATGACCGGTCAGTGACAGCAGTCGGTACACGGACATTCAAACATCGAAAATATATGTAACACACGAACATTTACACATCCGTTTTCGCTTTTAAAAGAGCCGGTACAGACAATTGGAAAGGATAGACGGAAAGTTGAAATTGCTGACCCCAATTCGGCTTATTTAAATTCTATTATTGGGACATTTTATTGGGAAAATTAAAACTGGTTCATTCAGATACACATATACAAATTCATGTTCATACATACATTGATATAGGCAAATGTTGTATATGCCAAAATTGGGAATTCTTGTCAGCTTTAGGAAAAATGAATGGGTATTTCGTTCGTAACATACAATTTGGATAAAGGAAGCAAAAATGATGAAAGATTATTAATTTTTAATTAAATTAATCATTTAATCATGTCTTATAATTCACTCATCGAATCTAATATCTCAGTAAAAGAACTTGGAATGAATTGCAGTCACTGCTTAGATTATATGATAAAATAATATTGATATATTACAAATGGTAAATTAAAATGAAATTAATGCAGAAATACATGGCAACAACAGTTTGAAAGATTTATAATATCATATTTTGACTTATCTTTTGTCTAATCTAGGCCAATCTTATCATAAAAGTCTTTAATCGTTTTTTTTTTACGATAGTAAAATTTAAATTGTTCAAAAATGAATAAATACAATGATTGCTTGATTAAATTATACATGAAAATATTAACATATCTGATCAATTTTTGAAGGAAAAAATTAAATTTTAAAATTTGAAATTTAAACCAACTATAGCCATTGTAATTTTTTATAGCTCATTTAATTTTACTTCATAAATATTATTTGATCAATTGTAAAATATGAGATTGAAACTTTTGCCTTATATCCTCTCTCTCTTTCTCTCTCTCTGTCTCGTTTCTTTTATAAAATGAAAATTCTAAAATGGAAATGAAATGGCATACTAATGAGCAAACATGATCGAACCATTAAAACCGAGAAAAAAAAATTGTCAAAAGATTCGAAATTAGGACAATTAAAAGAATCAGGTATACTTTTTGTTCTCAGTTAATTCGTCTTGTTCCTTCCTTTTTAAGGACCTACTTTATCCTTGACCCTAATTTTCTCTCATTACCTGTTTCAATAATTTCACTTTTTTCTCACACAAAACAAACATTAGCTTAATTGATAAAGAAAATTAACAAATTTTAAAAATAATTCCTTTGAATTTTTCACGGCAATTACTCGCCTATTTGAATAAACCAATGAGCATATCTGATATTTTCTATTGCACGTACAACGACATTTTGCACATCTAAAGATGCGTTGCACGTACAAAATTGTATTGCACGTCTAAAGATGCATTGCACGTACAAAATTGTATTGCACGTCTAAAGATGCGTTGCACGTACAAAATTGTATTGCATGTCTAAAGATGCATTGCACGTACAAAATTATATTGCACGTCTATAGATGCATTGCATGTACAAAGACACATTGTAAGTCTAAAGATCACATTATCTTAAATTGAAATTAATTTATAACTGTAAATATTATACATAACAACAGGCACAAAGAGCAAATTGATTTAGAGTGGTGCACTTTCGGCTACAAATTGGATATGTTTATTGGATTGGTAATGAATTGAGAATATGTGACCTTTGTAGGTCATACTAATAAACGATCGAGAGTGTAGATGAAAGAGGAGCACTTGTTTATTGTTTACAGCTTGAACCATCACTACACCATCAATATATTCATCCAATTGCAGCGTGAAATCAGTCCGGAAGATAGCATCAGTTCACTTACTCAGAGACTTCTGCTAATAATCGATGACTCCAATTATATTATTCCTCGGCTCGGTTAATTCATATTGACTTCTTGACCTCATTTTTGCTTCATTTATTTATTCGAAAATATCTCAATTGTTAGTTGAAAATTGCAATTTTCTTTTTCATTTTCGGAAAATTTAGATCAAATATATTTTTAAATCATTCCAATGTATTCATTCCTTATCAGTTATCAGATATCATTTTTTTCTTTTTTTACCACTAGTTAGATAATTATTTAATAATAGAATATGATAGTAAAAATTTGATAAATTTCGAATGAATAAATAAAATTTTTTAAAATCATATCAGAGTAAGTAATGGCAATTCAACCTTAATTATCTTATCAGTGATTCACGGATCGTATGTTACGTAACTAATCAGAATTTCATTTTCAGGTTTTCGGGTTAAGACGAGATTTTTGTTAGAAACAAGAAAGGAAGTTGTATCTAAAATCAAATGCATATATCTTTTCCACTGCTGTATATTATATTTGTTAAAACCGGCCTTAAAATTTAGGTAACGATGTCACTGCCATATCGAACCCGTCCTCATTGCAATGGAAAAAGAGGAAAAAGCTCTCTTTCTCTCTTTCTTCCTTTCTTTTCCCCTCCCCTCTATTTTTCTCCCTACTATAGCTTTCCTTGTCATCATTTCAAAGATTTTACTTTTAATTCGTATCAATAATTATTTTTTTTTCCGGATTTAACCTGGATTTTTACATACAATTACAAATTCAATGTTCCTTCTACTATTATTTAATGCCTAACTTTTCTTACTTTTTTCATCAATACTTCTTAAAAGTTGTTGAGAACAAAATTTTTATTGCGACCATTAAAGTTTACGGTTATCGTGGAAATAGAAGTTTCATAAATATCCTATTCCTATTATTATTTCATTCATTTTTATCGACAAGAAAACTTTTTTTTCGTTTTTCTCAGAGTTAATTGAATTTATTCTCGAGTGATAATATCTGCTCTTGTAAATAAGATATTAGAAATGATTATAATTCCAATTGATTCTTCTTTCATTTTTTTTCGTCTAATTTATGGGATTCAACTAAAGATGAGAAACATAACGAAAAAATGGAATCCGCTTGTATCATATTACTATATGTTAATTGCTAATTAATATCAATATATAAATATTTAATAGATTATAACAAATTAAATTTTTGCTCACTCAATTATCAAAATAATAGAATATTATTTTGTTGTATGAAATGATATTGACAAAAACTCTAATGCTTTTTTCTAAGCGCATTCATTTCAAATTTAAATTAAAATAGCTTGATTTGTAATCTATCAAGTTTAGAAGCGAAAATAATCCTAAATTTATAATCATAATTACGTTTAATTTTTCTAAAATGCAGATTTTTGATTTGCATTAGCCAAGAAGAATTATATCAATTATCAAAATAATAAAATGTTATTTTATTGCATCAATATAAACAAGGAGATGGCACCATCTTTGTTTCCAGTAAGAGATATATCATTTAAAATAAAGACGAATTGAATGATATCAAACAGGTGAAAAGTCTTACAGATGAATAATTAATACATTATTAGAAATGGAAGTATATTCAAAGAGATTTGGAAAATTTTGATTCAAAAATTTATTGTTTTCTTAAAACTTATAACAAAAAAAATTTTTCAACTTCTACTTTTATTATTTTCGGCGATACTTTTTTCTCAAATAATGAAATCATTACCATATCTGTTCATTATTTATATATAATTTCTTTTTTTTATTCTTTATTTCACTACGAATAAATAATTTGATTCATTAGTTGGGGAATAATTTCTAGTGATAAAGAGTGAACTTCTCAAAAGGTCAATTTTTTTTTTTGCGAATCGTAAAATTTGTTCGTTTTCAGCCCGTCGATTAATTCGCTTACATGTTATCTCGAGAAAAAAAAATCCTGTCGGGATGAAAGAAAAAGGGAAAAGGGAAAAAAAATTTTTGATTAAAGGTGAGAGGAGGACATGGGACGAGAAAAGGTGTAATTCGTATTATTGTCACTTTCACTTTTATTCCGATATTTATTCCATCCATTCTGATTATTGTTGTTATTGTTGCTGTTGTTATTATTCTTATTGTTATTGTATTGTTATTGCAGTTGTTCATTGTTCAATGTTCTACTATATTAGAATTAATTAAATTAAATCAAAAAGTTTTTTAAGATTTGAGGAAATTATAAAACAAATCTTCCAAGAAAAAAAATTGCTATGACTTTTTCTTTTCCAATCCAAATATTGAAATTTCTGTAATGTAATCTTATTGTAGTAAATTGTATTAAAAAATTTTCGGATTATCGGATATTATGTTTTAGAGTTAATAAATTTCATTTTATACTAATCTATTAAACTTCAGTAAGTCGAAAAATTTTATCGTTTCAGTATACTTCCAATATAATACAAATTTTTTAATGTCTAAACTTGAAATTGCTATTAAATGACATAGAATGTGTGTATGTATGTGTGTATGTGTGTATGTGTGTATGTGTGTGTATATGTGTATGTGTATATATTTATATTGTCCGTCTATCGCTACTGTAGTTCCTGTTCCACTTTTTACATTCAAATTCCCGCATACATCAACACTTTTTCTTATTTATCCGAAAGGGAGCACCTCAATATCTCTCCCGATGTCACGACAGTTGAACTCGCGCGGACGACAATTATCACCCTCAAACCTACTATCTCTTTATAATTAATCAATACAACCTCAATATACCTCAATTTTTATTTTTAAATATAAAATTTTTAAGTGTATGTTAATATATTTCATAGAATTTTATGAATTTTTTTAAATTTATCATCCTTCTTAATTGATTGGTTGTACTGATTGATTGATTGATTAATATCATTGTGATCGTATTAATTTTTTTATTCTTTTATCAGCTACTATTTGTCATCTAATCATATATATTCCTCATTTTTCTTATAAAACATTAATTATTGATGCAATGCTTTATCATTCTTGTATTCTGCTATAATTATATTACTAATTATTGTTAATTAAGCACTATTACTGTATCATGAACTAATAGTTAATTAGCGTCTTACATAATAGTATTTTTCTCTATTCAACTTAATCATACAGTGCTTCCTTGAAGAGTTTGTTTAATTTTATTCGTTAATATTTTATAAGACTAATCATTTCAATTATATGCAACAAAAGAAAGTTAGCACTACTTTGTAGTATGAAATTTAACAATGAAATCTGAATTTTTTTTTCGATCATTGCTGTGACTATTGTTTCTTCTATTTGTCTTTTTTATTATTTTTAGTCTTTTAAAATTGTCACATTACATCTAACTAATGCTCATTACGTTTACAGATTTTTTACTTAACGTATTATACACATGTCACACGTATTATACAGACGTTATATCTAACTAATTACCGTTACGTTTACAGGTTTTCACGTAATCCATATAAATGCTATTGTTCCGTTTATTATGATATGAAAGCAGTAGATTTATTATGGAAAACAATTATTTAATAAATTAATCAAAAAAAAAACTTCCAGGAGACGAAACTATAATCCTGGAAGAAATATGATCTTGGAAGAATGATAGAGTGCCAGAAAATCAGTATATATTGTGTCAGAAAGATGAAATGCTTTCTAGGATTCAGAATTTTACTTCATATCTCTCTCTCTCTCTCTCTGCCTTCCATTCATAACAAAAAGTTTTTTATGTCCGTATAATAGTTGATAGCGCTCGTCTGAAAATTGTCATTTATGTCTCCTGTCATTCGGATGACAATGAATCGTAATACGATGACATGTCTCTCTCCTCGTATAATTCAACTTTTTTTTTTTATATTTGCTTCACCTAACGTCTGTCAGCGTCTTTTTCGAGGTCACACGAACTTATGTCCGAGAGTAACCTTTTGATTATTATCTGTCACTTTTAATAGCTATTCAATCTATCTATCATTTTTGACTAAAATTCAAAAAGTGAGTATATTTGATTGAGCACTGATTACTAATATAATTGGGACAAAATGTGATAAATTGAAACAAAAATTTCAAATTCTAAAAATTTGATAATGACAAGCGCAGATGTCACATTCAGTTATTCATTGTATCATTTATGGCATATACAACTACCGGATCCTCCCTTAAATTCATATCAACTTTCAAAAAATGGCTCAGATAGTTATCTAAGAATTTATCATATAAATTTATGCTATGTTAAAATGAAATAATTGAAATTAAGAGTAGAATTTAAATATTTAAATGAACTAAATTTGTTTAAATATTTTTTAAGTGATTTGAATATACACTAACTGATTATTTTTTTAGGTTTTTGCTCATTATCTTATATTGAACTCTATTATTGAATTTATCATTTTTATCAAAAATATGCTAAGCAAGACATCATAAGCAGATCGGAAATAAACAATTTCAATATCATAGGAATGAATAAAAAAAAGATTAATGCACTATAATTTAAAAAATCAAAATATAAAAAAGTTTTGCTATGAATTTTAAATTATGAAAAGATATAGAATGAAATCGAAATTTGGATTAAAAAAAAAGTTGTAGAGTGAATTGAATTGAACGAATGGGAAGAAAATGTTGAAATTACTTAAAATTTTGAAGTATTACTATCAACATCATTCATTATGACTACAATCTTGATGAAATCATAGAATTTCGTCAATTTTTTTTAGATTATAATTAAAAATTTGATAATTCGTAACTTTTTTTTCAACTTTTCGGCAACTTTAATTTCGCTTATTTTTTTTCAATTCTGATTGATACAATTTTCAAATTTGCCTCTCTTATCGATCTTTTTTTCGTTTATTTTTTCCTACTAATTATTTTTGCCATTTTATCTTATTTTCTCAGAACTTCTCAGACTTACTTCATTAATTTCCCATTCTTTTTCCTATGCTTAATTTTATTTCCAACATTTCTACATTAATTTTCCTTTTTTATTTTTTATTTTAGAAATTTCATTTAAAATAATTTTAATTGCAAAGAATTTTATAATCAAAGATGAAGCCATTTTTTGGTCACCCATAAATTAGTCCTGGCAAATTTGAGGAGAAAAAATAATGGGTAGTAGACAGAACACATATATAACATCATGGTTAACGACATTGAGCTTCACGAAGGTCAAAGAGATAGCAACCTGACCTTTCTTCTCTTTCAGTAATTCGTTCAATGTTCAACACACACGCATATACAATTTTTGAGTCTCGTTATATTCTATAAAACATATTTAAGAAAAAAAGTCGATTTATCATCCATCGATACCAAATTTTGGATAATTTTCGTCAATTTTTTCCAAATATTTCTGGGAATTTTTAATCGCTGAATTGAATTTGCTTAAATTTTATTATACCGTATCCACTCATATTCAAATTTTTCATGCAAAGCTATGAGTAAATTTTGCAAAATTAATATCATATAATATCTAATTTACACATAATCTAGTCAATTTGTTTATGTAATTTTGATCTCGTTCTATTTTGTTAGTCTCGACGCACTATGCAAATTTCGTTCAAACGAAATAAATTTAATAACAACATAGTTTGATTGAATATATGCTTATGTAGCGTTTATTCAATTATTCTAAACTCTTTCAAGGTATGTTGAAATTGGGCAGTTACTTTAGGCATTAAAATTAATTTAATTATTCAGCCTGAAATTCATTAATCGAGGATCTACCCTATATTTTAGTGATAATCTCTTTTTTAATCACTACATTGATCACTCTGAATAATTTTTTGAAGACAAAGCATTATAAAATTGAAATAAGATCAAGGAGTAATTAATTAAATCTAATAAATATTTTTAATTAGGTATATTGGCAGCAAATCTATTTGAGTTAAAAAAGTAATTTTACCTCTATTAAATATTAACCTATTTCAAGCTATAAATGTAAAATTTGTTTAATCCTATCATACTTCCCTACTGCATATAGATATATATATATATGTATGTATCGACCGCTTCTAATATTCAAAGTTTTGTCGTACAAAAAAAAAAACAAAAGTGGAAATATATAAGTTGGAGAAATCACTTGCAATCATCAATTGTTACCTTGAAAAATACTTTCTTTTTTCTCTCTCAAAGTAGTCCTTTCTAGACGGATTCAAAAAAAGTTCTTCTAATGATTGGAATGAAAATTCTTCTGTTATCGTTTTCCTTCCGTCAACCTTTTTGCCTATTCATAGATCTATTCTATTCTATCTTCTCGCGAATCCTAATCTCGATTTCAAGGCTAATTTTTACATTCTATATGTGGACAGCAAATGTTTGCGCTGATACTAGGATCTTGCCCCTCCCGAAATTGGATATATTTTATTTCAACGAGTTCTTTTTTTCGATTCCCATAAAAAGTACGAGTATAGTGTGTAATACTAAAAACGAAAAAAAAAACATATACCTGCACGAGAAGTGACCTTGTAATTACCATCTATCACAGAATAACACTACGAAACTTTCACTTATCGTACCATGCAATATATATTATTCGATAATTGATAACTGTAGTTGAAGATTGATGAAAACTACATAGATGAATAATGTGGTTCATTCAGATTCATTACATAATTAGAATTACGTACTATATGCATCAGAATTATCCAAAATCACTATATGGATCAGAATCTTTCGCGATTTCTGCATTACCAGAAGCACAGCATTTAACAGAACTTTCACATAGGAACACTAAAAGTGTAGCAGAATTTTATCGATCAGTATACACAGAAATCGTCTAGGATTATCATGTATAGGAGAATCGTATTCATAGAATCATCATATTGAACGAAATCTCTAAAATCATTACGTATATATTAGAATCTTCTAGAAATACTATTTGTATTAGAATTTTCCGAAAAATAATTTTTATATATTTTTCGAAAATATTTATTTAATTTTTAAATTCCAAAGCACAAAAAATGTCCTCCAAAATATTATTTATTATCAAATTATCTATCCTTACTAGTTTTTTAATGCTACCTTAAATGACTTAATTTTTATCGATTTATCGCAAATTTTGCGAATTTATTCAAAGATCATAATTAATTACAGTATTATCTGCTATTTCAAAATATCCTTAGAACAGGAAAACAAAAAAAAAATTTATCAAAATGATATGATCTGTGAAATACAGTAAAACGAAACAATATAACCATAACATTGCTGATTTGCATTCTGCGTAAGCCAGGCAAGTTTTATTCTGTGCCAAAATAAAAGAAGGAATCAATTACAATTCTAAATAAGGCACAGAATCGAAGACCGATAAAAATTATTTCGATATAACAAATTCAAATTGTTTATTCCAAGAATAATTGGGATGCTATCATCATATATTTAATAATAGGTTTTTATAAGGTTTTGCAATCGATTTACGCAGATTAAAAAGCTTAAGTCAAATTTTATGATAATTTACGATAATGATTATCATCTATGATAATTATCAGAATGATGCTTCTTGTCCAGCATGAATCATCAAAAAGTGAGACATTTTTTAAGAAATCAAAGAAAATCATACAAATTCAATAAAAATAAGTCGCCTATATGTAAAAAAAAGAAAAAAAGTTTGCCCTAATTATTTCAATTCTTGATCATCCGATCTATTCAATTAGGCTATACTTAAATTGATGAAGAATCAGAAGATCAGAAGTGATCGGAATGATTTCTGAAATAGCATTTATTTTAAATAAGTAGCAAACAAAGGCATCAAGGCGTCAAGAAGTATTCACAATGAATTAAATGATTTTCATTTCTATTTATATCGTGTTATGAATTTTTAAACTGATTATCGTTATCGTTATCATTATTATTATCACTATTATTGTCATTATTATTATTACTATTATTATTATTGTCACTATTGTTATTATTATTATTATTATTATTATTATTTATTATTATTATTATTATTATTATTATTATTATTATTATTATTATTATTATTATTATTATTATTTATGGACAATTTCGATGTATTGAGTTGATGCATTAGATATATCTGAACTGTCATGCATGGAAAAATCTTGTTTTTCAAATCAAAATTCATTTGATGGTCATTGCTCATACTGCTCTGATTGTGAACGATCAACGATATCATTACTATCATCCAGTTTTACTTTCATTTTCACTTTCATTTTTAGAAACTTGTTTTTAGAAAAACTTCAGAAAACTTATCGCTATAATCATCTTTATAGTTATTGTCGCTACCTCCAATCTTTATCATTATTACTATCTCTCTTATCATCATTACCACTATTATAAAAACTTCATATTATCTCAGGCTATATTCAAATTAATGGAAAATCAGAAAATCAAAAGTGATGAAGATGAATTTGTTTCAAATAGATTGTCATTATTGCTATCTCAATCGTTATCGTTATCACTATTATTTTGTTATTAACATCATTGCATGCACAATTATTATCATAAGATATAGGTATCTCGTCATCAGTTTTACTTATAATCAACATCTTTGTCATAGTTCTTATAAATCATAGCACGATAATTATCATAATCAGTGTCGCTGTTAATATCATCACTGAAAGCACATTATGAGATCATTTTTCGCAGTACCTTATTTTTTTTTTTTTTTTAATTATTATAACGAGTTTATCATCACTGATAAATAATAATGACTTTTAATTAAAGAATAGTGATATTTTATACCAAAGTAGTATTTCTATCAAATTGATACAATTTATATTAAACCTGAATGATAAAAAGTAGACATAAAATTCATATTTGAAATTAAGATTTTCACTAAACTGGAAACTAATAGAAATTAACAATATTTTATTTCGCTGAATATTTGCATTAATTCCTTTCGAATCCGTTTTGTTTTGTGTATGAAATGAAATTTATTTTAAATTAGAAGGGAATAAATAATGAAAATGACATCTATTTTTATTATTTATATACTTTAATTATTTACTCGTTTCAAATGACATAATCAATCGTTTATTTCTTGCATATCAGTTATGGTACAATTGATAAAAATAATTTTTAAATGATAAAAATATTTTCAGATGTGTAATGGATGGATTAGGTATTGAATCATGCTCAAGTTCGCATTCATCATCATCATTACGAGGTTTGAATCTAATCGCTTCTAGTAATCACGTAAAACGACGTCCATCTGATTCATCGAATAGCTCTGAAACATCTGTTTCACCAGGACCATCATCTAATATTGATTCTAACAGGTGGTTTATCCTTTTTTTTTGGAAATACAAATGCGAAGAATTTGAATAAATTTTAATTAATTCCTTTTTTTATTTTAAAAATGAAGAAATGCTGATAAGAAGAATTGATGATAATAAAAATTATTTAGAAAAATTTGATTATTTTCAAATAAAAAAAAATATTCTGAAGCAGGCCATCTGTAAACGAAAGTAGCAGAAATGATATGCATTGGGAAAAACGATGCCGTGACACCGATATTGCAAAAAGGTCACGCGAAAAACGTCATATTAATGATATGGTACTTTGCAATTTCAAATAGCAACATCTTTTTATTGTGAAATATTAAAATCAAATTTTTGGCAAAGTAAAATAAGTGAGGTTATAGTAATAATTTACGTATGAAATAAATTTGAAATAAATTTAAACTGAATTTTAGATTATGGAACAAAAGTTGGTTGAATTAACTAAAGAAAACAATCTGCTAAGAAATCGATTGAAACAACAACAACAACGTTTGATAACATCATCCTCGCATGATACCGTTATCGTATCAACAGCACAACGAAAAGATACTATCGCTCCGGTAATACCAACGGTATCATCACCGCCGGTTTCTTCGGTAACAACGTTTGTAGCTAATTTAGCAAATGTTATTGGACCACCAACAAAATTACCAGCAATATTTCCAACACATTTATTTGCTACTACTCCTTTGCTTTCTACATCATCCGGTTCCGCCCTTTCACCAATTTTTCCGCCATCCGGAACTGCTCCAACATCACTTCTAACATGTGCAAGTGCTTCAACACAAGTTACTGCATCTGCACCACAACAACTTCCAGCATTACAAATATGCACTCTTCAAGCTGCACTACAACAAGTACAACAGGTAACTTTTATAAATACAGCAAGCAACTTTAATGAACATCAAAAATACAGTATTCGATATTATTATTATAAGAAATCATTATACGGTAACATTTAAAAAATCCCTTTAATATATGAATTACTACGGTAGCAATGCTAATGTGTGCAACATGATTGATGGGACTTATTTGAAAAAAAAAGGAGCAATTTTTTTAGAATTATTGCTCTTCATCTGGACCAACAGCAATCTCTTCTGGTCATGGTGCTTTCCAACCATTTCATAGCTCACGTGATCCAACAAGTTCCACGCAAAGTTATAGCCCAGATTCATCAACAACTGATGTAGTACCAGTAGATTATTCAGTACATGGTACTACTATTCATTCAGGTTACTTATTTTGCATATTTGCGATATGTCGTAATATTCATTTCAATACGATTTATTTATCATTTTTACTTTTTTTTTTGTAGAAATATCATCTGATCCATTGCACATTTTGCGATATCAATTGCTAGAACGACAATCAGATTTATCTACAGAAACTGAAATGGAGCAACAATTATCAAACGATGCTTTGACGCAATCATCATCGTCATCATCATCATTATCATCATCAGAAAAAGTTAAAGAAAGCAATTCGGATGATAAGCCAGGATCTTTACTTGGCTCATTACTTTCCACTAAACGAACATCACCACTGGTTGCACAAAGTCGAACCGATACTCATTCCGGTCTCAACAATGCATCACCCAACGATGTAAACTAAATCCAGAAAATGAAATTTTTTCCTAGTTAAAGTTTCAAATTTTCTGCAATAATTTATATTTTGAAATCCAAATTTATTTTGAAATTGCTAATATATTATAAAATATAAACATAGTTTTTTCCCATCTGATATTTAAAAACTAACGTTGACAATAAGAAAATTGATTGATTGATCGATTTATAGCTGATTGACTAATCGAATATAATATTTCTCAGATTTCTCAGAATATAATAGTAGTTTGAATTTTCATTTTTTTTAGGGGAAAGAATTTAAAAATTTAAAATTGGCAATAAATTTGAATATTATCTTGGTAATGTCGAGGAAACGAATCGTTGCATTAGAAACATTCCATTTTTTTTTTCACTTTCACAATTTCAAAAATAAAATTATGAAAATTTTTGAAATTGAAAATATAATTATTTAAAATTTAATATACGAAATGAATAATTTATTTGCAGAATGATTTGAAAAACTGTTTGAGTAGTTTGGCAGTAAATTTGAGTACCGCAGTACCAGGAACACGAACTGCAGTATCAGATGTACCATCGAAACCTGGAACAGTATGTTCGTTGGCTATATCTGGTAGTACAATAACAACTAAAAGTGATAGCAGTGATAGTATGGAATCACCAACCAGTAATAATAGTACAACTGATTCAATCAGATCACAATTTAATTCAGTATCAAAACATTCCGCAATTGTTAAAGCTTTACGTTCAAGACCATCTAGTAAGGTAAAATTGGCGATATTAGCAAGTTTTCAAATGATTAATTCTTATCAATTAACTGAACTTAATTTAAAATTAACAATACAATTTTAATCATTGAAATTTATATATTATTTTATAAACTAATATTAAAAGTTTGAAATCTAACTTCTGAAATTTCTCACCAAATATCATTAAAAATAAGATTTCCTGTTTTTTTCCTCCCTTACAGCAACAATACATGGATCGTCGACGGCGCAATAATGAAGCAGCAAAACGATGTCGCGCAAACCGTCGAGCGCAATTTGAATATCGTAGTAAACGAGCTCAACAGTTGGAAGCAGAAAATGATGAACTTCGACGAGAAATGAATCATTTAAATAAAGAATTAGAACAACTTAAAGCATTACATGCAGCTAAAAATGCTACCACTCTTCAGCGGTGATTTCTGAATCAAAAAAAAAAGGGAGAAAAGAAATTAATCAATACTTCCTATGCTTCATTATTATATTTTAAAGAGTTGAAAAAAAAGGCAACACTTTGAATAAGTAATATTTTATAGTCAATGAATTGATTCCATGATTTATCTATATTATATTGATATCTTTTATCATTTTTATATAAATTTTAGGCGAAAGCAACTTATCAGTTGTCATTTGACTAGTTAATTAATCATTCATCATTCGTTAGTGCTATCAATTTCATTTATTCATTTTCTCTTCTAATTATATTTTATTTCTACCTAGAATCCGGTATATTGTTTCTAGAAAATTCATGTACTTCGAGAAATGATGTAGTTCATTTTTTTCTTTTTTTTTGAAAAAATATGAATATTTGAAAGATTAAAGCAAAAATTATATATCATTAATTGTTGCGCATATTGTTTAATCATTTCTGTTAAAAAAAAAAGAATTGATCGCTTTGACATTTGACCTCAACTTTTTTTTTATATTTTTTTTAGCTGAAGAATTAACGTGTCATTTACATGGCGTTGTTTCGAATGTGTTTAAATATATGTGTGTCTTTTTTTGTCGTTTATTAAAAAAAGTGTCTGATATGCTTTACGGAATTTATACGTCACTATGTGACATTTGACCTCAATTTTTCTTTTTCTTTTTTTTGCAGTCTTTATGATATGTGTTTTAATCATTAGATTGCGCATTTTATGAAATTTGATACTGGCCAATTTGAATAAATTGTTTCGATGATTCTGTAAAGTTTGCTGCTATTCGATCCAATATTATTAAACCAATAATAATTTCGAAAGTTCTATTATTAAAATATAACCATAGAATTATTGATTAACTGATTTTTCCCAAATGTTAAAAATTATTTTTTTAATGTTAAAATTGTTTATTTCAAATTTAAAAAAATCTTTTTTTTGAATTACATAGCAATTTCAGTTTCTGATCTAATTGAATAATTTTTTTGCAAATATTTCAAATGCAATCGAATTCCTTTTTTCTGCTTTTAATTAATAGCTGTTAATGAGACAATATTTAAGTGTTGTCTTTTTTTGCTGAATACCAGGAAAATTGAAATACTTTAGTTTAATATATCAAATTGTTAGAATAATTATTTACTTACTCATAATCCTTAAGATGTGATATCTGTTTTAATTATACAAAAATTAATACTTAAAATTACTATAATACCAATAAAATGAAGTACTGAAACAATTAATAATTAATTTGCGAATATAGAAGCGTTAAGATATCATTTATTCTTCTTTTTCATCATTTTTGAATGTAGTTTGATTTTTTTGATCTGAAAATTAATTCATTATCAGCGCATTTTTTTCAGTGCAAATTTCTATAATCATTTTGGAATTTTCATTTTGATAAAAATAATAAATTTTTATCAAAATGAATGAATAATGCTCCCGTTGATGCTATCGAGTGATTGAGCCATGATAGAGTATATACATTTAATTAATTCAATAATAATTTTTCATAGATAAATTACCGATTGTTGTTTTTTCGGACTGCTCGGAGAATTTTTGACAGATGCATTTTGCTTGAGGGAATCAACAATTTTCTTGGATGAATTCGTTTCCTTGGCTGAATCCACAACAATTGCGGTTACAACATCAGCATTTTTTGGGCTGCCATTTCTCGACGATTGCGCTCCTTGTTGATTAATCTGTTTGGCAATTTTTTCCAATTTCTTTACAGCCTTAAAAATATTAGGAATAGCAAAGAGCAAAAGTATAGCATGTAAACAAGCCTACAGGCTACATTTTGCATTTTCAGATCCTTAGAGTGTAATTAAGTCAATTCAAAGTTTTCATCAATTCTTTTTTAAAATAATTCTTCGTCCTTGTTATTTTTGTTTTTGTTTTTTCTTTTTTAAAAATTTCAATTTCCAAATATCACACTTCTCCAAATTTTAACTAGCTAATTTGGTAATTAAAAAAAAACTTTGATGAAACAAAATTACAATGCTCATTGTCCATCGAGATGATGGATTTTGATCCCAACAATGTCTTATTAATGATGATATACCTTCAGGAGCTTGTGGGATTTCCATCCGTTTTCCAAGTAATACCTAAAACTATTCATTCAAAGTAATACCTTAAATTATTCATTCAAAATAATACCTGAAATTATTCATTCAAAGTAATACCTGAAATTATTTGTTCCAAGTAATATCTAAAATTATTTGTTCCAAGTAATATCTAAAATTATTTGTTAGACATTTTTTTATTCACTGATAAATTTATGAACTATTTATGTGATAACCATTTTTTTAACTTCCGTATTGGATAGTCCCTTATAAGGTTCTTCACCATCGGTAAACACTTCGCATACCATTATGCTAAATGAGTAAACATCTGTTTTTAAACTATAAATAAAGGTAGCGATCGTTTCTGGTGCTGTCCACTTGATCGGTACCTTCTTGCATGTTTTCATCTTATAAATTGTCCCTTCGCGTGACATTCCAAAATCACTTATTTTAGCCTAAATATATATATTTCTTTTTTTATCATTCTAATAAATATCATATATATTTTTTGCATGATATAATCAATCGATATGTATTAGTAACTGAATATATTAATTTATGTTCAAAATAATAAAATTTATTTTAAAAAATTTTGACAGAAGAAAAAGAAATGAAAAGAAAGAAGCAAATGATGATTTAATAGAAAAATAAGAAAATGAAAAAGTTACAATAATTTGAAATAAGAAATTAAAAAGAATTATCAGACCACTTTATCCTTCGTATATAAGATATTTCGAGCAGCAATATCACGATGGATACATTTTTTTAAATGTAAATACTGCAAGCCATATGCAGCACCGAGACACATCTTATCAATTTTTTCATCATCACTAACATTTCCTTTTCGTAATTTCAATTCATCCGAAAGACATCCTCCTTCAATCTATAAATTTTAAATTATTTTATTTCTTCTTTTTTTGCTTAAAAATTTCAAACTCCTGGCTAATTAAATGAGCACAATTCATTAAATGAGCATTTGTCAAATCGTTTACCAATTCGATCACAATCATCAGTGGTTCACGATCTACCGCAACACCATAAATGCGGACAATATTGTCGTGATCGTAACGACGCATCAAGCGTGCTTCGTGCATCATTTCTTTGATTTTCTCTTTTCGAAATGCCATTTGAGCTTCCGTAACCGTAAGTTTTGCCTAAATTTATGTTAATGAAAAATGTAGATTTTGAAATAAAATCAAAACTTTATTTTTATTTAAAATTTGAAAGTAAATAACAAAAAAAAGGAAGAGGTTCATCTTAATTACCAAATTCAAACTTAATTAATAAGTTTACCTTAATTGAGCTCACCTTAATTACTAAGTTCGTCTTAATTACTAATTTCATCTAAATTACTAACAATTTTTACAGCACATTTAGTTTTTTTCTTCTGTATAGTTACTTCACCAGATCGTACTTCGCCAAATGCGCCTTGGCCAAGCATTTTATCAAGCGTAATATCATCATGACTAAATTCCCACGGTTGACGTTTAATTGCTTTGATCAGTACACTCTTTTCCAGCTGTATATTTTGTCAGTGCTTCATGTTTTCTTTTTTTTTTTAATTTTTAAGAAATTTTAATTGAATTAATTAGAAAAATTACAAAATATATTTTCAACTTTTTTAAATTGCAAATTTAATTTATATTTCGTTGTTTTAGCAAATTTTTTATGCTAAAAATTTTTATTATTCTCAAATTTTTTCAAATTACATATTTTTCTGAAACATTCATTTTTATGAAATATTAACAAAACTTCAAAAACTAAAAAATTCTTTCAATTGTCATTTTCTTTTTCAATTATCGCATCATTTTTTAAAAATTCTCTCAATTATCATTTTATTGAATTTCGAATTTACAATAGGAAAATAAATTATTTAAATGAGCAAATTACTTTTGCTTACAATTTAATTAAAAATAGTACTTTATTTAAATATCAGTAATTGATTTATACGAAACATAATTATTTCAATTTTATTAAAATTATACTTCAAAATATATGGAAAACTGAAATCGATAACTATTTTTTTTATAAGATTGAATTTTGCATATCATTTATCAATAAAATTCTTGAAATTTTCAAGTTAAATTCGAATGATTGAAATTTTTTTCGCAATTTTATTTTATCTTCAAAAATATCCGTACGTCAGGATTAATTGGATCGCCTTTTTTCACGTAATGTTCGATCAAGTCGAAGAATGACGTAAATTTGATCGCTTCAATCGCAATCCATACAACTTTTCCATCCGGAAGCTTTTGCTTCTTAACTATTATATGTCGAACCTTTAATTTGAGTTCTCGAAATAAGATTTTTTAAAATACGTTTTAATTTTATCAATTAATCAATAAAATTATGTTTGTTGATAATATTTGAAAATTATGTATAAATATTTTGATATGGATGATTTTTTTTTCTTATACTAAAAACTATTTTTAGATGTAAACGGACTGATTGTGGTGATTGTTCCTTAGATATACGTACTGATATGATTACTTCACGTGGATCAGTTGGTCGTGGCTGTGATACACGTACAAGAAAATCTCCAATCTAATATTAAAATTATTATTTCTATCGCAATATTTTATTTTTCAATTGAAATGAAATAAAAATTAAAAAAACAAAAAAGTTAATTAATTAAATAATTAAGATAAAAATTTGGTTTCCATTAAGAAGTGCAATTATGTATAAAAGTCTGGTCGAAATCTTATGATTAGGATTAATAATTAATCAGATTAATAATCAATTCAAAATTTCGCTTTTCATGAGGAAGCCTAATTATATATACATAAAAATCTGGTTGAAATTTTATAATTAATTTTCATTAGTTAGATTGATAATTAAGGAAAAGTTTTTCTTTTTATTATTTTGCATATCTCCTAAAAAGTATTATAATTATTCCTGAACAAAACCCCGGTTAAAATTTCATTACAATCTTCTCGTGGTAATAAACCATGAAAATATTCTTCATCCTCTAAACCTTTTGGTATATCTTCCATCATACTTTTCTTGCTTCCTCTTTCTAAAATTCTTGCAAATTTTAAAACAATCTAATTAATAATTTAAATTATAATTATGTCAATCAAAGAAAAAATTATAATAACCTTATCGAACAAGAGATAAAACTTTATTATTTATCAAATTGAGATAACATCCTTATTTTTCTTTTCTAAAATTTATTGATTACAAATAATTGATAGATTTAAATTATAGTCATATTAATTAGACAAAGAATAAAGTTTTATTTATCGCAGTGATAAGTGTGATACACTGATCGTAACATCAGACCAATATTGAATTTGAAATATTTTCATAAAAATTTTTGAAAACGACAATACATAAACTGAAATATTATCATATAATATTTATATGTGACACAAATTAATTCAACCTGAATGACTTTTCTTTGAAGATTTCAATGCCATAAATTTTTTTAATTAATTGCAAGCAACCAAACGACTACTTTGAGCAAACTATGAATAACGAAAATTCCAATGTTGCAAAGTTTTTATGGAATGAAACTGAGAATTTTCAAATTTCAAAAATTCAAAAATAAACATTTAATTCAAAATTTCGCATTTGAAATGTCTACTTTGCAGCTTTAATAACTTCTGAAAAGAAATTTTCAATAAAATAAACAATTTATGGCTTTTAAATTCAAGTAAAAATGGAAAAATTTGAGAAATTTGCTAATTCCAATTCCTTGTTTGATAAGAAGTAATTGGAACATTTTCAAATTTATGTCAATCGCAAATAATTAAAAATTACTTTTCTCATTTCCGTTTTTTCTTTTTCACTTCCATTCTAAAAAGAAAATTTATCGAAAATTTGTTTAATCATTTCTATCAATAAATTGAATTGATTCCAAATTTTTAAATTAACTTAAATTAATTTTTAAAATTTAAAAAGCAAACAATTCAAAATTAATTTTTTTAATTTAAGTATTATTATTTTTACATTGCTTATGCATTATAATCGATAATTTATATAATGGTTAAACAAATTTCATCAATATTAACTAAAGATCGTTATATATTGGTAAAAATGCCGTAGATGATATGATAATAATTTTTGCACTGATATGACAATAATCATGGGCCACAAAATTTTGAATTTTTTTCAATTATTTCTCTCTCTGATAAAATACAACTTTGGTATTTGTAATTTTTGAAATGATAAACGAAGTTTGTAAGAAAATCATATCTTTGATAGATTTAAAATTCTTGAAAATATGAGAAAAGTTTTTGACGAAATCGCATCTTTTATATGTTTTAAATTTTCAAAAATATGAAAGAAATATTTGGAGAAGTGAAACCAACTAATTCGGCTTGGTAAATATTCAAATTTAAATCAATTAAATTAGCCATTTTTTGTTATATTATTTGTGGAAAGATTTGAGAATGCCAAAATGTAATAATTTATACGTTTTGGAATAAGACATCATTATAATTCGGAATAAGATATCATTATAATTCATATATTCATATATTCAAATTTCCATGCTGATAGCAGCTGATGATATTTAGGATGAATTTTTGATAAAATTTCATCGATCAGCATATCGCTGACTAATCTAAAACAAATAGATAAATAGATGATCTATTTTCTATTCAAAATTTCAAGGATTTAAGCATCCGTTTCAATCTAGTTTGTCATTTCACTTCTATTATTCTTCTCAATTTTGCAAAATGATGTTTCTTGTTCTTGGCAATTCCTCCTATCATTTTTGTTTTTATTATTGCTGATTCCAATATTATTTCGCCAATCATCAATCAAATGTCGAATTTCCGGAATTCTGCAAAAACGAGAAAATTCTTCCGACGATTAATTATTAATGGAGAATTTCAAAGAAATAAACGAATACAATAAATTTCCATTAAATAACAATAATTTGCTAAATTTAAATAATCACAAATGCATAATTGAATAAATTTCAAAATTTTTAATATAAAACTTCAAATTCCCTTATTTTCAAATATAATTTTTTTTATAATTTTTCATTTTAATTTTGCTATTACTTATAGGAAGAAAAAAAAAGAAAATTAAAAATTCGGAAAATCTTTTAAATTTATTGCAGTATTTTAGAAAAATTTATCGAAATATATAATACAATCTCAATTCATAGCTTAACTAATTAATTATTAGAAAAAATATATTAGTTAACAAACTTATCAGTTCAAATTTTTAGGAAAAAGTGCTGTATAGATGATCAAATGATCATAATAGGAACAGCAATTAATTTGATCATAATAGAAATAGCAATCAATTTGATCATAGTAGGAATAGCAATCAATTTGATCATAGTAGGAATAGCAATCAATTTAATCATAATTAGTTTGCTTTTCCTTCGTTATTCTTTATCATTACTAATGAATTAATCATCAAGGCCGAATTCAACTTAACTTATCAAATGAATGAAATTAAAAAAGTAGCATACCTTGTGGCATAAATGATCGGATTAGTGATCGATTTAATCATGATAAGAATTAATGTTGTTAATGCGAATATATTTAACCAAATACTTTCAATATGATAAAGTGGCATATCTTGTGCAGTAAATATGTAAAGTAATGATGCTGGTAACCAACCCGATAACAAATGTTCCAAAGATAAGACCCGATGCTACAACAATACGACGCTTACGTATTGTTGTCGTAGATTTCGCAAAAGTCTGAAAAACAAAACATTTCAAATTTTCAAATAATAATTATCAAATGAGATAATTCGAACTTGAAATTCGTAGAAAATTAGAAAGGTTAATTATAATTAAAAATTTTATTAATGCTTCTATGGGAAAAAAATTTGCATAAAATTCAACTTTTTATTTAAAAAAAGCAAACAAACAAAGAAATTAATCTTTTTTTTATTAATTTTTATTTACAAAAATACGAAAAGTTTTAAATTCAAAAGTAACGAAGGAAAAAGCAAATTTTCATAATAATTTGCTATTTAATTTGCTTTAACAAATTATTTTTTCATTTAGCAAAATTCATTTTCAAATGTCTAAAAAGAAGATATTTATGATAATGAAATTCGAATTTGAAGAGAATAAAAATACATAAATAAATTATTTCAATCAATTAGTTCGCTTTTTCGTCTTATATCTAAGAAATGATAAAGAAAAAGTTAATCTGATAAGTAAAATTTTTGATCGATGAAATCAAGCTTTAACAAACATTATTTAATTTCTTCAGCAACTTCCAATACATCAATCCAGTGCATGACATAAGTGCAATAATCAGAATTGAAATTATCATTCGAAAATAAAGTTTGTCATAGAAGTCAACTACTAAACAATTTTCAATCCGATATCCTTGATTTGGCCAAGCCGAAAAGTACAACAGAAGAAGTGATGGTGGTAAGAACCAAATCAGAATGACTTTAATGAAGTTCTACGTCGATTTAATAATTTATTGTGATCAAACGGATGTGTGATAGATAATAAATGATAAACTGCTAGTGTTGATAAGTGAAGAAGGCCAGTTAATAATCCACCTGTTCGAAATGCCTGACGAAATAAAATTTTTATTTATAAATGACAATCCTTAAGTAATACAAAAATATTTTAATAATTGACTAATATAGCATAATCACTTACATTTTAGTTTATCATTTTTCTTTCTTATCATTTTTTTTATCTGGAAGAGAGAAAAAGTGAGAATTTAAAATTCAAAAATTTTTAACTTTTGATTGTAAATATTTTTGAAATTTTTGTTTTTCCAATGTCACATACACTTCCCATTTCATCATTTATATTTACTTAGAGAAATAATTGGGAAATTGCAGAATTGAATTTTAATTAAATTTAAAAAATATCTTGCAATAGGAAAAGATAAATTGTTAAAAAGGAATTTTTCATTTGTTATCATTAATTTTCTATACTTTTTCAAATCCATTCTTTTGTGATTTACTTAATAACTATGAAAAAATTTTAGTTTCACTGATAAAGTTGTAATGATGTAATCGATTATGATGAATTATGATTACAGAATTTTCTTAAGAATTATCGTAATAATTTCGATTAGAAAGTTTTTTTTGTTATTGAATGAATAAATTTGCTAAGCAAATACTATCGGGAAATGCTCGAAAAGATTATTGATAAAATTTCCCCCGCAAATACTTCCACAATTGTGATTAAATATAAAATTATTTTTGATATCTTTTATTATTAATAAGTCTGAATAAATGAAATTGTTTCCCTCCGGTACTTAAATTTTATTATTTTATTTTATTCCTTTTATATTACGAAAAAAGTTATGTTCGAATGATATGATATCATAAAATGATTCTTTTTTCCTTATTGATCAGATATCCATAACTTAATTAACTTATACCAGTAGGATAAAATTAATTTTCAAATATTAATTAATATAATATAAAATATTAATTGGTATATTATTCATAATAAAATGTGATAAGCGTGTGAAAAAAATTCTCATATATAAAATATATATTGAATAGAATTTTTAGAACAGAGAGAGTATATTTTCAATTTTTTCATTGATTTTATTTATTATAAATAATTAGTGCAAAATTTTAAATTCAATTATTTGATTTCGAATAAATTTTGGTGCACAAATATTTTAATGAAATAATAAAATTTGATTTACCTCTAAAGTAAGTGAAAAACATATGGATGTATAATTTATACCAAATACAACAGGCATATATGAATTGCGGAATAATGATGCAACAACAACGATCGATGTCCAAATATCGGATATGGCCAAGGAAAATGTCAATTCCAATGCTCCACTTCGATTTTTAATTTTTTTTCGGGCCAGCAAAACTAATAGATTACAGAAAGCGGCCAATATACATAATGCAAAAATGAATGGTATGCAAATCGTATATAATGCTATTTGTTGTACCGCCCAACTCATTACTGAAATGAAATATATAAAATATTTTTTAAATTTAATTTAAATAAATTTTCGTAAAGAAAGTTATTGCAATGCATGTAAAGCATAAATATTAATTTTTATAATTCGCTTAAATAATTTTGTTTAGAATTTAGTAATAAATAGATATTTTAAAAAATTAAATAATTCCCAATTTTTAAGTAAAATATACAAGAAATCGAAATATTTAAATATTAGAAATGGCATTTATGATTCTGATATAAATAATCAATAAATAAAAAAATCAATAAATTATGCTACTCCTAATATTATATGTTGTTATGTATTGTTACATATATTTTTCCAAATATTCGTAGAATTATTAAAAATTTCTATTAATTGTCAGACGTATAACAGAGAAGTACGATTTTATTTAATTAATTATAAAATTAATTAAAAATTTTTATTTTCATTAATAATAACAATACAAATATTAAATTGTAATTAAACCAAACTCACTAAAAATAAAAAAATCTTTCCCACCAAAATATATTTTCTAAAAGAAAGTTTAGGAAAAGAATTAATTTTTTCTTTAAAAGTTCGATAACAAAAGTTTTTTTTAAAATTTTTCAAATTTAATATGCTGTACGTTAATATGTAATATTTAAATATCACCAAACAAATATTTTGATTATCAGTTAATGATATGGGAATGTTTTTATTACTAGCTATTATCAAGCCGGAAACTAAACTAGAAAATTGGAATCTTTTCTTGCAAAAATATTACTACAATATTGATTCAGCGTGATAATGGATGATGAAAATAAAACTATTCAAGGAAATTCAAAATACCATTGATTTGATAAAAAGTAAAGAACATTCAAAATATTATCAGCCTAGTAAGAGTATGACGAATCGAATATTATCAGTATGTTAAGAGTGTTATCAAGCTGATAAATGAATAAGATAATTTCAAACAAAAAAAATTTACAACAATAAATCCACCCTCTCATATTCAATATTTTTTATACACACAAATACATACATATATAGCATACATACACAAACATACACACACACATACAACATACACATTTGTATGATGAAAATAAAATAAAATCACACAAATGACTTTAATTTTATGCCTATTCTTTCTCCTTTTCAATATTAAGATTTCCCATACTTTCCGCTCTTTTTATTTCTCATAAAAAAATATAAAAATTAAAATATATTTAATAAAAACTTTTGCTTGAATTAAATAAAATTGTTTCTCTCGGCAAGCAAAAGATTTTGCATGTGACCTTTATGATAACTACTATACCTGTACAAGGTGAAAGGAACTAAGATCTCTAAATTGATCTTCGAATGTTTTTATTTTCAAAAGATTTTGCATGTGACCTTTATAATAACTACTATACCTGTATATGATCGATCGCATGAAGTAGGATCTTATAAATTTTCTTGTCTAAGTTTTTAATTTGGTTATGTATAATTATTTAAATTTGACAAAATTATTTTTCATTTTTTATGAGCAAAATTTATACATTGCTTTGACAATAATTATTACTAAACTTTTGTACGACCCCGTAATGACCTTTAAATAATATGCTGTAAATTGACCTTTTAGTAATATCCTATAAATTGAATTTTTTGCTTCAATCAATTTAATCTTTGTTGTCTAAACTTTTAGCTTTTCTTATGCATAAATCTAAATTTTTATTCAATTTTTTTTAAATTCATATTACAGTAGCAAAACATTTAGCTATTTACAATTAAATAAAATAAGAGAAAAGAAAAGAAAAGAAGAGATGAAAGGATAAAATTTTAATAAATTTCTAATTAAACAATTTTATAGAAGAAACGACATTTAGCAAAAAAGTAAATGAGAGAGAGAGAGAGAGAGGGAGGAGAGAGAAAAGGGAGAGTCAGAGAGAAGAGAAAAAAGAATTTTTTGAATTATAATTTTTTCCCGAGAAGCATCATTTCATCATTTTTCTTTGCTTCAAAAAAAGAGAAAGAAAGGAAGAAAAAGGAAAAACAAAAATAAGAAATAATTAAGCTCATATTTGTTACGATACAATTTCAATAATCTATCCCATTAAATTATTTACGAGATATGCTAACTTATGATATAATTGAAATGCTCAATTCATTTTTCATTTTGTTTTTTTCTTTTTCCCTCTCCTTTATTACTTCTCTTTCTCATTTGAAAATATGCAGAAAAATAAAACTTATTTTAGTAGATTAGATGCTGCACGCAAAAATTTGCATAATTTGCTGCAAAATAATTTATAAATAAATTGTTTCATATTATGCTTAATTATAAATGATACATTTTGAACAATTTTCATTTGGACAACAAAAATTATGCAAATTATTATTATTATTCATTTTAGGTTAAACAATAAAAATAAATTGTAATAAAATTGTTACTGATTAATATAATTGATATAAATTAGATATTTCATGCGAAATGTATTGATATAATTAATATCATCGTAATTCATTTAAGAGATAATCAAAAGATGTAAGAAAGTTTTAATCAATAAAATCTTAATATAATTAATACATTCCTAAGAATATTAAATCCTTCGATCAAATCTTAAATCAATAAAATGCAAAGTGGTTTGCTATTAACTTAGGCTATCATATCATATTTGCTTGTCAGAATGTTCGTACATCTAGCCAAAAATATTGTTTGTTAAAACCAGTGACTGATAAATCATCATATTTTCTAAAAAATTTTTGACATATTTACTTGCTCTTTCTTTTTCATTTTTTATTATCACTATCATAAATTCTCACTTTTAATTATTGCTATCACTTTTAATTTCATTATCAGACGGATGTACCAGCTTTTTTAAGGATTTAATTTTACAATTTGTAATGATAACTCAAGAACTCTGCTATCATTTATCATAAAATCTCATTTTCAATTATTGTTATCACTTTTAATTTCATTATCATACCTTTTTTTAAAGGAAATAATTATATAATTTATAAACAATAATAATTACAACGACTAAAATTAAAACGAAACTTAAACCTTAAAAAAGAGAGAGTATAAGCCTTTTCTCGAATTAACAATTTAACAAACTTTGTTCTCGAATTTAAATTGAAGGAAAAATTCTAGTCGAGAAAAAAATTTTTATGTTAAGAAAAGCAAAAAACGACATAAATCTTATTAGTTAAAATAGATGCTTAGATTATCTGTTAATGTGCTACCAAAATCTAATATATCTAATAATAAGCGATAACAAACACAATTTATCATTAATGAATGATAATGATGTGTCAGTAGAATATCGATTGAATAGTTCTTGATTTAATGTTAAAAATAAAAAAGAAATAATAATTATCAGTTACGATAATAAAATCAATTTTTTTGGATATTTATTTAAATAATTTACAATGATAGTATGAAATAAAAGAAAAAGAGAGAAAAAAAGTAATAAATGATTTTATCAAAACAAAACGATAAGTGATAAAGAAATTGAGAAAATCAATTAATAGAATTTTACTGATAAAAAGATTAGCAATTTGCTTTTTTTCTTGAGTCAATCTAACTTTAATCCAAAGAAGATGATAAATGATATTCTAAATACTTATCATTAAACTACGTAAAAACTCTCTTTCTCTCTCAATTGAAAATATGGATTAAATGCCAGGTATGAGTAAGTTATAACTATTGAGATAATATTTTAGGCATAGTCAAATAATCATTTAAGTAATCATTTATTTAGCCATGCCTGAAGTAAATCGCTGTTTATTTTTATTTCAAATCAAATAATAAAAAAAAAAAGAAATTGAGCTTTGAAAATAAGCATGTTTTCCAAATATTATTAATTCGAAGGCTGAAGTAAAATAAACTATATCGTATGTTAGAAGGGTCAAAGGTAACAAAATTGAGGCTTAAAAACAGTGTTAATGCTAAAGGGTGAAATTTATCAGCATTTCTGCATTTTTTTTTTAGATAAAAGTAGATCATTTAAATGATATAATTTACAGCTTATTGATTACAATTGTTGAATAGGTTAATATCTTCGGACTGATATCTTCTTAATTAAGTCTTAATTAGAGGTTATCATAGTAATACTTGCATTTGAAGCTTTGCAAATGCAAAAATTATATAACAAATTGATAGCATTATTAATAGCTGCGATATTACCTATACAAGCACAGATTATTGAATAATCAATCAATATTTTATTCTTATCATAAAGTTCATTTACTAATGAATTAGCTTTCAAGCTTTCAAATTGAAAATAAATCGTTTGAATTTAATGAATAAGGAAGCATGCACAAAAAGAACATGATAATTATGATAAAACAATGAATGATAATAATCATGGTAAAAGAGTACACGATGATAATTATAGCAAGATGAAATTGTAATAAATGAATAAGCTATTATCTGTTACCAATATTTTTTGATTAAATAAATAGTATACGAACGCGGTTTTTTTAATATCATCATTAACAGAAAAATATTTGCATCACGGGATGATCGATAAAGATCGGTCGATGCATCACTGAAATAGTCGATTAAGATCGATCGATAAGGAAAATATGAATGATATCACAAAATATTTACGTGAAGAAAAATCAATCCTTAAATGATATGATAAAATTATTTATATAAGCATCAATATAATCAATGTAACGGAAAATTACAGAATTGCGTGAATGATAAAAATTAATTTTCGTTCACGTCAATCAACGTAAATGTATCGGTATAAGCAGAAAAGCAATTTATGATGTATTTACGGTTGTTTCAAAATAATAAATAAAATCGATGATATGATAAAATTTTCTATTTATGCAAACAGCTGTACAATCAATGCGATGAAAATATTACACAGTCATGGCGAATAATAGAAATTTAATTCCCGTTCCGTCAATCAACCGTAAATGTTTTAATATAGTTACGTAAAATGATAAATATTATATCCGTTGATGAAAGGTTCGATTGAATTTTTAAAGGATAGGATAATTAATATTTATCATATGATATCTATTTTCTTTAAAGCATTCTTAATACGAACAAAATTTAAAGGATCATTTTTCAAATCGATAATTCATATGGCAATTTAAGAATTCAAATCAACAAATTTCTTTTGCGTAATTTGTTTTAAAAAAGTAAAGATATATATATATATATATTTGATTTTTACTTAAAAATTAATTCGGTTATTCTGAAACATTAAAATTTCATTTCCCAAATATTACTTAATTTATTAAATTAATTAACAAAGCTTTTTATATTAAGCGCATTTGAGAATATAAAGAAAATTAAAGAAAAAATTGCCAATAAAAATTTCCCAATATTACGATTTATTTTTTATTTTCTAAAATAATAAACAAATTTGTGTAAGAATAATAAACAAATACAGAGATAGCTTATCAACTAATATCTAATAAACAAATCTGTGTAAGAATAAAGTTCCAATTATAATTATAAATAAATAAATTTTTCCCATGAATAATTATCGATTGATTATTTCAAATTAGATAAGGCTATCTCTGATAATTTATTGTTAGATACTAATTACTTAGTGAAATGAAAATAGGAATGAAATTTTAATATCGATTACGTTGAATTTCTATTTGTTATTAAATCAAAATTTAAATTCCAGAGAAATTCTACTTCTAATTACTTCTAATTAAGAAACATATATCTTATTTCATTTAAAAAGAGAATGGAAAGATAAAATTAAATAATTTAACAAAATTAACTATCATTTAAATCGTCGCAATTTTATTCTATTCGATTTTTCTGAATTAATCTCATGCAGTGATAAACGTCGCAATCGAGATGATAAATTGATATTAGAATTGAAGAGATTTGTCGTTTAATTTTTCATTAAATGATATTATATCTCCTAAAGTTCAATATTTTTCATTGATAAACAAATAAACAAACAAGAAATGAAGAAAATAACGAGCATAAGTTTGGAAATGAAATCTAAACAAGTAGTATTAGTCATTTTCAACTGCTACTTCACTTTTTTCTCAAGACTAAATACATATATTTTCTTTCCAACTATGAAAAAAATATCCTCAAAATATGTTAAGTACTTTGATAAATAATCACTCAATACTACTACTATTTCGAGATTTTTGCTCAGATAATAGTTAAGTTAAAGTTTTTGCAAAATAATATGAAATTGTAAATTGAAATTTGAGCACATATTTTAACAGGAAAAAAGTCAAACTCTCGATTAAAAAAAGAAGGAAAAGATCGAGAATTAAAGTTTATTTCGTTCCTATAATGATTGATTAATTTTAGGCTATAGTTTATCTTAGTTTTCTTCATATTATTGATCAAATATTATTATTGAAATATGACATCTAAAATTTCCAACTAAATAAATTTCTTAGAAATTGCTTCTCTACAAATTCTATTAGTTAAAACAATTGCAATTTTTTTATTTCCAAAAGTATAAAGTTCGTTTCAACTAAGTTAGATTTGGAAAAACAAAAGACAACAAAGAAATATTCTTCAAATGTCAAAAATATCTATTCCAAATATTTGACGAATATATATGATCGCAATAAATTTCCTGTGATAGCAATAAATTTGCATAAATTAATTTATGCGAAAATATTAATTTTTGGATAAAAGAAAAAAATTGGAGAAAGTAAATAATAATTAATTAAGGAAATCATAATTTTTTCGTTGAAATATTATTATTTATTTTCAATTTATTAGCAAAAGATTATTACCCATTCCATTAGGCTTTATTCTTATAATAATGGCCTAGCAATTAAATAATGGCTTATTCAAATTTATATTTATAGATAAATGCACACATTCAAAATCATTCTAATAATAATAGAAATCATATGAATTGTGATAGAAATTAGACAATGCAAAAAATATCGGATAAAATTTTAATACGAATTTCAAATAAATAAAAATATTAGAATTTATAATTTCTACAATTCTAATTTTTAATTATATATTAGGCTTATTGTGAAAGCGCAGTTTTCCATCGAATATTATTGCAAAACTTTTGCCCTTATACAATTTAATATAACAGATATTTGTTATGATAGATAATAATTTGCCTCAAATTATTCGCTATATTTGGAAGTATTAATGAAAGAATAGATAAATAGAATTTTAAAAAAAAAAAACTAATTAATTCAGTCTGAGTACCATCTCTACAAAGTTTGAATTTAAATAGTCCTTTCCCAAACTGGAAGGTTTAGGAAATTTTACAGAAAATAAACAAAAATATTCTTAAAATTTCATCGATCATTCCATTTCTTTTTCCTTTTGATTTAACAAAAATGACAATTAAATGATGAAACAATGGAAATGTCTAATTCAAATTAAATTATGCAATTTTTTTGTATTATTTCGATTTACGTAGATAACTAAGTTAACCAATTTTATTATAATTCGAAATAAACTATCATCAATTATTGTTTTATATAAAATTTGTTTAAATTAAAAAAAGATGAAAAATTGTGACGCAACTACTTCTTCTATATTGAAAACTAAGCCTAGGCGGGTTTTTCATTTTATGGCTTTTATAAGTCAAGAAATCGAAAGAAAAAAAGAGGCCAGACTAATATTAAATTAGATGAGAAAAATTCTGCTTGTCAAGTTGCAATTGTCGTAAACGATCGCTTTCCATTATATGGAACTTTTAAATGGTTGATATTAATGCTCGTTTTTAATATTGCAAAAAAAGCCATTATATTATTTTATTTCATTCATTTAATCAAAAAAAAGCATATAACATGAATGAATGTTTTCATTCATTTCAATCAATGTCAAAGTTCGAAATTAATTTGAAATGAAATGAATAATTCTTTTGCGATAGGGCAGTATTGCTGAGAAATCGCAAAATTCTATTAATTTTTCAATTCAAATTTTTAAAGTAAAACAACTTAAATTTACTAGAGTTTTTTTAAAAATTGAAATCAATTAAGGATTGAAGAAAAAAGGATAATCAGATAATTTTCTTTTCATTCTTTATTCAAGAAATTTCCCCGAATATCTTATCAGGATATGAGAATGATAATAGTTTAAAATGATATGATAATGACGACGAATATTAAATGATAGTTTTAGTATTCAAAGTAAAATTATTAGCAAATGTAATTTTATTTTATATTCCAATTCAAGGTGAATTAAATTTTACTACTTCCTATAAATTCTAAGTTTCAAATTAATTTTTCGTTTTGCAATCTTCTCCTATGCAAGATGTAATTGTGATAAGGTGATTCTAGCAACAATAAGTAATGATATAAACTAATCATATAGACTTCAAAATGATAATGCTACCAAATTTTTTTTATCATATCGGATTATTAATTTTATTCTATTAAAATAAAACTTATCCAAATTTTGGATAAGTTTTATTGATTGTTTTTCAACACATTTCAATACATTTATTTTTCTTGCTGTTATACTTATTATCGATATCTGTGGAAAACTAATTTTTCTTCTCTTCGCTGCGACTATTTAAGCATTTTCGAATAAATTTGAAAATGCTTGAATGAGGAAAAATAAAATGGTAACTAAAAAGTTTCATTAACGAAGTAAAAAAATGTAATTGGAATAAATGCTTTATTGACTTCAGTCAAATGTCAAAAACTAAAGTTATTTTTAAGATAAAATATTCCTTCCCTTATCACAATTACATCTTGCATAAGAGAAGATTGCAAAACGAAAAATTAATTTGAAACTTAGAATTTATATGAGGTCGTAAAATTTAATTCACCTTGAATTGGAATGGAAAATAAAGTTTGCATTATTTATTTGTACCATATCTAAAAATTTTTTTACTTTCAAAATTTTTATTATTACTAATATCCCTGATTTGCCTGTAATGGTAGTAGTGATAAGGACTAGCATTTATTACAACAGTAATTGATTAATGTTGCATAAAACAAATTGCTATCATCGTTATCATAACTGACAATAACGAAATAATAATTTTCATTTCATTTTCAAAAATGTCATAGCAAAATTAATATGTGTATAATATTTACAAATTATCATTTTCATTATTGTATTACTTGCTTATGGGAATTTATCAGATTGATAATATGCATTTAATGATAATATGTACTTAATGCTATAAATGATTTATTTTCTTTTAATTCATCATTTTTTTTTCATAAATAAGATTATTAATTTTCAAGGTATTTCTAAAACAATATTCCAAATTCGATTGAAATAAATTACAAAAAAAAAATTAGAATTGTCAGATATGTCATATCGTCGGATATATTATATCATTGGCTACTGCTATTGCAATATAAATTCACATTTTGGTGGTATTTCTCTAAAAAATTCATTTGAATTTCGAAGCAAATTAATGAATTCGATTGGCAGTTACAAAGAAATAAAAAAATAACGGCCCATCAAAGCCGCATAAACACGACACACATGTTACACTGACGGTAGATAAATTGAATATTCATGTTATTAATAATTAACATCATCATATTCATATTGTTATGGCACTATTTATAGCAAAAAAAATTTTCTTAATAATTACCAATGTTTTAATCAAACCAAGAAATAATCTCAACGGATGAATGATCAGCAATTTTGGTTTTCCCTAAAAAATTTTAAATTCTCTTCGATTATTTCAATCAATATTTAAAATAATAAACAAACAAACATTGAAAATGACAATATAATTTTTGATAATGATAATTTTTTTATGATAACATCTTAGTTTTTTAATTTTTTCAATAATTTTTAATGATAATTTTTATAAAATAATAATAAATTTTAGTTTTTTAATTTTTAATTATTTTTGATCATATTTATAACATAGTGTATAATTGTAATCAATAAAATAAAAATTAAGACAAGAAAAACGAGAATAAAATTACTTCGAGAATACATATAATTAAGGATAGAAAGGGAGAGAGAGAAGAGAGAGAGAGAGAAATTGCTACATTAGTTCTGATGATAGTCTTTCTTTATATTATCATAAATATCATATTTTCATCATCAGTAATTCTAGATGGAACTCGCTCAAACAGTATGCAAAAATTATTAATCAAAATCGTTGTCTACTAGCTGAATATTTTAAGAGTTAATTAATAATTAATTACCTAAGCAAAATTCTAATTTAAAAAAGACGAAAACAACTTTTGTGGCTAATTTGATTTGTCTTTCGTATTTATTTTAATTATTTCATTCCGAACTTCTTGATCTTTTTTCACAACCTTTCTTGGGATTTGATTTACATTAGCACATTGTCATATATTCAGTATTGTATTATCAAATAGAGTATACAGAACGCACAAACAATTAAATCTGAAATTAACTTTTGCAATGGATTATTTTGATATTCAAATTTCTTTTAAAATATACGAAGAATAAACCAAAATGATTATTTCAACTATAATTATAAATAACTCTTAAACTTTTTGTTTGTTATTAACATTTTCATACTTTTTATAACTGTGGATAAAGGAAGAAGAAAAATATTTTATTACTATATTTTATTAGATTTTAATCAATAAAAATTTCGTAAATTAAATTAAATAACAAGAGATTAGGACAGCTAAAGACTGGCATTAAAATTTAGAAAGAAAAACATACTACAAAGCATACTTTTTCATTTCAACAAAATTTAATTTTTGCTTGATAACTTTTTGAATTAATCACCAAAATGATAAGAAAAACTAAAAATTCATAAAAATCTAAAATGAATTTCGAAGATTTTCGTATTTGCTTCACAAAATTTTTAATCTATCTTTTCTCCTATACATTGATAAGTTTTGTAAGAATATTTTCTCCACTATACCACCTGTTTGAAGGTAAGATTCACTTTGCACCATTTTATCAATATCATTTTTCTGATTTCAACACTGCATGTATCAATAATGAATTAGGTTTTAAACGAAAATCTAGGAGATGACACATGTTGAATAGTATTTCATTTTCTAAAAATTTCTCATCGTTGAATTTTAGTAAATTAATTGATATTTACCTTCACATTTCTTTATATCTGCTTATCATAAATATGCTAAAATTATTTTGCTAATTTCAGAAACAATTAAAGTCAAATTATTGGTATTAATTTAAAAGTAATTTGTTTTTAAAAAACAAAAATAGAATGATGATGACATTTTTGATATGTACTGTTCATGATGATACGAAAATTATGTTATGAACATTTATTGATTGATCATGATGACACCAAAACTATACTACTGATATCGTATCGGAAATTGTTTTCTAAATAATTCGTCAATTAATGAATTTCATTATTCCTAATGTAATGAAATATTTATCTTAATCGTCTTTATTTCCTACTATCGAATTTTATCTTTAACATTTACAATATTGTAACGATCATCCCATATGATAACGAAGATACGTAATTTCGACACGTTGCAAAATAATCTCATTATAAAAAGAATTGTCATCTGTAGAAGGGTTGTTCTGTTACCTTTCTTTCATCTTTTTTTTGTTTTCTTTGGGCATTAATTATGAGTAGCCCTTTCCGACTCAATTGTCAATACTCCAACAAACTTGGATAACTTATTTACAATCAAAAGTTATTTGTCTATTCGCTCTATTTCAATTGCATTATTCATGATCTTTTATTATTTCATGCACATTAGTTATCGTATCTATCGTAATATTCTTTATTCACAACTTCCAATCCTTCATTATGAAAAAAACTTTTTTGATATCAGAGATGAGGTAATGTCTACAGTCTGATTAAATCAGCTCAATTAGTCAAAAGAAAGCTTCTCGATGAAATAAAAGAATTTAATCTATCAACAACGGATTGAAATCTATCAAGAGAAAGAATTATGACGCCAGTACGAGGTCAAGAAACGAATTATTAAATAGAAAATTAAACGTCTCGAACTTTATTTTGTATGCTGAATCAATTAATCAAGTTTGGCTGAAACTTAGTCAAAAAAAAAGACAATGTCTCAGAAGAAAAAGATGAAAAATATGAGAAAACGACGTAACAAAAATATCTTGCCTCAAAGAATGTCGGAAAGAAAACCGCCATTATTCTAAGTATTTGTTTGATAATTTTTTCGAGATAGCGATACAACGTTCAAGCCAAGCAGATACTAAAGAATCAACTGCATTAAGCGAGGCACTATCAATCATTTATCACTCAACAATAAACTTACCACAATCTTCAATGGCGATCCAAAATTTTGACGAGAATTCTGGAGCAGCTTCAATGCAGTATTGCATCTTCAAAAAATCCCAGTGATTCAGAAATTAAATTATTTAATTTCATGTCTGAAAAGAGATATTCTATTACTGTGGAAGGTCATGATAACTGCTCCAGAAAATTATACTGATAAGAAGCATATTAATCAGCAAAATGGCAAATCTACAACAATAAAGAAATGCCATTAAAAAACAAGTTTCATTCTAAGAAGCGAAACGATAAAGAATCAGTCGTTGAAACGATGGAAAGAATTCTCTGACAAGTAGAAGCAATAGGAGAGAACTTAGAACACTACAATACTAAAGCAATAATCGAAAATAAATTGCTGCTACGAGAATTCTTCTATGAATCTTGGCTAAAACCTAACCCACAGAAAGATTGGACCAATGATAGCTGAAACTTCATGAATAAATGTAATCCATACTTACAATACAATATCTGTAGAACCGATTTACATTGCAAATGTCATCACTACTCCGGATATAGATCAGTTCAGGAAGTGTGAACTAACAAACATTCAAGAACAATCTATTAGAATGATTTAAACTAAATATCATTAAGAAAAAAGGAAGATGCCAAGTCTGTTGCGGTGGAAATAATCAAGGATCAAGCCAAAAAATAATTATGGACTTTATTTTCGCTTGATTAAAATTATTAGTCAAAATACTTCAGAATGATAAAAACTCAATTGATACAATGAAGCAATTCAGGAATAATGCAATCCAACACAGTTGAAGAAGTATCGCCTGGCATCAATCAGATATATATGACATTTTAGAACTGAAAATTAATAGTTTACAACTGAGAATTAACCGAAGATTCATAGGATATCAAAGAAGTCGTAAAAATCGAAATAACCTTTTACTATCATCAGGGTGGTTACAGTTAGGTAATGAGTTAATTAATAGGATGGTTGTCAGTTAAACTTTGGTAGTAAAACTATTAAAAATAAATGAGCCAATAACAAAAGAGATTCAATGAAAAATTAATAATTACTGATTACAAATTCGAAAATACTAAAATACATCTCGTCGATTTCAAAAGTGAAAAACAAGCAAATTTGAAATTGAACAGATCAATGCAGAATTGAAAATACTTTCGGAATCAAAAAAAATCAATCCAGCAAATGTGAAGCCCAATACTGAAAACTTCTGGGAAGAAATTATGCTACGGAAAAGAACTAATAAATGAACTAGAAATTTTGACATTTTGACACAGAAATAATAGAAAAAAATTATTAGAATTGCCGACATATTGGAAATTAATTATTTTGGTATAAGTATTCTTGCATTGTCAGTAATAGTAATCACTGTTAAGTTGAAATTTGATTTAATTTTTTCAATAGTTTTAAATCTTCAAAGACAAATTCTGACTATTCCCCATAGGATTCGTTCAAATTCCCTCATCAAACAAGGATGCAAAGGAAATATCCATTAAACAAAATGTAATTAGACGAAATTTATTTCGCTATGATCCAAAATTCCTCGCTCCCGAAATATTTCAGCTTCTTCATTAGGAATGTTGGAAAAATTGAAATATTTTTAGCATAACTGTTTTCGAATAATCAAAGTATTGTGTTTTAGAATATTTTCTAAATGATTTGTCGCTTAAATGGATATAAATGAATATTGCTGTGTCTAATTATGAAACATTTATGTTGTTTTCGTCTTTTTCTCCTATTATTGAGCTTTATTATCTAAAATAATTCGTTAACAACATAATCAAGATAATACCAAAATTATGTTACTGATATCTACTGATTGATCATGTTGATATCAAAATTATTTTGCTGATATATCTATTGACTGATAATCCTAAACAAATGTTACCACATGAAAACTATAGAGGCCAAGTTAACTATTTATACATGATGGAAATTAGTTGAAATCTTGCAAAAAATGAATTGAAATCTCCCACACTTATCGTGATATAGTTAAACACAGTTGAGAATATTTTTATAAAACCGATCTTTGCTTTCTGTTTAAATAATATTTAAAATATTGATCTAATTATTTTAGTACCAAAATGGTAATAACCAGGTATCTTATTAGGTATCTTAATAATTTATTGCAAAACTATAAGATATGAAATAATTGATGTGACATGTTACTGTCATTGATAATTATTGCATAAATTTCATTATAACTTCTAGCTTCAAATTATTGATACTATCGTTGAAATCGCGAGAATCAGAGAATTAGCAATTCCTTTATTCGTAACTAATATTGTTGAGCATATATTGTATGTGCGAAAGTGTAAGTTAAAATTGCCGCCCATTTGTATCAATGAGCCTTAACAAAGAGCTTCAGTTGCACCCGCTAACAAAGGCGCTATTTCTTGTAGTCAAGGAACTGTACCAGAATCCTTCTTAATCTACGCGGAAGAAGAGAATCCTATTTAAACAAGGCGGTTAGACAGCCATATCGGGCCTTATTATATCTCCTTTTTTCCTTTAATTATGTTGTCATTATCAAGATTGTCTAATTAATATGATTGAACTTATTTTACTGATCTTAAAATTGATGTATTTGTTGATGTATTATCAAAATTTATTGTAATAAAAGTTTTAATTTACCTAAGTTTGAAATACTATCATCGAAAGATAGAAATAACTCTCAATTTTTGTTGTGGTTGAAAAACAGCGACAAATATTATTTTTCTAAAACTTAATTAAAACTTCCTACGTTTTATGTAAATTAAACCAAGCCAAGTTTCAAGAAGTTCACTCTCATTCAGTACATGTTCGAAAAACTAATTTAATGTATTGATTTTTTTTAGAAGTGATTGTTTCAACTGAATGGATCATAGCCATCTAATTTGTATCATTTATACTGTAACAGAAAGAAAGGTACAGAGTATAAATATTAGTTCAAAAAATTATTCAATCATAACGGCTCAGACATAGAATATGAAATTCTGTTGCATAATTTTTTAATTATTTAAATTCCCTTCCATCTTTTACCCACGTAAATTATGTATATTGAATTGATTATAGGGAAAAAGTGCATTTTTATACCGAAAAAATCTGATTAAAAATATTAATTCTAATCAAAAACATTTGAAGGACAAACTTAAATTGCATCGCATAAATTTTTTTTTCGTTTTTGTTTTTCCAATTTTTAAGCAAACTTTTGCCGTCTTGAATTTCATATGAAAAAAATTAAATATTTTTTGTTTTGATTTGCTTTATCCGATTGTAAAGTATGATTTGCCAAAATTATTTGTTTTTAATTTCCCATTTATTTTAACGCTGTTCGGATGAATAAACATAAATAAATTGTTAATATTTAATAAAAGCAAGCATTATTTATTTTATTTAAAAAAGAGAAAAATTAAACATAGATGGAGCAAATTTATGACAGATGGCAATAAAATAAAATTTTTAATTCTTTCATTTTTGTTTTAGAAAAATTCAATCGCATACATTTTTCATATTGTGAATATAACGCCTAATATGCTATTATTTCTTAACTTTTTTTTTCAAAATTGCATTAAAACAAATGTACGAACAAATTATAAAATGTTATAAAATGTTTATATATCATTTTCTTGATATGATTGCAAATCATCTTTTAAACATTGAATAATTTTTCTGGAATAAAAGAAGCACGAGAAATTTGGTTGTCTTGAGTTTAATGTTTTGCCGGTGCAATAACTAAGACATTCTTCTGGTAAATTACTGAAATTAAAATCTCCTTTAATAAAAATTTTAAAAGAAAAAAGTTAGCAAAAATTAAAACTGAACAGTAATTTTGATCTGAAATTTGAATTTATACAATATAATGAATTGTTAAAAGATAATACTGACAATAATATTATCTAAATGATAATGTGATAATTTACCTTTTAATACAGCAATCACTCTGGCCGCTCATATGATGAGCACATGTCCATATTTGTCGCATATTTCGTTTGCATTGCCTTCCATACGACAGAAACTATAATCAATAGAAATAAATAAAATTAAGTTTAGGGAAAAAAGAAATTGTTGTTTGAAAATATTCTGAGTTACAAACATAATTGAATAAGTTTATTGAAATTAAATTTAAATCTTATAATCTAATTTATGGTTTGATTAAATGTTAAGAATGAAGGATTGTCATCATTTGTCCTTTTCAGATGATTCAAAAGTATGCTTAGCGGGTAGTTTTGAGATTAACATAAATTTTTCAAAAGATTTTTTTAAACGAAAACAGTAAAAGCTCACTTTTATTTGAAGATTGAAATAAAAAATCACCTGAGCAGGTGTCATGCTGGAAATGCCACTTATACTGCAAAGTTGTTTTGTACAGTAATTATCACCAATTTCTGCGATGCAACACAGTTTGAAACGTTCATCTGCTATACTTGGCACCATAAGTTCCTCATTTCCCAGGTGATAATTATAAAACATTTGTTGCAAATCATTTGCTTCTACTAATGTCATAAAAATGACGAATAATATATTCATTTCTGAAATGATCAAAATAAGTCTCGACGATATAAAATGAAAATTCAATTTCAAATTGGCTTGCTCTAATTGCTAATGAAAAAATAATGAACTGAAAATTTTTAACGAAATCAAATGAGTAAAATAAAAAACTTAAACATAAAATTTAAATAAAAAATCTAAAAATAGCTATTTTAAATCCTAATTTGTTATGGAAGGGACGAATTAATATTTATGAAAAGGAATTGTTTGGAAAATTTAAAATCAATCAGATTATATGAATGAAATTTAAAAATTGCCCAGATCATCTAATCAAAGTTCACCCAGGTTTACCTAGTTATATCTAAGAAGCTAATCCAGGCTATTTAAATCTATTTCAAATAATCTATATAATTTTATTTTACAAAACAATATTAAGTTAAGCAATATGCAGAAGCAATTAATTCTCGAAACTATTTGAAATCATTGATTTGTAAGACTTCTGATCGATAATTTAATGCCAAATCTATGATTATATATGTTTATCATCATATTTATTCAAGAATTTATAACATTTTTAGCAATCAAATATGGCTATTAATTCTTTTCACACCAAAATCAATATCATTTGTTTTGTCCTAAGAAAAGAAAAATAAAGAAAGCGTCATTTTATTATGATGTTTCAATCTTATAATTTATTACAGCTTTTTTATTAATCTTTCGTTTAATAAACAATGGAAGAAGAAAAAAAGAAAAAGAACGAATCTTTGATTTCAATCGTATTTCTCCGATTTATTTGCATAATGAAAGTCTTATTTGCAATATTTCTTCGTCAAAAAAAAAGTTTTTTAATGAATTTTTATTATTTCACCTATTTTTTTCGTCTTCGAGCAATAATTTTTTTATTGGCCAAACTAATTTTCATTTCAGCCAACGAAGAAAGAAATAATTGAAAATGAAAAAATCGAAGAAAAGAAGTTATTAAAACGATGGCTAAATGACTTTTAAAAATGGATCAATTAAAGTCTATTAGAGGATGCCTAAAAGTAAACGGATGAAATGATTGTACAAATTTTTATTAAGAATTTAATTGCTTCAATTAAAAATATGTAAAAATAAAACATATTGCAATTTTACAAGAACTACAAATTTCATTGTTAAAATAATTGCAGCATTTAATTTTAATCATTCAAATTAATAATTTTTTCGTTTCCTTAAACCACTTTAATTCAATTTAAAGACACAATTTCAAATATTTGAAATTTCTTTATTTTATTTATATATTTTCATAGTATTTAAAAATTTCAGATAACAAAGATTTTTTCCGCCAATTCAGTCTGATTTAATTTTATTCATTAAACCGATGCTACGATAAAAATATTTTGAATAAATTTGGTTTTCTGAATATGATTTATATGAAGTGATTCTAGTACAAATTGGCTTATAATAATTTTCGAATGTTTGTACTTCTATTTTGCGATGCTTTCTTCAATAAATCTCAATTGAAACGCCAAAATGAAATTTCAATAGGAACAAATATTATTGCCAAATAAATTTTATTTGATTTAATCATCGGGAAATTTTTTTTATTAATTTTGAAGTTTTTTTTAAATTAAAAACTTGTTTTAAACATATTTTTAATTTGAAGTTTCGTTTTTTATTCTTTTCAAAGTTCTTTCGCTGATCTTTTTTATTAGTTTCGAGTTTTTTAATTAAAAATCGTTTCAAAAAGCATTTTTAATGATGCATTCAGTGGTGGAAAGATCTGAAAATAGCACCGTAAGAGAGAGGAATGAAGAAGTCAGATGAAATTAACTGATTTTATTTGATTTCCTTCTTTTCCTCTATTTTATATCTGTAATTTAATTTCAGTCTTCTTCTCTCGTATTGAGTCTAATTTTAATATTTGTTTCCTTTTATATTAAATTTAATTTAACAATGCTTTGCAAAGTATGCAATGAAAATTAATTAGTTCGAGTAGATTAAGCATGCAAAAGGATAGAGGAAAAAATAGCAAAAAGCAAACTTTATAGGACTATAAACAATAAGAGAATAAGTTAGGGATAGAATAGGATAAAGTAAAAATAACAAGGATGAAGCTTTATAGAATTATAGGAATATTTGGTATAAATCATTTATTGATTAATTTATATATTTCAAAATGAAATATTAGATTTAGCTTTATTTTCTTTAAATTAATTCCTTTCTTTTTTTAAGAATAACAAATTACTGTAATTTTTTCAAATCTTTTTTTAAAATAATTACTGATCAGATATATGAATAGGATCAAATGAAAGATAAAAAATTTGATGAAGATTTTTAAGATAATAAGCAATTATCACGACAATATATAAATGATGAGTGATAACAAAGTGTAAGTATATGGCAAATTAATAAGATGAAAATGAAGATTAAAAAATGATACTAATACGAAAAATCCGCGGATTGTTTTTCAAATACACTTTTTTGATTAATCATTCAGGGATTCAAATATTAATAAATTCTCTGCCAATTTGATCAATTTTTGCAAAATGCATGCAAATTTTTTGAGATATTTAATTTATGAACAACTTTGTTCAGAAATAATAAAGAATTATCACACTTAAATGTGCAAGTGATAACCGATAACAAGACATAGTTATGAAATGATAACACAGCATAATTATTAAAATTGCAATAAAATAATTTTTCAAATTAATATCAATTAAATTATGTAATAAATTTTACTGCATTATTTCATTTCTTTTTTGCTTCTTTTTGAAATCTCATATACTGTGTTTATTGAATTTAATTCTAATTAAAATTTTCGAAATTTTTTTTCTTCTTAGAACAAAAAAAAGTTATTATTCTCGACAATATCATCAAATATATATGTCGGGGTCATCATGAATCGATATTTGATAGACCAACAGTACATATTTATGCGATCCTCACTCTTCTCTTCTTTTCTCTCGAGATCATTTTTATATTTTATCTGTTATTTGTTCCTATTTCTTGACCTACTACCGCGTCATATGTTTCTACCTTCAACAATCAAATTGTCAATTATTCCTTTTGTATACATTAATAATACCTACGTAATAACAAAATTTTTAAGTCTAATCAATTTCTAATATTTAAATTAATTATTTTCATCTTATCTTAATTTATTCGAGCATTTAATTTCCTTCTAAAATTTAACATTTCAAACGAGTTATTTTTCTATCATTAAATTGATTACAATAATGGTAACGCAACTGTATTATATATGAAATATTTTCAATTTTATGAATTTATTCGAGAATATGTCAGTCAATCATCAAGATTTCACTTTTTACTCTTACTCTCGAATTGTTGCGATTAACAAATTTATAAAATTAATAAAATTTCAATTTATATCAATCGGTTACTTTTTCATATTAGCACTTCATGTTTAACAAAACATCCATTTATCAGAACTGGATAATTTTGCTTATAAAAAAAAAAAATATAGAAGATTGGCCAAGTATTAAAAGCTAAACAATTCAATTCAAATACTAATAATTTTGACGAGTATATTATTACTAATTCCAAAAATAATTTTAATATTTCGTGAATTTAAATAAATCAAAAAAAATTTAATCGAATTAAGCAAATTTTGATTGCGCTAATTTGTTTTACGCTTTCCTTAAATTTTATAAATTAAAACTTTTTTACTTCCTTCTTCGCTTCCTACATATAATACATAATTTTTTTTTCTAATAAATTGAGGAAGAAATGAATTTGTCGAGAAATAATTATTTATTTTTAGTTAATTGGCGAAAAAAGAAAAAATTAAAATTCATCAATTAAATTGTATAATTTTATTTCCGTTGCCAAATTAAAATGTATTTAAAGATTAATTTTGCTTACAAATTTATTTTCTATTAAATTAATAAATAAAAATTTTGCAAGAAAAAATGAAAAAGAATATTTTTTCTTTCTCCGCTTCTCTCTCTCTCCTTTTCCATACCTTTTCATTTATTATTTTTTGAAATAACAGGTAGATGAAAGTATATTTTTTAATTCATTTTTTTTTTTAAATTTTAGATTCATCTTATGGACGAAAAAAAACTGCGATGAAATATAAAAGAAAATTAATTTGTTATCGTCTATTTATGAAATCATTTCCTTTTCTTTAATTTTAAAAAGTAAGGAATTTCTTATTGATGGAATTCTTTTTATATAAATTATCTGTAAAGTTACTTTTAACTGCTTGAATAAGCGAGGAACATTGAAGTCGAAAAAAGTTTTTATTTCTTTCTTATAATAAGTAATCGAACAAAAGGTTGTAGTTAGGAAAAGCGCTCGATGTCCAGTAATTTTAATTTGTGCTGTAATCGAATTGGATTATCTAAGTTTTTAATTAATTTCATGCATTATCGATTTAATTGTTTAAAGTGGTATTGAATTATTTAAATTTTTAATTAATTTCATACATTAGTTGCTTTATTTAAATGTAACTGAATTGAACTTCTAAATTTTTAATTGATTTCATGCATAAATAGCTTAATTATTTGAAACTTAGTTAAATAAATTTAAATTTAATTAACAATTAATCTACGGCTATTATCATAATAATATATTACTTTCATAGAAGAGTTGAAAATATCATATTTTCCGTGAAGCATCTATACAACGCACGTGATCATTTAAATTCTTTTTAAGTATCTATTTCCAGAACAATGGAATATCATCGTATGTGTATCATTGGTGGTGGTGGATATTTTGGACAACATATTGCTCGAGAATTACAAGAGCAAGGCTTTCATACCGTAATATTAGACATTAGCTTTTGCGATATACCTGTTGTGAAATTAAACGAATCTCTCACAACCCGAATAAAGGTGTGAATTCTCAAAAAAGCTAAAAGAAAGTTCAAAACCCGATCGCTCTTACAATGGAATTTTTTGAATTTTATCAAAGAAATGATTACATATCCGGTTTTGAAACATATATATTTACATAGAATATAATTTCAATCAAAAATTGAAATTATCTGAAATAGGTCAGGTAAAAGTTTTTATTAAAAAAGGTAAAACTTTTATTAAATTTCAGATTTCTAAAAAACTAATTTCAGCATTTCAATTTTCGAATTTCAAAAATCACAATAATCAATGAAGAAAATATAAGAAAAGGAATTTTGAAATTTATTTCTACTTTTAACTTTTAAAGGGTTCACTATTGGATACAAATATATTGGATCAAGCATTATGCGGTTGTGTCGCATGCTTTCATATTGCCGCTTATGGTATGAGCGGTGGTGCTTCCGTAAGTGATAATAATTAATTTTAAATATTTAATTACTAATTTTTAACAATTTTTCTTGCTATTTGCAAAAGCAATAAATCATTTGATTTTGCTTATATTTACACAATTAAGTTTTAATCATAAGAGTATTATTTATGTAATGCGCAATGATTGCTATTACAAAAATTTGATTTTAGTATATGTGAGGATAATTCTATTTCTTTTTAAATTTGTTTTAATATAGCAAATTAAAAAGTTTTAATTTCAAAGCCTAATGTATATTGCTATTTCAAAACTTAAAAAGTAATACTGAAATGAAATTCATTAACATAAATACTATTTTAACATACATCATTTTAAATTTCTCTCTTAAAATTTATTCTAATTTAGCAAATTTGAAAGTTTTAATTTTAAAACTCAAATATATGTTATAATTTGAAAATGCTTAAAAAATAATATTATTATAATCAAATTCTTTCCAAAGTAAAAATTCATATTTGCTGTAATAGAATGAAATAAATTTGATTAAATTTAAGCTCAATAAAAAGATGATAAATTTGATAAATATCACTGGCACTAAAAACGTATTGGAACGTTGTCGTATTAATGGTATAAAACGATTTATGGTATAAAACGTTCGGTAACTGTCATTTTTACTGATCAAGAATTATATTGATGCTGATGAATTCACTCCATATCCATCTAAGGTTTTTTTTAATATCTCCTCTTTATCATGAAAAAATTGAAACTCAATTAATAATAAATGATAAGGGTTGATTTATAATTATTTACCCTAAGACAAGGAATTCATTATTTTGGAAATAATTTCAATTATTTCAGTACTATTCATACTACGCAGAATCTAAAGCAGTAGCTGAGAAATACGTAGTAGATAGTAATTGTGATGCATTGAAAACATGTGCTCTCAGATATCGCGGAATATACGGCCCGGCTGAACCACGGACCGTAAATAGGACAGTGGTAAATTAAATTATTTCAATAAGAATTTCGATTTTATAATTCGATTTGAATTTTTTCATTTGGTATGACGAAATTATCAATTTTATCATTTTCAATTTATTATTTTATTGCGAAGTTCTTTTTTTTGGAATTTTTAAAAGTTCAATTTTTTAATTATTGAAAATTTAATTTTAGGATATATGCAAACGTGGCTTAATTCTTGCAACTTTTTATAAATCCCATGAATGTATTACTCAATATAGTGGAATTCATAATAGTATTAAGGTAAATAATGGAACTTGATTGTTTACTAAATATTATAGTGATCAATTTAATCAAGTAATCAAATACTTATTAAGTGCTTGCATGTTTTTTTTTATTTTATCTTTTTATTATGCAAATCTTTCAATTTGTCAGCCATATTCATAAGTAATTAATTAAATTATGCTAAGGTAATGCCAAGGTAAGATCATGTAATTTGATTGTTCAATATGATTTTAATAATTAAGATAATCAAATGTTTATCTAATTGTCCACATATTTTATCTTTATTATTATCAGAAGTCTGGAATTATGACAAATTCTTTTATATTCACTAGATATGTTTTCAAGTAATTTCTCAGGTGTTGCATATTTTAGGCTATGAGATTGGCAGAAGAAGCCTTGAGAAGAGGTACTGCTTGTGGCAAAGTATATAATATTGTTGATGGCGGTCCACCTGTTGGATCATTTAGTTTTTGGTTCCCACTTATTCGAGGTGAGCACTTTTTAACGCCGATTGTTTAATCATTCCAAATCCATATTTGAAATTAGGCTCATTTTAGGCTTTTATTCCTGGCTTATAAAACTGGTAAGAAATGGCACATTTGCTAAATGTATAGTTTTTGAAATTTTTAATCATTTTATCAAATATAAAAATTCTTTTTCATTTCAGCATTTAACAAACCATTGCCTACATTCAAATTACCGTATACTTTAGTAATATATTTGGCTATATTATTCGAAAATCTATATTATTATTTTGGCCTAGAACCATTATTCACCAGACTTGAAGTTAACTTAATGTCAATAACTAATACTTACTCTATTAAACAAGCTCAACACGATCTTGGCTATGAGCCAATTAAAAATCATGACCTTTCCGAAGTGATAAATTATTATAAAATAGTAAAAAATAAAAGTATCAAAAACGATCAAAAAATTCTAATGCCATTAGTATCATCGGGAAAAAAATCATTTGGATATTATTTTCATAATGGCATTAATTTTATTTTGCTTATTTTAATTGTATTTCTTTTTTGGCTTACTGGTGTATTATTCTCGTAAAATAATGTTTTGTTCATAGTGCTTTATCTTCGAGAATAGAAATTTGAATAATTAATTATCACAAAATATTAACAATGACATTATCGATAATTCGATATGAATCACTGTTATAAATATTTTTTCCAGTTTAATTAGCAAATAAGAATTTAATGTTTATTGTTGCAGAATTAAATTAAGTGTTTTAATAGCAAATATACTTTTTTAATAGCAGCTTGAATATTTTAGTTCCAATTTAGTTAACAAATAAGAATTAGGCATCAAATGTTTTTAGAATTAATCGTTGATCTAAACTGATTCGTAAACGATAAAATTATCATGATAATTATTAATTTGATCCTCATCACTTTCTTTTTTCATTTTGCATTTTGAAAAAATTTTTTTGCCAAAATATATTCCAACCTTTCATATTCAAAAAATATTGCAAAAATTTTGTGAAAGGTATCCTTGAAAAAGCATCTTAATATATTTGATTCCAATTATTTCATGCAATTCTATTTCATTTTAATTATTTTATTTTTATTATTCACTTCTTCAACTTTTGCTGAATTGTATTTTCCTTAGCTATTCTGTTAAGTTAAAATTTAATTTCGGAATGATTTTAATTTCTTCAATTTCATATTAACCAATATAATATATAATTTTTATATATAGTTATGTACTTCTTGCGAATGAAATAAAAATCTTTAATTTTTTGATTTCAGATTTTTACATTTTCTCACTGCAAATTAAAACGGAAGTTCAGGTCCATATTTCTTTTTTTCTTTTCAAATAGAAGAATAAACAAAATTAGATAATTGATGTTTCCGATATTTGCGATATTTTCAACAATCAGACGGAATGCGAATAGTTGAATTTTTTTGATTTCAAATTTTTTCATTTTCAAATTGAAACGGAAGTTTAAGTTCATATTTATTCTTGAAAATAAGACAATTTTGAATGAGTGAAATTCGATTTTTAGATTTTTGCATTTTCCATTTTCAGACTGAAATGGATGGTCGAATTCATATTCCATTTTGAAAATATAAGAATTTTGAATGGGAGGACGAAATTAGATAATGGATGCATCCCAGTTTATATCTATGATATTTTCGTTAATCAGCCGAAATGATAAATATGAAATTGACATTTCAAAACATAAATATAATTTCTTTTTTCTGGGCCAGAAAAACTAGAAAATTTTAAAAATTAAACTAGAAAATAAACAAATCGAATTAAACAATTTTCAAGTGAAGAAAAAATAAATTTTCAGTTTATATGAAAATTATCTTTGCCAAGGAAATCAATGACTGATTTCTTTTTGTATTTGCATAATTATTCTATCAAACAAACTATATTAAATCATAATAATTACTTCATATTGGCTCAATAATTCAATAAATAAAGGCACACAAATCAATTTTTTGTAATAAATTAATTCAAATATTAAGTTCGAATTTTAATTCAACGAGTAAATATATAAAAGTTAATTTTTTACAATAAATAATTCAAATACCATTAAATCTAAATAAGAAGAAAGGAGAAAAGAAAGAAGAAGCGAAGCGAAGGATGAAATGCTGGTAAAGTTCGAATGGATACGAGAGGTATCAGTTCATATATAATTTTTGAATGAGATGGAAAGAAAAAGGACAGAAATATAAATTACAAGTTCCTTCTTCTTGTGATGGAACTTGATGTTCGAGGTCGGTAATATGATTCCATAATATCTCATCATTATCATCGTTGTTATTATCATCATTATCATCATCATCATCATCGTCAACAATTGCATAAATATGAGCTTATAAATTAGTAATTTAAAATATAATCAGAAATGCGTTGGAAATTAAACTATCATTTTTTAACGTACAATTAATTCACAAATAATTGCATAAATTTAAAAATTTTTTCGATTTTTTTTAAACAACAAGCTACCATTCAATGTTTTGAGCCAATTATTGATTGATTGATTTACAAAATATTTAATATTTTGAAATTTATGTCAACAAAACATTTCATATTCCAAATAATCGAAAATCATCAATCAAATGCAAATGCAAAATTGTGTAATTATTTGCAATTTATTCAAAATTTTCGTTTGAATAATTTCTCCATTTTAGCTATCAAATATGAAAATTGAAATTTACAATTAAATTTAATGTAAATTTCTCATTTTTTTTCTTCTCAATTGATAATAATTATTGTCTGCACTTGCTTTTTTTTTAAATTTTATCATTCAAAAAAAGAAAAAAAAGGGACAAAGAAAAAGGAACAAATCAATTTCAATTTCATTTCAGTACGAGTGAACAATATCCAGGACAAATCAATTTCATTTCAGTACGAGTGAGCAATATATCCAGGACAAATCAATTTCATTTCAGTACGAGTGAGCAATATATCCAGGACAAATCAATTTCATTTCAGTACGAGTGAACAATATATCCAGGACAAATCAATTTCATTTCAGTACGAGTGAGCAATATATCCAGGACAAATCAATTTCATTTCAGTACGAGTGAACAATATATCCAGGACAAATCAATTTCATTTCAGTACGAGTGAACAATATATCCAGGACAAATCAATTTCATTTCAGTACGAGTGAACAATATATCCAGGACAAATCAATTTCATTTCAGTACGAGTGAGCAATATATCCAGGACAAATCAATTTCATTTCAGTACGAGTGAACAATATATCCAGGACAAATCAATTTCATTTCAGTACGAGTGAACAATATATCCAGGACAAATCAATTTCATTTCAGTACGAGTGACAATATATCCAGGACAAATCAATTTCATTTCAGTACGAGTGAACAATATATCCAGGACAAATCAATTTCATTTCAGTACGAGTGAGCAATATATCCAGGACAAATCAATTTCATTTCAGTACGAGTGAAGCAATATATCCAGGACAAATCAATTTCATTTCAGTACGAGTGAACAATATATCCAGGACAAATCAATTTCATTTCAGTACGAGTGAACAATATTCCAGGACAAATCAATTTCATTTCAGTACGAGTGAACAATATATCCAGGACAAATCAATTTCATTTCAGTACGAGTGAACATATATCCAGGACAAATCAATTTCATTTCAGTACGAGTGAACAATATATCCAGGACAAATCAATTTCATTTCAGTACGAGTGAACAATATATCCAGGACAAATCAATTTCATTTCAGTACGAGTGAACAAATATCCAGGACAAATCAATTTCATTTCAGTACGAGTGAACAAATATCCAGGACAAATCAATTTCATTTCAGTACGAGTGAACAATATATCCAGGACAAATCAATTTCATTTCAGTACGAGTGAACAATATCCAGGACAAATCAATTTCATTTCAGTACGAGTGAACAATATCCAGGACAAATCAATTTCATTTCAGTACGAGTGAACAATATCCAGGACAAATCAATTTCGTTTCAGTACGAGTGAACAATATATCCAGGACAAATCAATTTCATTTCAGTATTTTAGCATTTATTTCCCATTTATTGCCCAACTATTAAGTGAATAAAAATTAAAGAAATTAAAACGAAAAAAAAGAGGGAAATTTTTTGAATAAAAGAAGATGAACTAATATTTAAATATCAGAAATGATTATCTAACAATTGAATATATTGGAATTGGTATAATTAGAAGTGATAAAAAATGTAACTTACTATTATTTCATGTAATTTTCCGAATTCAATTCTTTTATCAAAAAGTTTATGCTAAAATCACAATTATTATGCCCATAATAGCTTCAGATATTTTTAATTGAAATTTTCGTCAATTTGAACTTGTAGATACTATCTAGCAAATACCTCAGCATCATCAGCTATTGGGTAGGTAATAATTTATCAGCATGATTTTTGGGCAGGTGAGAAATTTTTGTGCATATATTTGATAGTGGTGGGAACAGATGGTGATACTAAGTGGAACAATCTCGATGAAAACTCTCTGCTTTCTAATTTATATTTTCAGTTGCTAAATTTTTGAGGTTATCGATCCCTTATTGAAGAATGCATGGTAAAAAGGATGTCCTTCAAATTGATTTTAAAGATGAATTCAAATTGCTAAAATGCTTTGAAAATTAAGCAAATGTAGAAGAGAAATATTTGACTGATTTGAATGAAAGGAATAATCGAGATTAAACTTTAAGATTAGTATGAAATGATAATTTCTGATATTTGTTATCAATGATGACTGAATAGCAGGAAATGTCAACTGTGAAAAAAAAATTATGCTTTACTCCTTGGATGACCTTGAACTTCAGGATCATTTGATAAGTAAGTAATAAATTTTTTTGTTGAGACTTAGCAACATTTCACAATTAATTTGGCATAAGATAATTAATTAAGTTTCCAGTTTTGAAAGGAACGAGAAATGAGTTGGAAAATAGAGAATAAATAGAAGTTTTATTATTTATTTTAAATTTCTTTCCCACTTCTTCCTGATTCAACCATTTCATTTCATTTTTCTATCATATCATAATTTCTTTTATCATATCTATTAATATAAGTGAAAAAAAATTTCCTAAAAAAATGATTTGAAAAAATTCAAATTTTACTATTTTTAATTTTGGACTATCTATCTGTTTATACAATTTTAAACTTTGTTAATTTGCTTTTTTCATCTTTTAAACTCCAAAAAAGAGAGAATTTAAATTTGAAATGAAATTGAGCAAAACAAATGAATAAATATTACAAAATAAAGAGACTAGAATATTTTATATAAAAATTTACAAACCATAAAAATAATAATTGAAAAAAGAAGGACTTTGATATTATTCCTAACAAATAAGCGATTTCCTTCTAAATTATTATATCATAAAGGTATACTTTCAACTAAGTCACCTAATTTAATTTGTCGTTTATCGAAAATCTGGCCATTATTACTGTTATTAATATTAATCCTATTATTATTATTATTATTATTATTATTATTTCTCATAGCATAATTAGATTTTATCATTGTCTGATGATTTTTCACATTTCGCAGTTCTAATTCAACAAATTGTAAGTCGGCCAAAATTTGCGCATCTCGTTGTCTCATATAAGCCTGAAATGAATGAATTAGGTTATGGGAAAAAGAACAAATAAAGAAAAATGAAAGAAAGGAAATGAAAAAAGAAATGAAAATAAGAGGGAAATATCTGAATAATAAAATACTTGAATACATGAACACTCCAGTAATTAAATTTAATTAAAACATAAATTAATATTTAATCGAATCTTGCTCTGAATCATATTTTTGCATGTTTTTTTAAAGGAATATTTTGGACTGTTAGAAAATGATTATCAACTACTGATATACAATTTACTATTCATAATTATTGTTATATAATGATTTTGATTTATTGAGCTGAAATGTCATCTTATTAAATCAATTATGCAGAAATAGAATTACCATTTCTCGTTTAAGATGATTGAAAACATCATTCCATGATCGAAAATCACCATATGAAGTTTTTTGCGAATCATTGGAACTTATTGATCTTGACAGACCTGAATCATTCATTGTATCATCGTTTAGCATCATTGGTTTCATCATTGATGGTGCGGAATCAGAATCATTATTGGCTACGGTGCATGAATTTGTCGCATCTAAAAAAAATGGATTCTATTTTGATATTTTAGATTTGAAATTACCATAAATTTCGATTTTCAAATCAATATTTTACAAAAGAGAAATGATGTAAAATATAGTAGTTGTGATGAAACCTGGGAGGGTTGAAAGTTTTGAGAAGGTATGTTGCAAGATTAAAGATTACTCTTTGCTTCAGAAAAAAATATTTTCTTTTTGTTTACCTTTCATTTTGATAGTTAATACTATAACTAAAAGATAATAAAATTTATTTATTGAAAATGTAAAATTTATAATTATAATATATTTGGCATATTTATCAGTACTGATTAATATCAATCTTTTGAGTTTTAAATATAATTTCAATTTAACAATTTTCAATTATTTCTTAAATTTCTTTTCCTTTTTATCGTTTCTCTCTCTTTTTTCTCTGTTCTTCTTTCTCATATCATTCAAAAATCTTTGTATTTTTTTCTAGAAAAAATGAATGTAAGCAAAGATAAAGAATGATGATTTTTTTTAGAAAAAAATTATACCTTGATTAATAATATTATGATCATAATGAAAATTATCAAATTGATAATTTTGCTCATCATCTGGTAATTCCAGGGAATAACTGGCATCGATAAATGATCGCTCTGATGATAAAGATGTCGTCGGGATTTCATTTGGTTCAATTACATTTGAAGCTGACAACTTCGAATGTAACCGACCAGGTAATGTTGCTGTATCATATATCCTGAAAAAAATCTATCATTTTTATATGTACTAAATCAAAATTTAAATGAATTATAATGCTTATTGATTTATCGTTTGTTTTTTTTATCATCACTCTTTATCTTTGCTTACAAAAAATGATAATAAGAGATTAAATTAAAAATCGATTAATATAATAACTCATTTAATAATTTGAAATATTGAAGAAATTAATAACTTGAAATTTTCGAATTATATTAACTAACTTTTTGAAAAATTTCTTCGTTGCTTTAAATGGATTTAACAATCCATTATTACCATTATTACTATTATCAGTACTATCACCATCGTATCCTGAATGATTGTTATATCGAGTTGTTGACATATTGTTAAAACTTAGTTTGCACGGTAATAAGCAAAATGAGATGTGATTATCGTTGCCAACACTACGAGATCTGAAAGCTATCATATCATTTGTAAAATGTAAACTTTAATGATATAAAAATAAGTTGCAAATTGCTAATGAAACATTCTGAGGAGAAATGCAATGAAAAATTGATTGTGTTTATGATAAACAAATTTTTTATTTATCAAATTTAAATCTACAATTATTCATTCTTAAAATAAAATATGATGCAAAAGTATTGTTGAAATAAATGATAAGATATACAACAAGAGAGAAGAGAAGAGAGATCGAGGAAGTGATACAAGTTATCTCTTCAATTTTAATGCTAACATTTTTAATTAAAAAAATATTAAAAATATATAAACTCAATACGCTAGTAATATGTCATCGAAGCTAGCATTTTATTAATATTTTTCAATTTTAATTTTAATATTTTTAGTTCGATTTTAACTTAATTCCAGTAAATATATTAGAAAATACATTTAAATAAAAATATTAGAAATGTATAAATATAAAATATTCAATAATGTTGCCAAATCTATAAAGAAGCTTACATTTAACAAATTTGATATGAAATTGGAAATAGAAATAGAAATAAACTAGAGGGAATAATTTCTCATAAATGTTATTATTATACAGTTTTATTGCTAGTGACCGTTAAACTTTGCATATTGCGGCCTATACTTTCTCTTATTTAATCATAATTATAGTAGTAATTTCAATAAACTTATCTTCCTTCAAATTCCTTATCAATTTTTAAAAATTACATATACTTATACAGGTTAATCATATATGTTAATATTGTTATCATTGTAATTTTTATTACGTTTACCACACATATACATAAATATTTTTTTAATGTATAAATATTTATAAAATATGCAGAATTAAATTTATATGATTGATTTAAAATTTAAATTTATAAAGGACAAGGGATATTCCGGGAATTAATAAATTAAAAACAAAATGAAATAAAGAAATTAAAATTAAATTTAAAAATACCTTTGATGTACCTTTTGTACGTTTGTTGCAATTCGATCTTTTTTTCGTTGACTTAAAGAACCATATGATCGATTTAAAGTTTGATTCTTATATAGGCCGATATTTTCTCGAATATTTGTTAGTTCATTTAAGTTCTTTCCTTTTCGATTATTTATACCTGAAATTATATTAGCATTTTGTTCTTATTTGAAATGAATTTTTTATTTATTTTTTCACACTTAACAATTTGCTTGAATATTCGTATGTATTTAAGTATCTATATATGTATTTGAGTACATATATATACATATATTAGCATCCAAATATGTTTTTGAGCACTTAGATATATCTAAGTGTTTATATATGTATGTATGCTTGAGTTATATATATATATATATATACTTGAGTATTCATTATATATTTAAGTATTTATATATATGCTTGAGTATTCATTCATATATATTCATCTGAATATTTATATATATGTTTGAATATTCATATATATATATTTGAGTAGTCGCGTAATTGTTTACGAGTACTTAGATACATAAGTTCAAAGTTTTATATATATGCCTGAGTACTCATGATATTATATATATGTAATTGCGAACTTGTGCATAATATTTCTATATAGATATCTATACATATTTTTGAATATTTATATATATATGTAATTGATTATTTATATATTTATGCTTTATAACTTATTCAAAACTTATTTCAATGGCAAATAACTTATTGACACATATAAAAAATATTGTAATTAGTCATCAAAAAATATATCTTTTTTTATGAAAATTTTTCCTAAGATTATTATAAAAATTCGAATAATTACTTTTTGTTTTAATTAATATAACTGAATAATCGAATAACTGAAATAATCAAAAAAAGAAATAGAATAAATGAGCTGCCAAAAAAAATGAAATAATGACAATTGAAAAAATCTGATTTGATCACTGACCTAATAACCTAATTTTTTTTTTATTCTCTAAAATTCTATGAAAATGATAGCTACTAATCAGTATTGTTATAATCATTTTCATAATTATCGCAGTAATTAAAAATAGGATTTCATTTAAATTAAAAATTTGAATAATTAAAAAAATTAATTAAATTACAAAATATATGAAAAGTAATACAACTAAGAATTCTTTCAATATCAGCAATATTCAAGCAATTTATTTATAAATTTATGTGCATCCTTGATTGCTCATTCCAAATTAAAAAATAAAGAAAAATTGAAACAAAAAGTTTTAAATGTAAAATGTAGACAGAAATTGAAAAGTGAAGTAAAATTGTTGTTTTAAATTCGAACTTAATTAATGCTTGACTCACGCAATGATTAAAACTTCCAGATCAATCTAGTCTTGATACTGATTTACTAAAATAATTATTTTAGTTGGCCAAAGAAATTGATATCTGGCCATAATAATAAGTTAATTGTTATTTAAGTTTTGCAAAATAATAAAAAATTCTATCATGTATTAAAAAGTAAGCAATTAATCACAATAATTATTATAATTAAATTAAATTAAGATTGCTATCATAGAACCGAAATTAAAAAGACAAAAATATTATTGACTGATGATTCAGTGTAAATTTTTAAAATTTCGAAAACCATACAAAATTAATTTATAAATTGATCACTGATCAATAGATAAGTAATGTAATAATTGAAATTGTTCAATTGGTTCTCTTCTATTTAAATTATTTATTAAATTAAAAAATTCAAAATTTATTTAAGAATTCCCGATCTAAATTTTAATTATTGTAAAAGTCTTGGAGTTTTATAAGAAACCACTTTAAGGAGAAAAAACTTTAATGGAAAAAATGCGATCGATATTTGTAGTCGAGAGTAATATGATATGACAGCTAATCTGAGAAATATTAACTGCCATGCCTATGGAAGTTCGATATATCCATGACAAAGCTTTTGCTTTTTTTTTCTAAAAACAAAAACAAAATTTGAATAATAAATAGATCATATGTATTGATTTATTGATTGAATGATTTATTGATTGATTGATTTATTAAATTAATGTTTAGAAACAAACGACGAATAAAGGAATGATGATTATTTTGCTAATAAATAGATCAAATATTTATTGAAAAAAAAAAATCCGAACAGATTTTGAAATAAATAATCAGATTTAAACAATAAATATGCCGTAGCTAATCTAATGATTTATTGATTGAATGATTAAAAATAATCAGCGAATAGTGAAACGACTACATTACAAATGAATAAATATATAATTAAGAGAAAAAAAAAAAATAATAATTTATCAAAATTTCCTTCGTATCGCAATAATTTATCACTCTCGTATAAATCGATTAATTATAATTATCAATTTCCTTTATCTATTAGTATTGCTAAAAATTTATTCCTAAAACACTTAACGTTTTCAAAAAAAATTTACCAATCGAAACAACTTGCTTTATGCTACGATATATGAATGCACAAAGGAAATTATTAAATTGAAATTTAAAAAAAAAAAGTAAAAAAAATTTGATGGATGAATGCTTGCAATTCATATGAACCGGATGTTATCATATGTGATATCTGTTATTAAAAAAAAAGTTTATGATTGCAGCCGTGAAATTGATTTTTTTATTCAAATCTATTAAACTGTTAGTGATTGTTGATAGAATTAATTAAAATTATTTAAACTTTTTCTAATGCAAATTTATCATTTGTTATTAGCAGATTTTAGAGAAATTAAATTTTATAAAAAGAATGTTAAAGATTATTGATCACTGATTAAATTGAAATAATCTAAATTCTTCCGAGTTGGTAATAGTTTCTGAGGTTAATTGAAATTAAATGAACTGATCTTAAAGATTATTGATTAGCAAATTTTTCGAGTATATATTTCTTTTTTTTTAATTCTTATTTTCCTTACTTGCGGAAATATTCAACTTGTAATTTTTCTATACCATAATGAATCTGTTAGGTCAATAGCAACATAAAATCGAATAGAAAAAGAAACGATACTGACGAACGATACTGAATGATCAATTTTTACAATTTTATTTTGGTTTTGATAAGATTATCTTTGATATTTTCTAACAATTATTCGTTATAAAAAATATTTTGTAAAATTGAACAAACAATTAAAAATATAATAATTACTAAATTGAATGTCCACTAATTTCAATTCAATCAATCAATTATTCAACCAATCAATTATTCAATCATTCAATCAATCAATCAATCGATCAATCAATTATCAATAAACAATCAATTACTTATTTATTCATTATGCAAAGCATTCGAGTGAAAAAAAGAAAAAGAAAAGTTTAAGTTTTGCTTTTGTTTTGTCATTTTTTCCATTTCGTAAATAAATTTGTGGAAAAGTGAAATGCTATTGGAAATGTATTACACACAAATAACACAGTCTAGCAGCCATCATTAATCCATCTTTCTTATCTTTCGACAACCTCAGCACTTCAATTTCAGTACTAAAATTTTCATATTATCCTAGTGCTAACACATACATTATATTCTCTACACATACATTATATATGATATAGGAGAAGCAGTCCCGAAGAAAAAAGAATTTGAAATCGTAAAAACATTTGGAATTAAATTGCTTCTCAAAAAATCCCATTAAATTATTCTACGCTCATTTTTTTACTCATAAAATTTTACATATATATATATGTATGTATGTATGTATGTATGTATGTATGTATGGTATGTATGTATGTATGTATGTATTACATTATTAATTAATATATTATTGATTAACATAAATATTTATACAAAATTTTATGAATAAAAAAAAATGAATAAATTCAAATTATAGCGTAATGAAATAAGTTGTGAATATTTTTTTAAGAAAAAAAAAAAATTATCAAACTGATTTATGAAAATGATGAAAATTTGAAATTATCATTTTAAACAAAGAGAAAAAGAAACGATATTGACGATTTTTTACTATTTTATTTTGGTTTTGATAAGATTATAAAGTGATAGAAGTTTGAAAATGATAAAATGATTTCTTGCATGGTAGAACATGAAATTTTTCAGATAATGAAAAGATAATATCATTGAATCCAATTCTTCAGGGAAATTCTTAAGATTTTTAAGCGAAAAATTTGCAATATTTTGATGATAAGAATATCGAATGACGAGAATGGAGTAGCGAGAATGTGCAAACAATAACATATCATCAATCAAGAGCTCAATATAAACCGGAAATAAATTTGTATTTTTCATCATGATTATATCATTCATCAAACCGGAAATTTGGATCAAACTTTTCTAATTTCGTATTTATTTTTCGATATTCTTATTGTCGCGAAATGAAATAAGTTTGTGAATATTTTTTAAGAAAAAAAAATTATCAAATTGATTTATGAAAATGACAAATTTTCTTTGAATTAGTTTATTTTTTATCCCAAATTTTTTTAGAACTATATCATTTTTTTTAAATTTCTTCTAAATTTTCCTTAAAAATTGGAATCTGGGAAGAGATTTAAATTAAAACTTTCATCAATTTTCTTTCGAACCATATAAGTAATATCAGCAGAAGATAAATAAAAAGTAAAGGATTAAAGAAACTTTAAATCGTTGAAGAATTCGTTTCAAAAATTATCAGATAAAATCAACTTTACAAAGCTATCATATAAAAGAAATATTTAAAATCCTTTAGTAAAAGAAAGAGTAAAAAATTTTTCAGACGTTTATACTATTTTTTATCAAAGCTTTCAATTTATATGAAAATGATAAATTTCTAAGGAAAATTTAGAAGAATTTAAAAAAATGATAAAAACTTCTTTTTCTGAGTGGAAAATTAAGATTGATATTCTGATATTTACGAGAGTTTTTTTTTGAGGATGAAAAAAGACTTGAAAATGAAAAGTGTGCGTATATTTTTTTAGGAAAATAAATCGATTAAAACAAAATTTGAAATATATTTTAAGAATAAATTAATTCAAATAAAATTTTGAGAATGAAATAGTTCAAATGAAATTTGGGGTAAAAATAAACTAATTCAAAGGAAATTTTGATTCCAAACAAAAATTGATTTATTTATTCTCAAATATAATAATAATAATACCAAAACAAATAAATTAATTTAAATAAAATCTGAAGGGAAATTTAATTTAAATAGAATTTGAAATACACTTTTGGGAATAAGTTAATCCAAACAAATTCGAAATATATCTTAACAACAAGTTGCTTTAAATTCAAGTAAAATTTGAGATATACTTTTGAGAGTAAATAAATTCAAATAAAGTTTGGCGAATGCCGGAAAATAATTGGAAAATGAAAATAAAGAATATGATAGAGCTTTTATGACGACTAATATTCAAATTTTAAGGACTTATTATGCACTTTTGAAATTTGAAATTTTGAAATTTAATTAAAATTCTATTGATTAATCGATAATTGAATAATCGTTTATAACTAAATTAATTTAAATGTATCGAAGAAATTTCAACAAAAAAAAATTTGCTTAAATATCGTTTACAAATAATTATTCTATCAATGCGTATGCAGAATAGTTGTCATCTACGCTTAATTATCATTTTTGTAATAAAATGATGAATTTAAAAATTGGAAGGAAAGAGATTCACTTGTAAACGTGAAATAAATTGGAAGGAGAGAGATTCACTTGTAAACGTGAAATAAATTGGAAGGAAAGAGATTCACTTGTAAACGTGAAATAAGTAAACGTGAAATACGTAAATGTCGAGAAAATTGCTGTTAAGGAACTTTAGTTTTAATAAAAAATTAAACCGAAACTTTTTAAAAAAGGCAACTTCTTTTAAACATATGTACTTTGCATGTTGCATGCTTAGCTTGTTGCAAGTTTGCATGTTTTCATTTTATTGATTATTGCTATACTTACGTTATCTCATATCATATACTATCAATGATCAGTGACGTCAATCATCCCCACCTATTTGTCATTCTAATCAAGTCGAGAGCAAGGAATGTTTTGAAATAAGTATATACTTTATACTTTGAAAAGTTTTTCTTTTATTTTTGCAAGCAAATTTTATTGATTAAATACTTATAAAATTTTACATTTTAAGTGAAACACATAGTAATAATAATAATAATAATAATAATAATAATAATAATAATAATAATAATAATAATAATAATAATAATAATGATAATAATAACAATAACAATAATGATAATAATAATAAATAATAAATTAATATATGAATAACATTAATAGATTAAATCTTGATAGAAATTAAAAAATTTCGATATATTAAGTATATTAATAATAAAATATATGTTAGAAAAATAATAAAAAATACTTTTATCTAAATATTCATTTATTTATGCATAATTAATAAAAACTATATGTAAAATTAAATTAAATTTTGTTATTTCTCACTCAAATATGCCACTGATCAATCATACATTTGTTTAATTATTTATTTATATATCTAACTGTTTACTTAATTACTTATTTACTTACTTATTTATTTACTTATTCAATCAATCATTTCTTGACTATAACAATTATTTACTATTGAAAAAAAAACATTATATGGTCAATTTTACACAAATGTATGATTTTCCAAAAAAAAAAAAATTACCTAATTCTGATATATTAACAGATTTTGATGACTTTGATCCAGGTGTTCCTTCTCTTCGATACCTATCCATACGTATTGTATTATCATGCCTTACTGGCACTATAGTATCAATATCAAAATTTCTGCCATAATTCATTGGAATTCCAAAATTTATTGATTTTGGCAGAGAAAATCGATTAGTAGTTGTCATTGAATGATGTCTATTTGTTTCCAATGATCTAAAATTTAATTAATTATTAATTTAATCTATCAATTATTTTCAAATAAGAAAATCCTTCCACAAAATTATTTCTATGTAAATTCGTATTTTATATTCATTCCGTTGTTTAAACATATAAATTGATTGTATCACTGAATTAAATTTTTATTGAATTAAGAGTTTATTACTTAATATTATAAAAAATGCATTTTTTCCCCTTAAATCTTGAAATTTTGAATTAGAAAAATTGATTGCATAAGAAAAGAATTAAATTAATAAAATCAATCAAAATTTGAATTGTATTAAAATTAGTAATTATTTTTTATTTATCAAATAAACATTCTTTCTAAGATGAAAGATTTAAACAATTGAAAAATTAAAAGATTTAAATAAGTTCAGATGAATCAAATAACTTATTGATATATAAAAATGAAAATATTATCATAAAGGATAAAAAGGAACAAATTATTTGCAATAATAAATTTCGATAATTGGAAATTTGAGGAATCAATTTAATTTAAAAAGTCAAATTCTAAAATAGAAAAAATCAAAGTTATGATTATGGCACATTTGCTATCAGTGAATCATTGTTGTAATTATTTACAAAATTCTATAAGATAACATTTTCAAATGCTTACGACGAAGTGCACTAAGAAGAGAAATTCCAAAAAAAAAAAAAGATAAGTGTTCCGAAAAGATAAGAAAAAGAGGAAATGATAAATGATAAAACTTTTTTTAATACAAGCACTATCGCTCTTTTTGGCATATAAATGGAAGAACATAAAATTTATTTTTAAAATTAAAAAAAATTATTTGAAAAATTTTGTTATGAAATTATTTCATCGATTTATTTCACTTTCTTTTTCTAACTTACTGTTTAATTATTTAATATTACATTTGCATATTTTATTAAGGAATTCAAATTTATAATATATCGATATGTATCGATCCGTTAAAATTGTGTAAGTTTTAAGTTTATATAAAAAAGAAACAAATAATAAGCGATTTAATCATAACTGATTAGAACAATTGATTACAATCAACAGGACATGCTTAATTAAAAAATTTGAAACAATTGAACAAAACTTATTTCATACCAAACATTAGAATTATCGTTGATAACTGCTCAAAGCAAATAATTGACAAAATGATTAGAAAAAGGTCGCCGCGTAAACTTTATGAATTTCTTCCAAATTTGATCAATTTTTCATGTCCAATAAAGGAAATATATTGTTTTTTTTTTTCAAAAATTTCGAGGAATTTTTTACGAACAAATTTTGAAATTCAAAAAATTCACACTGCCATACAGTAGTGCTATCATTCATTCCTTCACATTTTTTTTTCCGATCTGCAATTTCCTGATTCCGGTTATTCAATGATAATTGATGAGATAAGGTTTTGTTTTTTGATGCTATTAGAATTTTGAAATTCAAAAATTAAATATCAAAAAGTGATTGACCGATTGATCGATCAAAATGATCGAAAATAAATGAATATAATATATATTGAAAATATTCTGATTTGTCAATTTTTGTCTAAATGTAATTTCATTAAAGATACTGAAACGGTAAAAGCTATTATTTTACCGCTTTTTTCTTCTCGTAAATTTGTCCAATTTGTTCAAGAATTTTATCTTTTGAACAATTACATTACGACTTCGTGAAATTAAAAGAATCGAAATCGATGCATTGCTCAATTCTTGTCAAGAAGTTCTTCAGGAAGTAAAAAATGTATTCATTTTAGAAATTCCATACTATCAAAATTATCAAATATATCATTCCTGCAAAAATAAATCAATCAAAAAAGTGAGAAAACTTTTATATGAATGATTATATTTTGAATCCATGTAATTTTAGGCTAGGATGAAAAAAAATTAGATCAAATTAAAAATATTATCTATTTAATAACCAGTATTGATGATCCCAATCAGAATCGATTAAATTGAAAAAATAATCAAATCATTCATCCAATATTCGACCATAAAATAGATGAGTAGTAATTCAATATTTGAAATTACTAAAAGTATAAATATTCATATATTTGTTTAAAATTTTCATTGGATATTATGTCTTTTATTCAGAAACTTCTAATCTTTTGATTGACCTTTGAAGAGATAAAAATTAGTAAAAGAATAATATAAATTTAAAAATATTAAATTTATGAAAAGTATAGATTGATTTATATTTTCGCTTTTTTTTTTTTTTAGATTCGAAATCTTCTAACCCGTTTGATTGACCTTTAAGAAGATGGAGGTCAGAATAAGAAGTATTGATTTATGAAAAGGACAGGTAGATTCATATAATTGTTTAAAATGTCCACTAAATGTTCTGTTTTGACTGACATTTAAGAAGATAGAAATAATTAAAGATAATGATCAATAAATATCATAAAAACGCATTATCATAGAATAAATTAAAACAAATTAGCTTTATCTCATTCAGCCATTTCAATAAAAAACTAGTATTATTTTTAAATTTTAATCGTTGAGTTAATCACACAGAGAGCATACAGAGAGAAGGAGAGAGAGAGAGAGAGGGAGGAAGAAAGAGAGAGTAATCGATAATGGCATAAATTATCATAAATTATCAAAAAAAGCTAAATAAAAAGTCAATTTGAAGAGAGAAGAAAATGCTTTCAATTTTTGGCAAAAATTTTGATAGAAATTAAAGTGCTGAATTCCGAATCATATTTATTTGTTATCATGCCACTTTGAAAAACTCATTCTTCCGAAATGCATTTCAATCTTAAATTGTTTTCTCTCTTTGAAAATAAGTAATTGAATTGATCATTTTAAATCGATAACTTCAATACTCGAATAATAATATTTCCTCAAGTCTTTGATATAAAAATTAAATATTATTCTCATTGGAATTTATTCATCAAAGCAAATAAGAATGAATTTAAAAAAAAATTTTTGTTATTCAAATGCTTCTTTTTAGGCTAACAAGTTTTATTAGAAAAATAATTTTTTTGCTAATGCGGAAATTTTGCTAATTCTGGAAAATAATTTTAATAAAATTTTGAGTACTAAAAATGCGATCAGTTCGATAAGAAATATTAATGTACGTAGATAGTTTGACCACTGAATAGATGTAATTTAACTCTTTGATTTTAATAATTTAAAAGCCAAGAATGATTTAAATTTAAGAGCCAAGAATGATGTAAAGGTCTCATTAAATATTTAATATATTTTATATTTGAATAAGAAAAATTTAATGAGAATTTTGAGCTAATTTATTAAGAAATTTTGAGAGAAATAAAGAAGTAAAAATTTTTTTTTGAAAGGTAAACTTTTACATTTTTTTTTTCAAATATTCGAACAAATATAAAACTTTTGATGCTACGATTCATTTAATTCACAACAAATTCTTATCTATCAATCATAAAGTTTTCAGTTTCTAAGTTTTAAACCTTACGATAATTAATTAAAAAATAATACAACGAAATACATTTGTTGCTATAAAATTAGTTGAAGAACTCACATATATCGTAAAAATTTAATTTCAATTATCGAATATATTAATTTCAAAATTGCTTCATCTTAAACTGATACTCTAAAACTGTTAGTCATTCGCCATAAATATAATAATGGAACTTGAATTTTTGTTAGATCACAAATTTGCATAGATCCAAAAATCAGTTATTTGTCAAATTTTTCTTTTCATCCTATTATTTGTTTTGAGATTTTTTTTTGATGCTAAAATAAATTGTCGAAAATATGAGCAAAGTGATAATCAGAGTTTTATCAAAAAAAAAAAAACTTTCACGGGTTCTTTAAATTTAGAGAGCAAAGAATTTACGACATTATTTGTTCTGCTGGGCTCTTTTTTCTCAATAAAAATGCAAAAAAAAAAATGAGAAAAGGTAATTTTTTCTGAAGAAAAATAGTAATTTCAGGTTTATTTTAAAGTTCTAACATGGAAAAATAACTATAATTAGATAACTAAAGATTAAATAATTATAATGAAGTAATGAAATATAATTAATGAACTTTTTATTTTTATGATTATTAATAGCCTTTATAAATGGTGTAATTTGAAAAAGAATTTTAAAATATTGGAATTGAAATACTTGGCTTATTTAAATATACAATTAAAATAAAATATCTCAGATTTCATCTTATAAAATTGAATATCGAAAATTGATAATACAGCGAATATACAGTAAAATTAAATAATAATATAGAAAAAAATTATTATGATGAATAAAATATGCAAATGATAAACTGATTATTTAAAGAGATAAGATGAGAAAGAAATGATGAAATGAAAATGCTTCTGCAATAACAAAAAAAAGTCATTTGCATATATGATAAATCAGGGGTCAAATTCGGTCAAAGAAAGAATACTTTTCTGAAGATCATGCTGTTATCATTGAAGGTCATCGAAATGTTGTTATGTTGTTGGAAGAGAAAGTTTATTATTGAGATAAATCATAATAAACCTTGCTATTTCTTTACTAATAAGATAATTCGATTATGCGGTAAACATTGATTTAACATTCAGCCAAATTAATTAATTAGGCTAATTAATCAATTAGCAAAGACTTACTTGTTGGGGCAAACAATTAGAAGATTGGAATTCAATTTTTGAAAATGATCCATTCAATGGAATAAACTACTTGACGTAAAATAAATTAACAATTAAATGACAATACATTTTTAAAATAAAAAAAATGAAAAATTACTTCTGATATTTTAATTGAATTAATGAAACATTAAAATTGTATCTTTTTGAATAAAATAATTAAATTAAAAATTCGAAATTTTTTTTCGGCCAATAATTCTTTAACTTATTTATTATACATAGAGGTAAGGGTTGAAAATAATTTTGCAAAATATGAGATTAAATTAAATTTCAAATATATGAATGAAATTTTTCCCGAGAAAAAGATGATGACAGTAATTTACAATCGAAACTGGAAAAATCTGTTCTATAATCAATTTATTTTCATTTATTAATTCTTCCTTCTCCAATACTGTTATCATTTCAACCTTTATCAATTTGGTATATGAGAAAAAATTTTTGATAAAATATAATATTTGATTTGATAAAAATTTTCAATTTGATAAATTATTCAATCTTTAAATGAAATTATTTTATAAAATATATGTCAAAAGTTTTGCATAAAAATTTTAATTTAAATATTCTCCCACACATATATAAATTCTAAACTTTTGAAATACTTTAAATAAGCTTAAGGGAAGTATTGTCAATCAATTTGAAAAAAAAAATTAGACGACAGTTAAGAAATGAGCAGTTTGATAAGAGAGAATATTTTTCAAGAATTGAAAATATACGCAGACATTTAACAAAATATCATATCATACTTTTCATTTCTCCTCCCTCTCTTTCTCTTTCTCTCTCCCTCTTCCTTCCCTCTCTTTCTCTTCTCTCTCCCTCTCTTTCTCTCTCCCTCTCTTTCTCTTTCCCTCTCCCTCTTTCCCTTTCCCTTTCTTTCTCTCTATGTATTAAATTCCAAATATGTTTAAAATATCTTAACAAAGAATGGAATAAAATCGATTAAAAACAAATTTATTTATTATATGAAACGAAATTAGTCATAAAATTTTTAGAAAATTTTATTTTTACTAAACTTTACTATACGCATAGAAATAAAAAAATGAATTGAGAAAGGAAATATTTCTGATAATAACAAAAATCTTTGAATGGAACTTATCATTTCAGAATATAAATAATGGCATTGGAAAAATAAAAAATTTTGTTCTTTTTTTGTTCAGTATTGATTATCAAAATTATCACCATGAGCAGATAATTTTTTTTATTTAGTACTGGTCATCAAAAATTATAATCTATACCAACAGTTGCCAATAACTAGTAAGTGATAATTTTGATAACTGGAACAAGCGAATGTAATCATTGCATTATAAGAGAAGAAAAATGTGATTCAACGGAATTTATTTGATAAAATTATTTTTGGATATGTTTATATCTGCAAATTTTCAAATTTTTTTTCCCACTGGACAACAATTTAAGTTTTGATAATTAAATTCAAATATAAAGTATAATACTAAAGTTATTATGACATAATATTATGAAGGAATATTTGAGAAATGATAAAAATTTATGATTGATTAGTTGTAACAACTGCCAACATCGATTTAAATAGGTATTAATCAATAGAAACAATCATATAGGTCATTTTGAGGGCAAGGTCATGTATTCGAGATGTCGAAAAAGACCTACAGGAAAGATAAATTAATTTAGAATTAAATAGAGATGGAAAATAAGTGAGAGAATTTTGGTAGGAAAAATTAGTTTGTTCTAATAATCAGTTTTGATCTCTTAATGGATAGATATGAAATCTTACAAAAATTTTCTTAACTTTTTTGATTTCCAAGATGATAATAAAAGTTGGCTTAGAAAGAAGATCAGAGAATTGAAATGTCCATTACATTCATTACGTTCTAGTTAATCATAGGAAGAAAAGTTATTATTTTAAAATATCACTAAGTCAATGATATATTGATAGATTAAAAATATTCGATCGCTTTTTCGTGAAAATCTCACAATGGTACTAATTTCAGTATTGAGTTATTTAATTTAAATAATTTAATAAATAATTATTAGCAATTTTGGCAAATTACTTTGCTATATTTAAGTGTGACAAAGTTTTATTTGAATAAAATATTAATCGCTTTATTATAAATTATTTTTAATTTTTGAAATTTTTTGTTTTTTTTAATTTGTGATTAAAATTGTTTAAATGATAAAGAGATTGATATGAAAAATTTGCTTTCCTTTCTTGTTTTTCTGTAAGTTTTTTTTAAAAAAATGTCAAGAATTATTTAGGAAATCAATAAATTGAATATATGAATACTAAATTAATTGAATATACGAATGAATATATTAATAATACTTGAAATGGCAATGTTATCGAATTTTAAGAAAAAAAAGTGGGAATTATTACATTTTTGACTTCCTTTTTTTTCAATTTGCAAATTTTAAAAATAAAATCTCTCAAATCTAAGCAAATATTTCAAAATTGATGAAAAATTATAAACAACTTTTAATCAAAATTTAATATTTGAATGATAAAATTTGAAATTTTTATTTGTTTATTTAGAAATATAATTCCATCGTATTATCGTTCATCGATGAAAATATAAATTTACATATTTTTTTCTTTTGTATTAGGTGAAATTTAAAATCAGGTCTTAATACTTTTCCCAAATTATGCAGTATAAAAAAGGAACTTAGAATCAGGTTTCGAAAAATTCAATGAATTTAGAATCAGGTTTCGAAAAAAAAAATCCAATATTCAAGCTTTGAAAGTTATTCAAAATTAAAACAAAGTGTAAAGTTTTCACATTACGAATATGTGATATTGATAAGACTTCATGCAACAGTGATAACAAATGATTTTTCTTAGAATATATATCGTACATCTTCCATCTAACTAATTATATTAATAACAAATGGCATTTGTTGATAGTTTTATTATTAATTTAATTATGCGATAAAATCATAACTATTCGACTAATTAAACAGGTGCATCTCTTAGTAAGTTCAAAACATCAAGATCAATACAATCACACCTGGATACATCGATAAAAATATCACTCATTTAATTACTTTCAATTCATATAACTTTTAATAACTAAAATTCAAGAATTATATTCTGGAATTAAATTAATAATAAATTCGAAAATTTCTCTCTTTAACATTCATTCTTTCAACTAATATTAATTTAATATTAATTAAATTAATAGTTATTTGTCGTAAACAAAGTTCGATCGTTTCTAATAAATTTATCGCAAAAAAAACGAATAATCAGATCGATAGGAAACAAAAGATTGAAATAGAAATGTTAAGTTTATTTGTCGTTTAATTTGAACTTTTCAACAAATGACCCATTTCAAATCTTTTATCTTTTATCATTGTTGTTTTTGTGAAATATATGAAATTAATTGGTTCGATGATCAAATATTTTTGTAGAAATTTCTGCTAATACTTAAAGAATAATTGAACTCAGAAAAAAAATATCTTTAATTTTTATTCGCAATTAAATAGTAAAATATAAATTTAAAAAACTTTATTTAGAAATTGTAAATTAAAAAACTTTCTATTTTATGATATCAGTTTATTGTTATAATTTTTTGCAATTTCAATTTTCGCTGTTTATATTTTTAAAAAAGTTTATGGAGAAAAATTAAAAAATAAAAACAAACCATATGATTTTTAGTCTTGAGATTAAGAATTTTTTGTTCTCTTTTATATATCCCTCTATATTTTAGATATTAGAATTGATTATTCTCTTAACTCTTATCAGATAAAAATATGAATTAGTGTAAATCAAAAATTAATTCAAAGTAAATATTAAATAATAGATCAAATTAAATCATTCCTAAATTACGATTCTTTCATAGTTTGCTTGAATTATTTTCTGTTGAAATATTATCTGATGTAATTTGGCAAAGTTATCACTGATTAATTTTGTCAAATTATCTTTACTAATAATTACAGAAAAATTCAATTCTAGTATTTAACTTAAATACTTAACAAAATATTTATTCTTTAGGGATAAAATAAATTTGATAATACTCGAAGAAAAGGCTAAAAAAAGATCAATCCTTCCTCATTTAATATATCTTGAGAAAAAATAAAGAAAAAAACAACAATAAAATGAATTTTTACATGAAAACAACTCACATTAATTGACCTCAAATGACCCTAAACGGTCGTAATTTTATTTTCTCTATTCCACATTTTTAAATTCTTTTTCCAATTTCTATCTATGTACCTTGTTTCCAGAAATTTTTTTTATTGATCTTTTCTTGAACCAAAAAAAAGGTGACAAAAACGACCAACCGTCTGCTTGGTTTTGACTAATATCGGATATGATATTTATCATAAACCGTAATTTGTGTCAACGCGACCTTTCTAGCTATGTTTAGCCTCAGAATTAACAATTGAAATTTAATGTGAAGAAAAAATCAATGAAATTATGAATTAATAAATGAACTGAAATTACTGAGAACAAATTTTAAAATTTAAAACGACTTAAATGATTTAATATAGCGAATAATGATGCACAAAATAGTTTAAATTGAAATTTGAAATTGGACCAATTTTATCAACGAAAGAAATTTGACCGTATTTTTGATTAATTTTATAAAGAATATCAAATAAACAATGAATGTACAAATGATATGACACCTTAAAAAGTTTACTTCATCAATTATCTTTCAAAATTTTCAAAAATCTTTTAAAAAATTATCGTTAATAGAATTTTTTTAAAATGAATCATATGATATTAAAATTTCCTAATTTCGTCCTTGTTGTGTTAATATTGCTATGTCAATCATTTTTATCAATTATCACTGTTAATCTATAGGAAGTGGGTGATTAAAAATTGAATTGAAAGTTAAGAAATTGAATTTAATTTTGACAAAAATCATTCTCACGAAAACGATAAGAAAAATTGAAAAGATTGAAAAAGAAATAAAAAAGACAAAGACCTATTTTCATCGTATTTTTTTCTCTTTTATGTTTGAAATTAATTCGCTTAGATTTAAAGAATTTTAAATTTGAATTTTTAAAATGGTAAATTAGTATTATTATATATTCGGTTTTACAACCTTATCATAAAAACTAATTCTTACGTTTGTTAAGTTGAAAAATTTTGATTTAAATTTAATTTCATTTATTCCTATTATTCTAAAACTCTAATGGTTTTTGATAGGTTCTTTAAATTCCTCCGATTTTCTCTCAGATTTTCTTTTCATAGCTGTTTAAAAAATTTTTAAATGAATATTTTGTAAGAAAAGCAAGAAATATGAAATTAAAAAAAAATTTCTCAAATATCCTATTGGTTGATTGATCCAGATCATAAAAATTTGATCTGTAATAACAAGGACAAGCAAATAGTCAAATGAAAACTAGGAGATTAGGTGTAATTTAAGCCTTAAGAAAGTTCGATAATAAATTTGGCCACAGTTGATCTGAAGAATATGAAGTTTCAAAATATTTCATACTTTACAACAAATCTTTTCATAATATTTCAGTATATTATTAAAATTTTAGACCAATTAGTCAAAATAGTACAACTTAACAAATGAATAAATAAATTTGACAGTTTTCAATTTTTAATTGATTACTGTAAATTTAATAGTTTTCAATTTTTTGTCAATTACTGTAAATTTGATAGTTTTGAATTTTTTGTTTATTGCTATCCAAAACTTATTATTTTTTTTAAAAGTTGGAAATTGAGTGATCGGAATATTAGCATTTTCATCTTCTTCAATAGGTACAATAATATTTTTCATAATGAATTATCTGAAAATGGAGAGATATTTCTGTTTTAAGATTTCAAAATAATATTAAAACTATCGTATGAAGTCATTCTGTCATATCAATTGATAAGTTTTATCATTTCATAGTTTTCCCTCAATTTCGTTACTGACAAATTCAACTTGTAATTATCTCGAGAAAAAAGGAAAAGAAATTAATTTCAACAGATGAAATATCAAAAGTTAAAATGCAAAAGTATAAACAAAAAACCAAGTAGATAACTTATGTTATTATAGTTAAATCAAACTGTAGATGACTAGACTAACTGGAGAGAATTTGATAAGCTTTTGTAGCATTAAACGAATTGAATTTGAATAATTTCTACAGCAATTAATCAGAATTGAATTTGACTGTTCGAGATTGATTCGACTGAAACTGAGTAATTTCTATTAGCAATTAATTGGATCGAGATTAAGTAAGTTTCTATAGTCTAATGGAATTAAATTTGAATAAGTTTCTGCAACAATTAATGGAATTGAATTTGATTAAGTTTTTTCATAGTAATTATTCGAAACGAAATTGAATGAGTAATTGATTAGATCGGGATTGAGTACTGAGTAGATTTTTATAAAATATATTTAAATTAGTCATCGCTATAATTTCATCGGTAATATTTGAGTTATCCTAAATATTATTAATTGTATTGCTGAATCAGTTAATATACCATGCACTTTATCAGTTTCTTTTATAAATTTCCATAAATCGTTAAATAATTAAATTTCTAAGTTTCAATTTTGATTGATCGATTGATTGGTTAATTGACTGATTGATGAATGGATGATTTCTCGACATTATAAATTTCTTAATTCAATGTTAATTTATGGATAATTAAATAAATAATTCTGATTATTACGAAATTGTGAAAAAGAAATATTTAATTTCCGACAGCAAGTTTTTAAACAATTTTCACTCTATTCATTTGATATGATATTTAAATCTTGATATTTCATCACGGCATACTGAAATATGAAATAAGCTGATACATCGATCGAGTTCAAATTATCTATCGATTCCTATTGTTGTTACACAGTTTAGTGTAATAAGCTATTTCAAATTATTCATGACCGATTGATAAGTCTAATATCACAGCTAAAAAAAAAATATTTTATAATTTTAAATATACAATCGGACCAATCAATAAAAGCAAAAATAAATTTAATACGAAAGTTTTGCATTAATTTTGATCGATCGATTTGTTGCTTTTTTTCGATTTTTGTAAAAAATTTGCATTGGAATGTGCTTCAATTTAAATAAAATTTTGAATAGAAAATGGGAAAAATCAGGACCAATTACACATAATAACAAAGGGAAATAAACAAAATATGCAAATTTTGATCTTTTTTTCGTTGGAATTTATAAAGAAAGATAAGTGATAAAAGGAAGATAATCTTATCTTTGTTTATAAATTTAATTTAACTATGTCAAATATAATCAATAAAATAAATTATTCGATAATCAATTGTAAAATAGTATTTCGTTATTAAAATATTCAATTTCATTTAATTTATAATTCAGGTATTGAAGTTTAAATTTTGAATGAACATTAATTAATGCTAGTGATTGAAAAATAAATAAAACATAAAAAGGAATATTGTTGGAAAGCACAATCTTTACTAACCGAGTTGATTGTCCTTTGACCTCAGAAATATCACGTTTGATGGACAAATCTCGAGCACCTCCTACTTTCCAAGTGCCAAATGCTACCGATCGGTATTGTCGTCGAGTATTGTACCAACCACCTCTAATATTTCCACCATTATCTTCAGCACTTCGATTACTATTCATCGTTTCAATTCGATTTATTTGTTCAAATTTCAATTCTCTAAAATTTTAGTTCGCCTGAAATTTGTCACACATTACATCGATTTATAAAAATTTAAAAAGAAATAAAAATTAAAATGAAAAAGTAAAATGTGAATTTATTCGAAGAAAAGAGAATGATTGAGGAAAAAATTTTGGCGGAAAAAATTAAAAGATGCAAATTGATGTGATAATTTATTTGATATAAATTGATGACGAATTACTGCCACGTACAGCATCATTTACTGCTATGCAAATTAGATGATATTTTTATTTGTTTGATCAATTCTTCGCTCTAAATTTGACTAAAATTTCTTCGTTCGATTAAGGATGAGAAATCTGAAAGAAAAAAGTATCGATGAAAATGGATAAAATATCCGCCAATGAATTAATTAATTGAAACTGGAAAAGAAATTTGAAAACTAATTTGATGGATTATAACGAGATAAATAAATCACGACGTAAAAATCTCGAATGAAAATATTACTGAATGAATTAATAGGAATTAATTGGAAATGGTAAGATTTGATGATTGCAAAGTAATTTAATGTCGTAAAAAGGAATAGATATTGCAATATAAGAATTTGATATACTTATTTCAGTACTGATTTTCTCTTAAATAATGAATTAAATTAAAAATTCTGTTATCTTTTCTATTGCAAAGAGATATTTTAAATCGTTCGTTTATTTTCTAATATAATTGAAATATGAAACAGTAATTTTTTTGATTAGATTAAAAGTGATATTAGTGGTTACCTAGCAGTTTGATAAATTTAAAAATAATGCTAATGATTATTTAATAATTTGATAAGATTGTACTTTATATTTCAAATTCTAATATATCTACTTAATTAAGTTTTATTTCAAATACAAAAAAAACTAAACAAAGAGTGAGTGAAAAATGAAAATAAAATTTTACAAGAAAGATATCAATTGGAGAAAATGGCGACGGGAATGATAATTTTCAGCGAATGATTAGCTACTGCAACAACATTCGAAATATTTTCATTTAAAAAATAAAAAAAAATTAGGTCCTTTTCCTATCTTCCCGTCGTTAATATTTATTTAATGAAATGATACAATCGAAGGTAAAATTTTTCCAGGTAAATTGAATCGTCAGATTATTTTTAATTAAATATTTAGAGGTATGGAAATTAAAATAAATATCTGCAAGCTTTTAATATCAATTATATCAGTATCAGTATGATAAGATAAAATACGATAATAATTAAAACATTTATGGAATATTTGTATTTGTATCGAATTATTACAATATGAGAAGATAATATAATATGAAATGATTCATTTTTCATTATTTATTCAAATTCTGAGTTAAAATGTTTAAACTAAAAATGAAAATATAAGAAATTACTTATGTAACCTTCGGGGAAAAATGAAGTGAATTTGTTTTGCGAGATTGTAAAGTATATAAAAATAATAAGCAACTGTTAGGTGATAATTTTGATAATTACTTAATATCTAATTAGCAACTGCTAATAATTATTTGACATGCAAGTGATTGTCAGTGACATCACAATAATTGACAAGTTATTGCATTAATTATAAATGACTGATTATTTATCAATGAATTTATTTAATCATTTCTAGTAACTATTGCATTATTGCGATCACAGATATCTTATTTCGATAATCAATTTGACATATCAAAATGAATTGGTTTAAAGATGTAATATTCCTAAGTGATAAATTTAATAAGTGTAAATTTGATTTAAATCTTAAATTTCATTTAATGATATAATAAAAACAACGGGAGAGAAAAATCAATAATTCAGCTTTATTTTTTTTAATTTAAGTTTACTTGACAAATAAATTATTCTGAATTTGATATATCATATCAGTGATTTGATAATTATGGAAAACTTGAAAATAATTGAAGAAAATTTTGCATTCCGAGAGATTTAGCAGAAAACGAATGATTAAATTTAGAAAAGTAATTCAATTCTCTTGAATATTTGAAAGATTTACTTTAAACAAATTAAATAATTTAATTACTTCCCAATAAATTGATTTTAAGAAATGAATTAAAATGTAAAAATAATTCATTACATTAATCTTCCATAACAAATGCTCAAATTGTGTTCCAAATTGATTAAATCAGTTTGAAACTCTACTCAAAAATATTCTAAAAATACCTAATTTTAAGTTAATAATTTAATTATTTTTCAATAAATTCAATTCTATTAAATATTTGGAAGATTTAATTTAAACAAACTAAAATAATTTAATCGTTTTCCAATAAATTTATCCGAAGGAAATGAGTGAAATCAGAGAAATAATTTGTATTATGTTATTAATTTTTCTCAAAAAAATTGTTTGAATTTTAATTGATCGGATTAGAATTTTATTCAAAAATATCCTTAAAAAATATATTAATTTAAGTTATTCATTTTTCGATTATCATGCAGTGTTTTTGAAGCATTCTTTCCAAACTGTTCATCCAACCTAAAACAATATTTCGATTTTGAAAAAATTGTCAGATAAATTGGTACATAAAAAAAATAAATAAATAAATTTCTATACGACAAAGAAAATTGGATTCAAATATAATAAATATGTTGATTCAATCTTGTGGTAAAGAAAATTTATCACAAAAATCAAGAAAAATTGAAAAGAAATTTGTAGAAAAGAGAGACACAGAGAGAAAGAGAGAGAGAATAAGAGGGAGAGAGAGAGAGAGAGGAACAGTAAGGGAAATGAATTTGTAAATCATTTAAAATGATCCGTAGAATCGTTAAAAGTAATTATTTACAAACATCAATTCAATGTAAATGAAAAGCTAGAAGTTAAAAAACGATAAATTAAATGATATCATTTGTTGCTTCTAATTTATCACATCTGTTCCTCCTCCTCCTTCTTTTTTTTGGATTAATTCTACTAATAAATCAAAATTAAATAAAAGTTCCTTGAAAATATGTCAATTTAAGTTATTAATTTTTCTATTAATTCATATCTTTTCTTAAACAATTCTTTTGAATAAATTACTCACACAGAATAATATTTCAACATTAATGAAAAAGTATCGGAAATTCCGAAGTGATTTTTTTGTCGATCAATAAAGTAATCAATAAAGTTTAATTTATGTTTTTATCAATAAAAAGCAAGTTTTGATTTGAAATAATTATTATTTTAAGGTAGAAAAGTATTGGAAAAGTATAAATTTAAATTATCCAATTGTTCAACAAACAATTTGTTCAATTAGTTTTTGCGGAAGAAAACAAACTTTTAAAGGAAAGTTTCATTTTTTATTAAAAATTTTGTAAGAAAATAGCGAAACATTTGTATAAGTATAAAAAATTCTTTTGATAAAAATACAAATTGATTAGAGCAAATGATTTTATCAGAAATCATTTGATTCCGATATGATAGATTGCTTGCCGGAGATTAATGTAATACATGTCTATTTTCAAATGTAAGCTAATTTGTTATATATTATCATTCTTCCTCTTTCTTTTCTATAATATACGAATCTATTATCATTTATTCGAAAACTTTATATAATATTTTAAATTCAGTTTTTTGGTATTTTTAATATAAACAGTTAATAATTAATAACAATAATAATAACAATAATAATAATAATAATAATATTAATAATGATAATAAGAATATGACGAAATAATGATAATAACGATATAAAAAAGAAAATGTTCTGAAGATGAAACACAATATTATCAAAAGCTCAAATACTACTACTGTCATTCGATATTTCATTATTAAATTTCACAAAAACTTTTATATACCTGCAGCAAAGATTGTTAATATATTTGTGACATAAACAAGAAATAAAATAAGAAATCTGTTAAAAGTTGATAAGATAAGAGAAAATTTGCATAAAAAGTATTAACAGATAAGGCACCATATTAATATTATCCAAATGCTAATGAATGATAAGACAAAGTTGTCACAAATTATTATTTATTTCCAGCGGAATGAAGTATTTGTGAATTTTTTTTCGTAGTTATTTAAATGGTTCGAGCAATTTTGATATGTTTCATTATCAATAATTAAATGTTTATTACTATTAATGTTATCGTTATCAATTTTTTTATTATTATTATCGTTTTATTATTACTGTTATTATTATTATTATTGTTATTATTATTATTATTATTATTTCTTCATATAAATTTTAATAATGCTCCGCGAAAATTTTCAAAGTTATTTTAAAAAAACTTTCATGTGGTTAGAAAAAAATAAATAGAGATGTTGATTATGTTTGATATGATAAAATCTCATCAATTTAAAAAATGTTTTATTTCCAACAACTAAATATTTAATTGATTAAACCAACAATTCTTTTTTTTAAAAAATAAAATTTTCATTACAAAAAATAAAGAACAAATAAATAAAATTTTCTGAAATTTCGGATATTTATTTTAAAATTATTTTGGCATAATCAGCAAAATCTGCTCATCTTGATAAATTATCATTTTGTGATATGGAGCAAAAGCTTAGAAGGAATTTGATATATTTGGAAATAAAAAGGAAATGAAAATCGAATGAAATAATAAAATCATAAATATTCAAATTATATTTCATAGTCAAAAAAGTAAATCGAATTTAAAACATAAATATTTTTTCGGAAATTTTATTTAATTTTAATTTTTTATTTTTGAATAATTGGCGCAACTTTTTTTGCCATAAATTAATTATTTCAACATCTTCATGGATTTATTTGTAAGTGTGCGATAATTGATATGTTATCAAAATTTAATACTTCAAAATTCTTCTTTTTTAAATTTTTTGGAATTAAAAAAAAATTGTGTAAAAATCGGAAACATTGAAAAAATTTCGCAAATTATGCGAAAAAAAAATGAAATTTCTAGAATTGCTTTTATAGATTTCAATACACAGTATGGGAAATTTGATAAATTATTCGATTTAGTGATAATATCAAAAAATTTTTGCGATAGAATTAAAAAAGGTTTGCAAAACCGAATAAAATTAGAATTCCAAAATTAGCTTTGTAAATTAATATGGTAATGAAATTTTCTAGCTTATTGCTTATCATGAAATTTTCTAATTTATCATAGATCGAACATAATAAATGAAATGATAAACTAAATAAACAATTTTTTTTTGCAGAGTTATTAATGATGAAATTTTTTAACTTATCATAAAATTTCCTGATTTATCGTCAATCAAATAAGTAAGTGGAATGGTAAATTAAGTTGAACAATTTTTTCTCTAAGGTCATTGGTGATAAAAATTTTGCTAACTTATCACGAAATAGATCCAAAATGATGGATGAAATGATAAATTGAATAAATGATTTTTTTTCCTTTTTTTGATAATGACTAAATGATTATCAGAAACTAATAAAAATATTGGAATACAGTATTGAAACAAAGAAAACAATTAATAAATCTATTTATAATTTTATATGTAAAATCTAAAAGATACTAAAAGATAATTTAAAAAAAAAGAAATGAATTGATAAAATAAATATATTAATACATTGTGAAATATTATATACAAATAATCTAACAATTAATTAATCATTTCAATGAATGAGAAATATTTCTTTTTAATCAATTAATCAATTAATTAATTAATATTTTAATGATAACTAATTTGGATGAAAATATAATAAACCTTAATGGATTGGCTGAAATAATTTATAAAACGATCATTGAGTTATTAGCAAAAGTGGCGAAAGATTGTTTAGCGAATCATCCTAATATAAACATTATGAAAGTCTTTTTCATTCCATTTTATTACTTATCTTCTCAAATTAACAACAATCATCATCATCATCATCATCTTCTTCTAAATAAAGCATTCCATTAATTTCAATGATTGTTTGTTCGATGGACAAGGAAATATGGGAAGAGAGAGAGAGAGAGGGGGAGAGAGAGAGGTAAGAAGAGAGAAAGATCGATGGAATAATATTTACTTGAAACAGAAATAAACTGGAATTAAATTCTGATCATGTATTCCAGTTATTCACATAGAAAAATGTGCTAAAGAAAAGAAGAGGTTGAAAAAAAAGATATTGTAAATAATAGGAAGAAAATAAAAATTTGAACAAACATTTTTGATATCTTAGAAGAAAGTTATGAAAGCGAGGAAAAAACGTTTAATAAAGAAAATTAGAAATTGAATAAGTATTTGATTAAATATATAAGTTGTGATAAATAAGCAATTAAAAATATAAGTAAATAATTATAAAAGTAAAGTAAATAAAATAATAAAGTAAACAAATTAAAAGATTTTCCAGAAGTCTTGATTATTATGGTCAAATATTATGTAATTTTAAATCGATTTACTTAAATGTTTTCATATATTATTTGGCATTATGAATGCGAAAACAAAAAAAAGAATTCTAATTTTTTAGCGAAATTCAAATTCGTAATGACTATTATTCTATTACATATCGATAAAGTTATCAAAAATTTGAAAAAATTATTTAGTAATATAATAATTTTATATTATGTGATCTTCCGGATGAGTTAAGTAATATCTTTTTGCCATTTTACATTTTGATAAGATCAAGATGATATTAATGATAACAATTTTTTAATATGATATATGGTAAAATATGAAATTTCAAAAAATCATTGACCACTAAAATGGATATGAATACTGGAATTCAGACCAATAAAAAACAATCACTGAATTAGTCACAGCAGTTAATTACAATAATCTGAAATTTATAACAATCTGAAATTTATTACTCGAAATCCTAAAAAAGACATTTCCAAAACTTCCAATTCTTTTCAATTTCAATAATTGAAAATTTTTCTAATTGAACGAGTAATTTGTTAATCCGTACAATTTCATATATTTTCATAAATATTTTAAAAATCTAAACTTCTAAAACTATCGCTACTAATCAAAGGAAATGCAAAATATACTGATTGTTAATTACAGTTAGTATATTTTGCAAAAAAATGACTTTTCGGCGGTGGCGTCGAATAGTTCAAAATAATGTTTGGATTTTACTTCCATTGATACTTCTTCTTCGACCATAAATTGATTTAGTAAACTTTTAATGTCATTTTTATTTCCTATTATTGCTTCTGTTTTAATAAAAATAAAAAACGATAGAACAGCTTTTTCGTTTTTTAACATATTCTAAATGAAATTTTTCAGTTTAATTTTCAAATAAAAAAATATTAGTTTATGAAATTTGCATATTTTCGTTTTAAATTCATTGACATATCATTTTCTAATGATATTAAATATCTATTATAAATCTATTATGATAATAATATCATATCAATTGACCTCTAAATATAGCAATTTTTAAATCAATAAGAAAAGCAATCAAGGAAAATTAAAAATATTTCTCTGAATTATCATTTTCATCATTATCTGAGCCCCTCATGCAATTTTTTTGTTGATTTTTACAATTACTAATTGTTTATAAATTTCAAAAATTCATTACCTCCTTTCGCTACATATATTTGCTTTACTCCGAGATTCCCCTCTCATGGATTAATCTCGAGATAGAACTAAGGTTTTATTTCTTCAATGTATTGACCTGCATACATTCACTTTTTGTGCTTCGAGACTCAAATCCCATGAATAAATCTCGAGATGAAGTTTGAATGAAATTTTATTCCTTCGATATATATACTTCCTTTGCTATGCTCAATTTATCTTAACTTGAAATTGCAGTTTCATAACTCTAAGACAACATGAACTATGCTCTTTTGATTTTTACACCTTTGAAAATCTAGATTTAAGATGAAAATTCAATGAAATCATTTTCTAAAAAATAAAACATTTAAAATGTTCAGCTTTTATTAAATCAAAGTTTGCTAATACAATTACAATGAAATAGAAAAATAAGTGAGAGAAACAAATTTGGCATAAAAATCATTGACAAATGGATTAAAATAATCTGAATTCGATAGGAAAAGTGGAAGAATTTTTTTAAAAACTTATTTATTTAATAGCTTAAAAACTAACAATTTTATTAAAAATTCTAAAAAATTGGGAAAACTTCTTGAGAGAAAAGGTTGCCATTATTTGGTTAATTTATCAATGAAAAGAAAAATATATTTGCAAATTAAAAAAGTTTTTGGATTCAAGATAAATGAACTTTAAGGATAACATGAAGCATACTCTTGTAATTTTTATACTATTGAAAATTTAGATTTAGAGTCAAAATATGATTTAGGTGTTAACTATATGAAGTCCCACTCATTCCAAACTTTCAAAAGCTTTCCATAATATTAATATTCTGGAAGATTTCAAAAGCCACATTCCAGAATATTAATATTATGACCGAGCACATATATTTGTGTGTTCATGTGTGTGTGTGTGTGTGTGTGTGTGTGTATGAATACAAATTGATATCTTTAGTTTAATTGAGTTTTTTTATCTGGTTGGCATTTTGCAATGAGACAATCATTAACATTTATTCATTAACCACATTGATTAGATCGTATACATATATATGTACGTGTATGTATGTATTGTGTATACATATCTGTTTGCATGTGTATGTATGCATGTGTGTGTATGTGTGTACGTGTGCTTGTGACGAACTTTTAAAAAGTTTTGTTCTGTTCACATTGATAAGTTAAAAAAAATTAGAATTTATAAAAGCTGTAGTATATTTCAAATATTCAAAATTATTTTCTGAGATATAATCTAAGAGTATTCCTCTTTTCACTGGAATTATAAAATTTTATCGTAAATTAAATTCAAAGACAATTCAGATTTTCAGCCTTCATTTCTTTCGTTTCTTAAATTTTAGATATCCTACCGATCTCTGCCCCTCCATTAAACTGTACTATTTTCATGTACGAAGAATACTTGTCTCAAAAAGACATTTCTGAGTGACGAGGAACTGTTTGTAGTAATTTATTTGCAAGGCAGAGTTTCAACCGTTCGGTGTAATTGTTGATCTTTGAACTTTGGATTTTAATTCCACTTTGTTATTGACAATTTCATGTTCACCATATATTTTCTCAAATTGGTAAAAGCCAAAGCTAATAGGTAACCTATGTAAGATATTTTCCACTCTAGTAATCTTTTTAGCTTGACCGTTAATTACCAGTTGATCATTGATTTGTCTTATGAAGCTGTTAATTAGCAATTGATTATCAATCAATATAGTAAATGGCGTCGTACTTGTATGATCTTACTCGACTTGCATCGCGTCCTTCCTATACTCTGCACTTTTCTTCCAGTTTAATAATATTTTCTGGAATTTGAAAAGCCTAGTATTCTTTTACGAAATAATTTGCTGACCAAACTTCTGCTCCAGTGTTTACTCATAAAATTTAATAGATTTTCGCCGTCATTTTTTGTTTTTCTTCTGTTTTTCTAGTTCCGAAGTTTCATATTCCAGCGCATTGTTATTGCTTATGTCACAAAGACGATGAACGGAAGATATGAATAACTGTTGATATACAACGTTCTTTTTCTTTTTGTAGGTAAATTGGAAGCTGGCAAAACTGAAGTGGCAAGTTTTTTCATATTTTTAGTTTTAATTTCGTAATTGACTTTCAGAAAAGTTCAACTCATAGACCCACGTAGACAAATCATTTATAATTGATTTCCGCACCGTTTTCTTTTCTTCAAAATTACTATGTTAGCAAAGTGGGCTATGCTTAATGTAGAAATAATGCGATTTCAGCTGAATTGGAAAAGACAAAGAGGAGAGCACATTTTGTTCCCTCAGAAGATCATTTTTTATATAGTCTGGGGATTGGAGAAAAATGCATTTGTTTTTAACTGATAAGGCAAGGGATAGTTTTCATACAAATAAAAAACTGAGATACTACTGAATCTCTCTTGCTGATCTATTTCTGCGAAGAATTTTTTGATTTTTTGATAGATAAAACTAATTGATAAGAGGACATATTCGGAATTTCCTTCTCATTTTTTCAGTTTGCCTTTTTTTTTCAGATTTTTTAACAGCAAAATGTTTTGGCTAATAGCTGCCAACATTTTTTGTGTATTGATTGGCTACAATTTTTGGCATCTCTATCCTAGAGAGAAATCGAACATAATGAAAGAGGGGCAACATATTGTAAAAGATGGCGAAAATGTTATTGAAAATAAACAGAAATAAATAGTTGCTTCACGCAACTATTGCGACTTTCTAAATTTAAATCTAGTTTCCATTGATATTAATAGTTAAGAGGCTTATTACTTGATAACAACACTTTGTTTATAGTGAAAATAATTGGAAATTATATATGCTAGATTTTTGATTATTCATTTATTCTTACTTATTGGCATAGTTTATTTTGACTTTGTATTGAAAGCTGTTGGAGATACAGCATCATGTAATTTTTTTATTGTTGTTGTTGATTTAACGAGTTATAAAGCAATTGTGAGATTCAGATGTGAACATTTTATATTTCTTTCTGATTAGTTTTTTAAAGAATATTCGTGAAGTCATAGATTCTGTCAGAAATTCACGAAGCTATGTGAGTTCATGAATAGGTAGGACATACTATAAATGAAATTCCTTTAGGATGTTCGAAATTTTGAAAGATTCCAGCTAGATATAGAAGATTTAAAAAAAAATTCAAAACAAGAAGGATAGCCTATTTTTAACAACAATAGATTTGATTCAGATATCATCCCGAAACTTTTTTTATAGTTCTTTGTTGAAATTTTTTCTAGAGATGCCGCTTTTCCGTCATTAATTATCATTGCAATTATTCCATTTAAACAATGAAACAAATGCATAAATTGTATTTTGTTGTCATTTTTTTTTCTGTTGTTTTCATGTTAAATTGATTACTAAATTTCCCCGAGTGAACCATCATACTTTTTAGTCTTTCATCTGCATAAATTGATATCTTTTACGAAATTCGAAAGCTTTACACAAGAAAAACATAATAATTCTTAAAAACAAATTTCGAGAAGTACAAAACTGGATTCAGAAGCCTGCTTTTTGAAATTATTTTCAAAAAAATTACCGTAAAAATGTAGCACGTCAGAATTATAAGTAACGATTTGAATCGTTCTCATACTGATCAGTTTTTTTTTTATATGTGAGAGTAACGAATGCTGCAATGGGTTTCTTGAATATACGATGAAACTGACCTTAAATATGATTTGAGCTCAGCTTGACGATGAACTATCCTCATTAGTTGAAAAACCAAAACTTTTCTACAATCCAAAAAATAGACATCAAAGTCCTTATGCGTCGGTCTCTTATTTTTTCAACGTTTCCGAAGTGTCATATTATCATCGGTTATTATAATGCTATTGCTTATGGATCGTTTGATATTTTGAATTGAAAAAATCTATTCAGAGAATCAAATCTTTGATCCACATTATCAGATTAAAAATCCACTTATTGTTTAAAAGAAATTTTGGGACATTTTTATTGAGTAAATAAGATCAAGGAAAAAAAAATAATCTAAAACGACTACCTTTTATTTAAACTTTTTTTGAATTTTCATCTAAACCATCAAGTACATCAAAAAAATTATCTTATTATTATTATCATCATCAAAAATTAACTTAAATTTCAGGCAGCATTTAAGATAATATTTTATGGGATAATTAATCTTAATTTTTGATATTTATGAAAGAGAAAAACGAAGTAAATTTTTGGATAACGATCGGTTCTTTCTTCAGTCGTCTCATTCGTTATCAATTTCTATTTTCATTTCTTCCGTTGCAGTCTTACGGTTTAATATCTTTTTAATTATTAATAATTCTTACTATAGTTTTGTTTTTTATAGTTTAAAATGAAATTAAAGCTTCAAATAACTGCAAATTAATAATGCATACATGTATGTGGAATGCTTGCCACATACATATACATACACATACACAACACACACACATACAACATAATAATTACATATATGTATATCTAATAACAATAGTACCTGTACATTGTGGGGAGCTACCTGAAACTTAATAATGTTTACCCATCTTCTTCTTGTCATGATCCTTTCGTATCTTATAATTTGTCCTTTTGCAGTGTTCAAAACTGATAAGCATTTTTGTAAATAGATAAACGTTTAAATTCCCATTACAATATCTATTTCGTCACAATGTATTACGGTATCTGATTATGCCTACTGTACCAATCATAGGTATATATCATAAGTGTTCGCGTATATGCTTAGATTTTCGAATTTTAAATTTGTGAAATTTTTAAATTGTTTACATTCAATTGAAATATCATTTTTGAACTTAAATTTGTAGAATCCTGTTACTAGTATCCAATTTTAATCATTTTGAAATAAGATTTTTGAACTCAAAATTTATAAAATACTTACTAATTGTTGTTTAAATTTAATGAAACTAAAGATGTGTAAATCGATCGATATATTAAAGCGATATTTTCAGAAAAACTGAAAAAGTGATGTTTGGTCTCATTATACCGTATGACACCATTCTTAGTATATAATAAAATTTAAAATAAACAAAAAGCTTTTATTTCCCGTTTGAGTATCTGTTCATTTTCATCCTCAAAAATAGTATATAGTTAGTTATTAAAATTTCATAATATTTTTAATTTAACAATTTTGAAATTAAAATATTATTTATCAATTTTGTTAAAGTAAAAAATGAAAAAAATTCATCAGCATATTCCACAAAATTTCAGAGATTTAGCAAATTTCAATTCGAAATTTTTTTTTAAATGATTAAAATTGAATATTAATAACTTTTCTGAACATAAACGATTTAAGGATTTCATGAATTTTTCATTGATTTATTCAACTTTTTTTTATTTATTAAGTTTTCTCGATTCCAACAATATTTATGCCTTTTGAGAGCTTTCCTTTACTTTATAAATTTACAAATTAAAATTAAGCCGTTCCTATCTATAAATGTTATATATTTTATTTAAGAAATTTAAATATTTAAATGCTCATATTTATTAATTTTAAACAATCTTTTCTATTAATAAATAAATCAAAATATCCTATATATATATATATATATATATATATATATGTATATATATATATATATATTCTATTAAAGAATTTAGATAACTTAAATGCTCACCGCAATGATATTAAACGGAATTTGATTAAATATTTTAAGCTTACTTAAAATTTTCATTATTACCAAGCATTTCACATCAATAAATAATTACTAAGAACTAAAGTAGGATAGTAATAAATAATTTTTGTTATTTTCTTTTTTTTTTTTTGAATAACAAAAAGCATTACGGTTGAACGCGCGATATATTAAATATCATATTTATATCGTAAAAATTTCGGATGAATTTTTAAGCCAATACTTTATCAGCAAATGACGAATGATGTTTAATATACTCCAAATAATTTTAAAAAATGATTAAGTAAATGATTAAAAAAATGATTAAAAAAGAAAAATATAGCTTACAAATATTTCGAATGATTAACGATTACTTTAAAAATATTAAACTTTATTAAAATAACAGCATTTTCCAATTTTCAAAGCGAATAAAGTTGACTTTGTAAAATGGTAAAATTCAAAAATTTGAATAGTTAAAAGCGAGGGAAACCAAATTTAATTTCATTAAAACAATATAAATAATGATAATATCGCTATCAACAAATTATTGCTGCATAATATCTCTATTGTCATCATTTATATTGATAACAATAATAACGAAAACAGCAGCAACAGCAATAACAGCACAGTAATAACAACAGCAATAATTGCAAAACAGCAACAATAATGGCATGGCAACAACAATGATATCAGAGCAATAACAACAACAACAACAATAATGATAGCAACAATAACAGTAGCATTGACAACAACAATAATAGCGAAATAACAACAATAATGGCAATGGCAACAACAACAATGATATCAGAGCAATAACAACAACAACAACAATAATGATAGCAACAATAACAGTAGCATTGACAACAACAATAATAGCGAAATAACAACAATAATGGCAATGGCAACAACAAAAGTTTTATTTTAATAATTCTTTTGCTAAAATTATTTTTAAATGCGTGCAACCACACTATTTCATTAGTTATTATGTTTCAATTATTGAATTAAAAAATAAACTTATAATACAAAATACAATATTAATACAAATAGGCAAATCTGATTTTGCATTGGTAGAGAATCAAAACAAATTCTATTGCGATGAATTTATTTGTTAGAAAGAAGTAATATATAAAATTGAAGTAAAATTCGATTGAATTAAATATGAAAAACATTATAATATAAACATTACAATCCGATCATTGGAAGTGAAGAAAAAATTTTTCAAATCTCAAAAATCTACAAAACATTTAATTTTTATTTTATCGAATATTTTAAATTGAGCAGGCATTTGCAATCTTTTCTGCGAAGTAAAAATCATTATAGAAAAATATTTAATTAATATTAATTGGTTTTAACTAAGCATAAAACTTATACGATCAGATTTTTATTCCTTTGAATTTCGGCAATTTCTGAATTAATTCGGACTTTTTCAAAATCAAAAATACAAATAAAGAAATGAAATAAAACCAATGAGAAGAAAATTTGAAATTCAAATTAAAATTTATATTTTTAATTATCGATTCAAAAGTTAATAAATGAACAATGGATTACTGACGCAAAATTTTGCCTAATTTTCATTTTCAGTATTTTAATATGAAAAAATTTGAAATTGCAATAAAATATTCAAAAATCAGGAAATGAAAGAAAGATGCGTAATAAAATTGATATTAAGTTTTAATTGTTTAATTTGTTCGAATAATTCAAACGAAAAAAACAAAAAATCTAAAGGATGATTAGTCTGGAATAATCAATGATAAGATAGCCATGAACATTTAATTTTATCAGGAATGATGAAAGTACGGATAAATAAATATTCGTAGGACAGAATCATTTATTTCATTTTAAAAGAAACATTTAGGAAATATAATTAAATTAATAAATTTATTCGTTACAGTAATATATTATAACTAAAAAACATCCAGTAATTTGTCAAATCAAATTTCATATCAATGATAGATTTAAAAAATTTTTGAGGAAGAGATATTTGCATTATTTGAATTTATAATTTCATCAACGTGATGATCAACTACCACTACCACTAACACTACCACTACCACCACCACCACCACCATCACCATCACCACCGCACCACCACCATCACCACCGCACCACCACCACCACCACTACCCCTACCACGGATAACGAAAACAATAATAATAACAATGACAATAACAAAAATAACGGAAAATAACAAAATGAAAAATCAACGATATCAACAATAGCAGTAACAGCAACAATAACAAAACAATAACGACAACAATAAAACAAAGACAACAACAATAACAATAACAATAACAGCAAAAATAACAAAGCAATAGGACAACAATAAAGCAATAACAACAAAAACAATAACGATAACGGCAAAAATAGCAAAGCAATAACGACAACAATAAAACAAAGACAACAACAACAACAATAACAATAACAATAACGGCAACAGTAACAAACAACATTAGCAGCAATAATGAAATATTGCAACGAAAGGGAACGAATAAATTATTACAATTATTAAAAAAAAAAAAAGCCAAGAGTATAAATCATCATTTCACTGATTGCCCAGGTAATCTTATAGTGATAATAATAAATGTTAATCAAATCTTTCAATACGTTTAGTCGTTTTTTTTTATTATTACATGATTCTATTTACTTATCATTCTTCTAATGTAGTAGCTAGAATGAATTTTTCACTTATCTTTCGAGCATATTTTTTTTAAATTAATTATTTCCAAATGGAACAATGATGATAATAGAATATGTCAGAAATTTTTTTTATCATTTAATTTACTTAATTGCAGACAACAACTGAAAAATGACTGAAATAAATTTAAATGTTGGAAAAGAGCTAATTAGTAAATCAATATAATGAGTCGAAGAAAACTAATTAAGATGTATAGAAGTCCTTTTTGTCTATGATTTGTTTTACAGAAAAAATTTTTTTGAAATATTAATCCTTTCATAAGCGTAAAATGTTGATAACATCTATGCGAAGATCTTTAACAATTGCGAAATATTGATAACGTCTATTTGGAGATTTTAGGATATCATTTATTTATAATATATGCATTATTAATTTTCGTCTAGCTCCTAATATATTCAAATATTGTTGTGATATTGATAAAACTATTAAATTTAGATAAATTTATCCAAATAAATTTTGAAAATTTAAGAAAAAAATGAATAATAACATCAATAATTATATAATTTTTCCTATGAAATTTTGCATATTTTAAAATATGAAATCATCCCGTGACATCATACGTTTTTATAATTAAATTATTGATTATACCTAATTGATATGACATTTTCATCAAATTCATCATGAAAATTATTAATTAGTACTAATTGCATTATTTGCATAGACAATTGCTCATAATGATTATTATCGTTATTATTATCACTGGCAATATTATCATAATCAATAACAATATTAATAGAGCAATATAACAATATTATTCTAAATCATGTTATTGCCATAAGTGTTGCTAAGTAAAGCTTGTGTTTGACGAAAAAAGAGCCAAGACCATCAATCATTACCGTCATCATCAGCATCATCATCATTCATTACCATCATCATCAATCATCATCGTCGTTATCACCATCATCCCATTGATTATCCTAGTTTGCACTTAGCAAACAAATCTTTGTCTTATTGTTTTCTCAAGACCTAATAGTAGCAAACATGTAGGCATGAGTGGCCTTGCAATTTCTATATTTTGCCATACATTCCTTTTTTTTTGTAATTGCTATCATTATCATCGTCATCATCATCGTTATCACCATCCTAACCATCATTATCATTATTTATTATTGTTATAATCATTATTATTAGTAGCAAATTATATTATTACATTCACAGAATTATACTACAATAAAATAATTTTTCGGATTTTAACCAAAAAGCAGCAGCAGACAAGAGGAACACATATGAAAAGAGTACATTCTTTTTTCTTTTAAGCTATAAAAAAACTTAGCTTTCATTTCGGATGTTTGTGAAATCATACAATCATCACATTCATTTGTATGTATGTATTATGTATGTATGTATATGTATGTGTGTATGTGTATGCATGTGTGTGTATGTGCGTGGGTGCGTGTATGTGAATGTATGCATGTGTATATGTCTGTGTGTCGGTATACGTTTTGCAAGCGAAATATTTCAATGTTTACTTTAAATAAATGAATGGAATGCCTATGATATTTATCAATTGCTTAGTTATTTTATTATTTTTAATTTTCCCTAACTTTCTTTTTTTTCTGTCTAATTGATTCTGATATTTAGAAATTATTTAATTGAATAATTCTAATTTGATTTATGTGATTGAGTCTGTTAGAGAGATTTAATATTTGCATTGTATATTGTACTCTTCAATCTTCTGACTAATTCTCACATTTAGGAATTTTATTCAGTTGAATAATTTCCTCTTTGAATTTTCAACTGTTTCATTGATTCCAATACTTTTAGGAATTATTTCACTGAATAATTCTTTCTAATTTGATGATTAGAGGTATAGTTTTAAAGGCATTGGCTTTTTGCTGGAATAAGTAAGACAAATATTTCGAAAGTTTATTTATTAATGACCAATAATTGTACGAATTATTTTCAGGAATTTCGATTCATCCAGAATTGTTCGAAATTCAGATTGCAAGTAATTTATCAACTCCAATGGATGATCAAATATGTGACGATGACACTGGTTAGCACTAAAGAATCGAATTTCTCTTTTTTTTTTCGTTTTATTTTTAACAAGCCAAAATTTAAGCTTTTGATATGAACTATCGACCTGCTCTCAAAGTGTTCTCGAAAAATGCTTATAGCCTCTTGCTCGATGATAACGAAATCAATTTTAAAAAGATAATTTTGTTTAATAATTGGATTTTTCAAATTTCATTTTAAAACTGTTTCCATACTCAATCAGAAATAAATCTTTAATTATTAGCTATGCACAAATATCAATTACTAATTTATTGCTTAAATGAAAGAGAACAATGTAGAAGAAAAGGTGTGATAATTAGCCTAAGTTGAAATATATTTTGTGACACATTGTTATGCTGTGTTGCTATTGTTGTCGATAATAATAGTAAGGACGATGTACCGATGATTGCGATGTCATCGATTGTGATTGTGATGGTAGTAATGATAATATTGCGATAGTGATAATCACAATAATGATGATAATGATGGTGAAAGTAATATTACTGATATAATGATGATGATAATGCTGTCGATGATGTAATAGTACTAACAAGGATATTGTTGCTGATGATCATCATAGTGATGATGATAATAATAATGATGGAGATGTTGATAATATTCCTAATATGATAATATTCCTAATACAATAATAATATTGCTAATGATGATAATATTACGGACGATAATGTTGATAATGATGATTTTTAACATTAAAATTATTTAAAATACGCGACAATAAACTTCTTTTTAAAAAGAAAACATATAATCGCCATCAGAAGTATATTTCTGTCATTTTCTTTCGCATGAATATTCTGATTTCGATTTCGGGAATTATTCAGAAATATTAGGAATGTAATTCATTCGTATTTCACCGATAGTAGTGCATCAAATGAGGTTTTATATAAAATCCGAATATTTTCTTTAATTCGTCATTTTCATCCTAATCGAATTTATCGATAACTGATATGATTTTTTTTCAATCTTTTAAAATTTTATAAAATTGTAAAGTGTTTCACTTAATAATATATCATTTATGTGAAAGAATTATCATCGTATTTTCCAAGCATTTGCTGATAGAATGAAATTTTAGCTTTTTTAATTGTAGTATTCTTATATTGTATCAAGCGGGTAATTGAACTAATTAAAAAATTTCAATTTTAAAGTTGAAAACTTTTCATCTATCACTAATATATTCATTTATTTAATTCCCTTTTTTCCTGTATTTTATTCATAATGTTGTCTTCTCTTTAATCAGTAATTACATCATTATCGATTTATGAATTGAAAAATTTTGGCAGAAAAATAGCATGGAAATTAATTACTAAATCAATTTAAAGATTCCTTTTTTATATATTGACAATATGAATTATTCGTTCTATTATCATTGCTAATTAATTAATTAAATTGTTCCTCCCCTGAAACGAATAGCAATGCAAGAATGTAATTAAGCAAAAATTTTGATTAAATTTCTAAAAGCTTTGTTGTGTTATCACAAAATGAGATCATGTGACTAAGTTCAATATAATTATCAATTTCAGATTAATTTTATTCTTTATTAAAATGGAAAAAAGGATTGAAGCAATATATTGTAGCTTTTTTCGGTAAATAAATATTTAAAAATTTAAAATCTTTGAAACTAAATATTATGTATATAATTAATATATTACTATTTTATTTTACTATAAATAATGATGGAATTTATCCACAAAAGATTCTATCTTAAGAATCTGAAATTTAAAATTTGAAATAATCCGCTTTATTAGTTTATAAATTTTTAATATTTATTTAAATTTTATCTGTCACTTAATTTTTTAAAATTATCTGGATATTTTCATTTTTTTCAAATATTTAATTACTATATTTAAAATAAATTCTTGAATATCAATGATAATATAATTTTGTGATAATTTTTCTAGCAGTACTGTTAAGTACATGCTGTGATATTTCGGTACTCAAAATGAAAAAATTAAATTAATTCTTTGACATCTCGTCAGAATTTTCTAGTAGATGTTTATCTATTCAATATTTCATTTGACTACTTTTTGTTTTTTTTTTTTGAAAGATATTAAAATTGTAAAAGTAATCTTTGGAAGCTTTAAACTTTAATGATTCATTTGGGTATTCAGATTCAAAGGAACAGATGTTTGAAAGATGCCGCATTTTATCTAAAACGAAGTAACAGATGTCAGGAAATCATTCGAGCATTTTATTAATAGTTAGCAAAAAGTTTAAATTTTTGAAGTTTTCCTTCTGTTCCTGATCTTATACTCTTCTTATTTTAATCTAACTAATATTCAAGCACATATATATCACCTCAATTTGCTAATCAAATATTCTAAGCTAATCATAGTTATTCCCGAATTTTGCTAATCAAATATTATAGAATATTATTGCTATTTTTAATCAGATATCATAATGATTTGATAAATTCTTAGCAGAAAATAAATTTTACTCTTAATTTTATACATAAAAATAAATATCTAAAAATATGGAAATAAATAGATTATATTGTGCTTGTTGATGCATCTCATTTCTTTATAAAAGTTTTTTGAAGCGTTAATATTAGACAATAATATTTAAAGGAAGAGAAAAGGAAAGAAAGAAAAAAAAAACGAAGGAAAAATTGATTTTATGAAATTGCTTTTCGAGAAAACCTACGAGCTTTTTCAGTATTCGATTGTAACTAAACTGCTACTCATGGCATTCTAATTTAATCTTTCAATTTAATTATTTCTTTTTTCTTGCTATTAAATATTTTAAATAAATAAAAGAAACATTATTGTTTTTTTAATCATTTCCCTTTGGTCTATCGTTCCTTCTCCTCTTTTTATCACTGTTGTACACATTTGTATAAGCTTATCTTTTATGCTTTACCTTATCGATATATTTTCAGTTTTCAATTTTAATTTTTCCCAGACTATTTCGAATTCATTCATTGCCTTAGCGGAATAAATTATTTCTTCCCTTTATATCTTTTAGCTTTCTTTTTTCGCTTTTTCGTAAATTTTTGTTACATTTATTTATTATTTCGAATACTCATTTATTTATTTAAGTATTCGATATATTTATTCATTTATTATTTAAATATTCAAATATATCTATGCATTTATTGTTTAGGTATTCAAATATATTTATTTATTTATTGTTTATGTATTCAAATATATTTATTTATTTATTATTTAAGTATTCAAATATATTTATTCATTCGTCATTTGGGTAGTCAAATATACTTATTCATTTATTATTCAAGTGTTCAAATATATCATTTAGATATTCAAATATATTTATTCATTTATTGTTTATGTATTCAAATATATTTATTTATTTATTATTTAAGTATTCAAATGCATTTTTATAAATATATATATAAACAGTACATTAAACTTCCAATTCTTAATTATAAAATTGTCAGAAGAATATTTGCTTTTTCTTTATTCTGTAATATAAGAAAAAAGCAATTTTTTTAAAGTATCATTCATATAGTATATTTTATCGTTGAAAAAATTTTTGATAAATTTAGACGTGAATCAGAAACGTATCTGGCAACTGTTGCAAGAATTACGACAACGTGAAAATAACGAATTAGTAAGAGAAGATATACGTATCCTTCAACGTGTGCTTCACGATCTTGTATCTCAACAACCAAATTGTAAGGTTAATCTTTTATTTATTACATTTCATTAATCACATCATTAATTATACTCAACTAATTATTCAACTGACTTTTTTTAATTTTCTTTTTACGTCATTTACGTTAAATATTATTTTATTAATTCATTATTACATATGAATGTTATTGAGATAATTATTAAAATTCGACAACTTTCTTTAGTATATGTGTCCATAAAATGATACATATGCTTACAAGACTGACAAGAAGGCGATTCTTAGATTATTTGAAAAACGTGACCTAAATCATTCACTTACGTGATATTAATGGCGAATAGATGTAAAGATGATGTTGCATATTATTTAAAAAAAAATAACTCAAACGTATTCGTAATTATTATTACTCATAATACTGGCGACGATATATATATATATATATATATATTAAAAAAGAAAATTAAGTCAATAAATGAATTAAAATGAAAATAGTTAATGATGATTGTGATAATAATAAAGATGATGATAGTGAAGATAATGAAGATGATGAAGCTAGCTGGGCCTTGGCTATATTTAAATAACCGTATATTAATAAATGTTCACTTATTTCTTCTATAAGATATATATAGATTATTAAGAAATGAATCATTATTATTTTATAATGTTTACATATATGCTTCTACTTTGTCTTCAAAAAAGTTTTCTTTTCAATAAGTTTTGTTTCAAAAATTTTTTTTTTGAAAGAGAAAAAAGTTGGCGAAAGTTTGAAGGAGTAGAAGAAGAAGATATTTGTAAATTAATAGAAGATGAAAAATTCACAGTAGTAGTAAAATTAAGTTCCAAATACTGAAACGAAGTCCTCCAAGAAGTCCACCTGCATCAAAAGCATATATTTGTCTATCATTATTCAGCTCATATTTGTACAACATGAATATTAATTTTTAATTTCTTCCAAATATATTTTTGCAGGATTCATCAGACCTGCTTCCCGGAGGAAATAATCATATATCTCCAACTTTTCATGCCTCGTCTTTCCCTGCAAAATTACGCAAAGTGAAGATTTCAGGTAAAATGAAGTGTCTCAATTATGGTATTGTTTTGTTTACATTTTGTTATGCTGAATTTTCCCTAAAGCACAGTTTTTAAAAGCGCATTTGTCTAGACATGTCGAGAAAATATCTCTCACACTTTATCTTTCCCTTTTTCCCATGGTAACTTATTTTTTATTGATTTAAATTGCAGTTGATAATGCATTAAAATCGGATCCAAAATTTCATAACCTTCTGAAGTATTTGGAAACTAAATTCATACCACATGTGAAATCTACCGAGGTATTTCCATTTCAAATTTCAATTTTAAATTTACTCCCTCACTTTTATTTTATTCAAACATTTCATCTATCCATATGTATTTTTTTCGCTGATTATTAATTAAAGAGGATTATTTATCATCAATTATATTACTGATTTACTCGAGAATGGTCATGGTAGAAATAGAAAGAGCGAGAGAATTCTGTTTATAAACAAAATGCCTGAAAGATTATTTATTTTCACTTAATTTGATGTTTTCTAAAATCTTTTTAGAAATTAGTCTTTGTTGGGCAACAAGTGCAAGAAATACATGACTTGATAGTGAAACCTAACGAAAGTGGAAAACGTCTAATTATTATTGGGCCAAGAGACATAAAAAAAAAGTAAGTATGATGAGAATGTTGTAATTTTCAAGACCAAATATGTATGCACATTAGACAAGTCTATTTGAGTTGAACCCAAAAATTATTCATATAATGAGAATTTTAAAAATTCAATTTTAAATTATTTAATCATAAAATTATTTCCTCCTTGATTTTTATTTTTCGTATGATTTGATTTAATTTAGCGAAGAACAGAATCAAGTTGATTTAGCAAAAAAAGAAAAAAAGTAAAATTTGAAATGAAAATCAAATTATGGCCATGTGGAAATCAATTTTACTTTAACACTCTTTCATATAATTTTATTTAGCTTTCAATCCATTTTTAACTCTTCATCTCTTTCCCATCCTTATTTTTGATATATCTTTTTTTTTGCTCAGAAAAATCTAAAATTTCAAAATCAATTTCTTCTCTTTTTTTGACACAATAAATTTATGAAAATAATCAGTGATATATGATAATCACAGGAAAAATTTACCCTACTTCATTGTGTATTCTTTGTAATTATATGAAAAGTTGCTGTAATTAAGTTCATCAGTATATAAATAATGCATGATTTTGTGGAATAAGATGATGATTTGTTAATGAACAAAAATTATCAATAGTATTGATAAATTTTTGAGTGTTTAACCATAATCTTATCATTCATAAAATGATATCTGTCTGTCTGGCAACTGCTTGAAAAATTTACTGTAATTTACAGTGCATTTTTAATTTTTTGACAGTACTTAGAAAGTTTATTGTTTTTATCCAAATTAAGGCTTAATTTTTTTTTTGATAAAAGATTAATTCCAATTAAATTTTAATCAAATTTATCAATTTCTTCAATGGTGCTACTAATTTATTGATACATTGAATTTGCAAATCTAAATGAACCATAAATTTATTGTAATGATCTGAATGTTTCGATCGATATTTGTGCAATTAGTTAGTTAAACAAATTATAAATTCGAAGTGATGAATTAATCGTCATGATTAAGAGCTAAACTTAATCTTATCTCGTTTGATAAAAGTGCAATTGCATTTCGAATTTTAATCAAATTCATCAAATTTCTTCAGTGATACTATTAATTTATTGATAAATTAAATTGTCGAATTAAATGAATTATAAGTCTGTTACAGTGATCAATTATTGCTGTATTATCATTTATTTGTACATCCAATTAGTTAGGCAAATCATAAATTCTCGAGTAATATCTATTTCAAGATAGCATGTAAGCTGATATGATTAGTCTCATGATATCATTACTAAAGATTATTGATTATTTGGAAATCAAATTAATATCTGATAATATTCTATTAATTAGTCCATATAGTAAAATATTCCAATAATTGGGCCTATGGTAAAATCTTTTGGTAAAATAATTTAAGTTAAAAACTGAAATAGTAAATTAGCTATATTGACATTAGTTTACAATTTTACAGTACTTTCATCAAGCCAAGATCTATTAAATTTACATATTTGCTTAATTTTCTAAAAGTCATAATCCTTTCAATATATATTTTCATTTGAAAGAAGTAATGAATAAGTCCATTTTCATTTTCTCATTAAGGCCATGGCCATCATTAATTCGTCTAAGAAATATTAGGCCAGTCTTACCTATAATCTATCAAACAACATTATTTTTATTTTAGCAAACAAAATAATCATTTCTGAATTTTTCTTTCAATTTCCTAATTCAACTTTCACTTTTTTTCAAATTGTCAATGGTAAAGAATTTATTTTATAAACTGAGTTAATTTTATCAGTAGTTTGGAAGACATGATTGGATTATGCAATCTTAACACATGCTCTTCTTTTCCTACCAATAATATCAGCTATGCATTATTTTTAATGCTATCAATATTATCATCATGGTTATCCTTCTTTTTTCCATTTATCATTATCAATGTTAGTGTTCTTAACAACTGTCACTGAGAAGAAGTGATAGAATTGTTTAATCTTAACAAACAAACAGTTAATAAAAGCAAATAAATAAAAGTAATATGCAACAGATCAATTTGATTGTGATAAAAAATGGAATATTTAAGATATCATCTTATATTTTATTTCTCATTTAAAACTTTAACTTTTTCCTATGATATCTTATTGATAATTATAGTTATTTCTATTATGCATATGTATAATCTTATCTAATCTTATCTAATTTTTAAGAGCACAAATAATTTTTGTGCTTTAATGAAAGTCTTGGCTAATGTTTGAACTATGGTAGAAATAATAAATTCAATAAAAAATTATATTTAGAATTTTTCATATCATATAGGTTTATTGATAATAATCAAACTAAACCATATTTCAGTTATCATATAGCCATATTATCTATAAAATAACCTTATTTTTATCATAGTAATAAAACTACTGTTGAGTTAGTTGATATGCATTTAACCAAACGTTATAAGTTATATAACTTATAGCCTAATTTCTCGACCTCTCAAACAATTTATTTTAATTATTTGGAAAATTTTAACTTTTCATTTTGATTATTTTAAAAATATCGATTGCTTAATTACTAATAAAATTCGAAATTCCGAATAATTTTTTCTTTTTTTATCGATTTCTTTCTTTATTTCCTTCTCTCTCTCCCTCTCTCTCTCTCTCACTCTCCTTTCTTTTCTCTCATATTTTATGGATTTTGTTGAATTTTGTAACACCAAATCAAAGCAGTTAAGAATTTGATGTTAGAATAAATGATCATTAAAAATTACTACTCATTCTAGGCTATTTTTACTCTTTATAAATGCTATGAAGATAACAAAAAAGTCCTTAATATTTATAAATATCTTTTATTTACAGTAAAATTATCGATTAGAAAATATTATCATCAAAATGATCGATCGACTGATTAGAAATGATGGATTATGTTTAGCAAATACTGAAGATCAATTATCACAGATAATAACTTTCATTCACTCTTTATGTCATACATTTAAAATATTATTATCGAAAAAGGAACTTTATCGCATAGGGATATGAATTTTAATTTCTGCGACAAATGCGCCTGCTACGCATGTACTATTATATTATTGGAAGAGATTGACAAATGATATGATTATTGGAAAAATAAAATAAGAGAAGCTTTATCTCAAATATTCTTCATTCCTTGGCTTTTTATTAAGAGCAAAGTGGTTGGTTGATCGATAGTTTTGAAAGAGTTGCTTAAGAGGTAAGCTTGACATATATGCGCATGCCTATGTATATATACCTACTTATAAACAAGTATATAGGCACATGTTTAACTAAAAGAAATTAAAAAGATTGCCACCTTTTAATTGGCCTAGTTTTAAGCCTTAACATACGTATATCTTTTCATATTTTTTTTTATTTTTTGTTTTGCTTTTTGAAATATATTTTAAATTTATAATTTAAAATTATCCATTATGATAAGAAGAAAACAATCTGTCATTAATACATATTACCGAGAATTATTGTATAAAAAAATATGCCCAAATATTTTTCCGCAGGATTTTTAAAATTTCATTTTAACCTTCTTATCTTTGAAGCCCAAACTTTTTTTTGGTCATTAAATGGAGTCAAGAAAACGGTTGGAAATGATAAATGATACAAAAATAAGATAAAAGAAGCAATTATTTTTATATATCAATAATGCATATTACTTCATTGTAAATAATTTGAAGCCTAAACTAACACGAAGTTTTTGATGAAAATGATTTCTGAAATCTATCAATTATTAATTAGCACTTTATTTATCAACATATTTATCATAATGAGTGCGTGACCTGACACCTGACCCGATACCAAATACGTATCTGATACTGAAGATCAGAAATTTGAAATCTAAGATTTTAAATTTAATGTACTAAAAAATTGTTATCAAACAGTTTGCAAAAATTATCATAATATTTCATATTATTCCATATCTAATTGTTAAAAATAGTTTTCTAAAAAAATTTGCTATATAGTTTAAAGTTCTTTCAAAATATTTTGTATTACTGAAATAAAATAGCCAAAATATATGAATACTTTATAATTTAATTCCTTTATTAATTATCATAAACAAGCAAATTATTAGTTATTAGTTTGAAATGAGTTTGTTGGTGAAGTTTTACTTTATTTCCTGTTGTTTCCACAAATATTTGGGACTTTTTTTATTTTTGTTAATTTTGTTAAATTCTGTGAACCTTTTATTTGTGCCTAGTCATTAATACAGCTTATTTGATTTACATTTTTTTTTATCAAATAATAATAATAACAAAAATTTTCCTTCCAAAATTGTTTATATTTCCAAATGCCATCTCTAATCCAAGCAATTTGTTTATTTTATTATGTCATCGTTTTGTTTACTATTATAGTATCTAGCAAAAGATCTAATAAGATTAATATGCATTGTAATTTATAGATCTGGTGATCGGATTCATATTGGTGATCAAATTTTGGCATTCAATCAGCATCTTCTACATCCCATATCATCAACTGAAAAATATGACACGGAACCTGGTCCTTCAGATGCTTCCACACAGAACGATAATGTAGTATGTATTTGATTTAAATAAACCAGATCGAAGCAAATAGAAGCACAAAAGAAAAGATGGAAATTTTAGATGAATTAAGTGAGGAAAATAAATACAATAAATATGAAATTAAATAATTTGTAATGAATAGTATAATTCTTTTTATTATTGCTTATCATCATAACCTTATCATTAATCAGATGATCTATTCCATTTCATATCGTTCTTAATTTCTCCATTCAATCCATTTACAGTGTTTTAATCAGTTGATCCAACCCATTCACACTGTTCTTTATTTCTTAATCTAATCTATTGATACTGTAAGTTGATCTAATCCATTCATGATATTCTGATTTAAATTGATATTTCACTTCATACTGTTTTTAGTCAGCTGATCTATTCCACTTTATACCATTATTAATTTCTTGATCTAATATAATTGGAACTGATGGCTCTCCAAAGCTTATCATTTTGGAAGAGACGATATTATTCTGATAATAAAGAAATGAGTCTTTTTTAAGGTCAAATTAAAAGCTAAATCAGTAAGTTCTAGGATTTATAAAAGTATAAATGGATTAACTCAAGTCATTAAATACGGTATAAAGTGGAGTAGATCAAATAATTAAGAACAGTATGAATGGATTAGATCAACTAATTAAGTACAGTATGATGGATTATTTAAATTAAGTTGTCAACATTCATTAATTTGAAATTTTTCACTTTTATAATTTAATTGATTAAAATTTCATATCATTCGTAACTATGATAAAAGAAATTTTATCAGTAATAAAACTGAAGGAATTTATAATTTGAATTCTAATGATTAAATTATTGCATTAAATGAAATTATAAAAGAAATCAATTATGTATTGAAATTATTTGTAAAATATAATCTGATAATTTAACTAATTGTAAACTTTTAAAGGGTTAAGTTTATTAACTAAAAATCTTTTATAAATAATTAATTAATTAATTGATAATTAAATAATCAGATATCTGATCGATGTCGCAGTATAGATGCATGCAATACAAATAATCAATTAGCTGCTGAAGAAGAGAGTAGTAGTAAATTTAAAAAGCAACAGAGAAAAGAATCAAAGTCGCCGAGATTGAATTATCCAAAGTTTACGGAAGCAACTGAGAATCGAAGAGCAGAAGAAAATAAAAGCAAAGGAAGAGGATCGACAACTGCGTTAAATTTACCTTTGGCCCAAGGGAATGACGTTGGCAATAATAGTGATAATCATAATCATGAAGTGGCCAACCGAGATGCAATATGGAAATCTGATAGCGAGAACGTTGCAGTCGTCTCATGTTCATCATTATCATCATCATCATCATCATCATCACCCTTATCATTATCATTATTATCATCTATTCCTCCGACACTAATTGATCGTTACAAAAAGTTTATTGAAAATTTAAACAACGAAAGCGTTCGTGACGAATTGGAAAATCACGCATTGATAATTATTGTCACGTTATTACGTCAATCACCACATATGGTCGTACGTTTTATTTTTATTATTTTTACGTGTTACTGTGATAAAAAAATTTTTCATGTGATTATTTCATATATTTTTTTCTCAATTTAATTTCTTTTTATTTTATTTTTAATTTCTGTCATAATAATTATTTTATATTCTTTTTTAATTTTTAATATAATGTATTAGTACATATAAAACCCAGAAAATATCCGATATATGTAAATATATTTAATTTTATCCAAAAATTTGAATTCGATAACTTGAAACGGAACAAGAAGTATGAGATTTTTCAAGAAAATTGGAATTTTAATAAGATTTTGAAACGACAAAATAGTCTTATATACCAAGCAAATAATTTCAAAATATTTATTAATTAATTGTAATTGAATAATTGATCTTTCTGAATCCAAATAAATTTTGAAAAATTTTTTTATCATTTATTCAGTAATAATTTCATATTTATAAATTAAACTTTAATTTATGTAAGCATTAATTTTTTTGATGCAAATTACTTAAAAAGAAATATTAAATGAAAGATTTTCGTTAATTTTATTGATTTTGATTATATTTTTGAGAAAAATTAGAAATTATTTGGCAATCTTTCAAGTTGTTTCTGAAATTAAATTATGAAAAGTTTCGATAAATTTGCAGTTGACAAGTGATTGGACCGAAGTACAAATTATTCATCTACCAAATATTCCCGGTGTTGGATTAGGTTTTGGTATTGTTGGTGGTAAGTCAAGTGGTGTGGTTGTTAAAACAATTCTACCTGGAAGTGTTGCTGATAAGGTCTGATTATTGTATAACAAATATCGGAATAGAGTAAATTTATATGATCAATAAAATAATTTAATATATTAATTAATAACATTATTAAAACATATTTTAATAATAGTCTCGAACTAATGATTCTATTCAATTCTTAAACATTCTAAACATTTAACAAACACAAGCTACAGTAATGTTACTAACGACTTCTTTTGTCTCATATTTATAATATCATAATACTGAAACATAAAGTTTACATAAAATTTTAAAAGTTTTTGACATATTTTTCAAATGACAATTAAACAATGAAATTATAACATAGAATAAAATCAAAAATTTCTTTCTTAGAAAAAAACTGAAATATTTTTTTTTAAATTCACATTTTAAATTGGCAATTCAAAAAGTAAAATACCTTAAGTCTTTTGTTTATAAAATAATTGTAGTAGCTTTGTAGTAGCTTTATTTCACTTTATTTTTTAAAAAAACAAAATATGATCCTTCATCACTTCAAAATGTAGCAAGTGCTTGTTGATGTGAAACTTTTCTAGAAAAAAATAAATAATAAATACAAAATTAAGTCAGTAATTATTAGAAGTAAATACTTCTCTTTCACTTTTTATTAAATTTTTTTACAATTATTTAATTTAAATTAATTTTAATCAATCTTATCATCATTTTCAGGATAAGCGTTTATGTCCAGGTGATCATATATTAAGAATTCGTGGAATTAATGTTCACGGAATGACTCCACAACAAATAGCTACACTACTTCGACGACAAGATACGTTGGTTGAATTAGTCGTCGGACGACCGGCGTTTGCAGCTGATAGCTCGAAAGATACGGGAAGTAAGAATTCTTTTTTTTGTTTTGAATTAAAATTTTAAAATGCTATCAGTTAGTGTTAAGATAAACTGTCACTCACACAATTTTTCCTTCCCTTTCTTCAATAATATGTCAATCAATCAATTTTTTTTTCTTAATTTTTGTTTTTAAATTTAATAATTTAAATAAATATTGCAAAATAAAAATAAATAAGTAATTGCATTTTTTTGTTTATTTATTTAACAAAAAAATTTTCGAATTTTTCGAAAGTTTTTCTAAAAAATTTCGTTCTTTTGCAATTAAATGCATTCGTTCCGACTAGTATAATATAATATTGAAATTTGTTTTTTTTATATTAAGTAAGTAATTTCATAGCAAAATTCATCTCTGACATCATACAAATTCAGTATATCTTTTTTTGAGTTATCATTTTGGCCCAAAATGCATTAAAATAAATTGATTATTAATTGGCTCATTTTCTTTTTTTCTTCACTCTCTTGCCTAGAAGAAGTAACAGAATAATAATGAAGTAGACGTTTTCTAAATAATTGGTATTATATTGTCATCCAACGTTTTTCTTTTTTTTCTTTTTGTTATCATAAAAAACTTTCTCTACAATCTTTGCTATATCAGGCCGATTTATTGATAATCTATTTTGCTATCAATAATAAAAATAAAAGACAAAATAATCCTAATAATATATTTGTGTATGTGTCAGTTTATCATTATAATAAATACATATCGATCTATTCAATAATTATGTTTGTCGGTCTATCTGTACAATGATGTTGTGCAAGTCTGTCCAACGTCCAATAAAGTGTGAATGTATGTGTATGTGTGTATGTCTATATGTGTATGTGTGTCGATCTATTTGTATGTTCAATTTTAAATGAAATTCAAATAATATATATTTAAGTATAAATATTTATATAATAATTTCTCCAAAGTTTCGCTCTCTTTCGTTCGATAATTTTCAGAGCATTTTTACTCAAATTTGAATATAAAATGAATCTTTTTCACAGATTCAAACTGATTTTTCCTGCTTAACAATCAATATATTATTACATATATTCTTAATTAGTAAATTTCAACTTTTAAATAAATATTACAGTCATTTTCAGATTTTAATCAATAATTTCTGATTATTAAAATTTTAATTCCCATTTCTCAGACATTACAATATTATTTCTTACTCTTCATAGTTTCTGCCTTTCTTATTTTCTTATTCTGAAATTTCATTATCACAACCTGACGTATTCATTTCAGACATTATCACATCCTTGAAGTATTCGTTTCAGACATTATCACATCTTGGCGTATTCATTTCAGACATTATCACAGCTTTGAAGTATTCATTTCGGGTTTGATAAATCCGCAAATGATTAATTCTTTTGAAGCAGTCTCCAAAATTTAATTCCATTTAGTATTACTTGGAAATGACGAAATTTTGAAAAAAAGCTAAAAATTATGTTATTTTTGACTCTGGAAATTTCGAAGAAGTCGAGAATTTTAATTGTTTATAATAAATTAATGATTTTTTTAATTCAAATTAATAGGATTACCAAAAAAGAAGTGATCTATAATGAGAGTGATAAGAAAATAATTTGAAATCATTATTGTTTTACTTATTCTCAAAAACATTTTTCAAATTCAAATTAATTTCTGAAATTTAAATAATTGCTCATTAACCAGCAATTTCCTAAGTTGAAATATTAGCATGAAATTATTGCACTATTTTAAACAAATTTTATTATGTTAAAATCAACAAAATTAATATTGCTAGCATTGTTATTATCAGTTTTATTATCATCATCAATAGAAATTGATAAGAAAGATTTCTTTCCATTTCACAATATCAATATTTTAAATCACTGATAATGTTTTTCGTCTTTTTATGATAAATTGAGATAAATTTAGGAAACATCACAAATATTAGTAACAACGAGTAATGGAAATTTTTACTCGAACTTTTTTTTGTTTCAGTCGGCACATTTATAAATATCATATTGTAATCTTTTCAATTTTTACTTTAACACTTATTTAAAATTTCGAAGTTTTTTCAGAAGTGTTCTTTAAAATCATTCGAAATTCAATGGAACAAATCGAAATTGTTTGAAAAATTGCTTCTCGAACTGATAGCTTCAAATACTGATAGCTTCAAATGTGATGATAATATTTATTTTCTGATTCTTCTCGTCAACTAGGAACATCCGATTGTTTTCTAATGCCCGTATCATTCTTCAACTTGTCTGAATGAAATTTTTGAAAAAATTTTTGCTTAATTTATTTCAAAATTTCGAGATTGAAAAATATAAAAATCGAAGAAAGGACAGAAAGAAGAGCCTCGACTTCCACTTTTCAAAATTTTCTCATTCGTCTGCTCCATCATTGCATACAAATGAATTCATTCTTATGCTTTAGGCAGGTTTCGAAATTCCAAATTTAATTTACTAAAAAGAGAGCAGTTCCTCTCAGTGGAATTGTTAAATATCGATTTCTTAGTGTTAACATTTTAGGTCTGAACAATTTTTCCCTTCAATTCTTGTAAATTCAATTCATTTTGACAGTTTGTTGGAAATTATTGCATTCATTAAATACTCTTTTTTTTCAATAAATTAACAATTACGCGAAATTTTGCAAATTGCGTGAAGTTTTCCGTTCTTTCTTTTTTTTTTTTTATCACTTCTTGTTTACTTTAGACAAAGTTTAGAGTATTATCATTTCGACTAAAGGAAGAAATGACAATTTTACTTTTGAAACAAATAAATGACACATTTTAGTTTGCAATAAATTAAACGAAGAAAAGTGGAGCCCATCTTTGGTGGAAATAATTAGTTGAAATATGCTAAAATACTTGGTAAATCTGAATTTGAATACATGAAACTGAAAATGTAATGGAAGTAAAAACTTTGACTTTTAGTTCTAAAATGTTTAATAAATTTTATTACTGTAATATTTTTTTTTAATAATAAATTGATTACATATGTTTTTTTAATAAATTATTTAATATATTTAATGAATTTTTTTTTTAATAAATTTAGCAATGCTTCTGCTGAAAATAAATATGATAGTTTTGTTTATCATATTTTTTCGTAATTCATAAAGCTTTGGAAGCGTGAAGTCATGGTATTAAAATATAATCCTTAATTTTCCATATTTTTTTTAGGCTGTTGGATAATGCCAACACGCGATGCTTTATGTCGAGAAAATCTCGATGAACAAATTCGAAAACATGCGGCTTCGATGTCCACTAGAGCCACTTCCTTATTAGATGTTGAAGGCTGCAAAAATTTAAATAATAACAATAACAATGAAAATGATGATGATAATAATGATACAGCAGTAGCGATAAGAAAATCTATCAGTGCTTCTGCTGAAAATCCTGGACCATCAGAAGTAGTTTCTGCTATCGTCGAATTTACAAATTCACGTGAAATTCAAGATGATGCACCGGAAGCAACAAGCAGCGAAGGTATTTGGTGAAAATTCAATTAATTTTGATATTGATGAAGATGATAATTTAAAAATTAGATATTTTCAATAACAGATTAAATAACGAATTCAACCAATCGATAATGGTGAGGATAAAAATCTGAAAATTAGATACTGTCATATATTCTCAATTTTAAATTTTTGAAAATTTGCATAATTTTTGTTAAATAATTGAGTTAAAATGGTATTATTATGCCTACTTATTTAATACTTGTAAATAAGCATATTCATAAAAGACATTGTTAATATATATTAATAGAGAAACTGATATGTCCAAGTAATATCCATTTCCACGATAAGATGAAACTAATTCAGTAATTAAGTACCGAAGGATTTGAACTATTTGATATGAAATTTTAATAAAATTTTTTCTTTTAAAGTGATCTATAGAATGAATAAATACTTTATTATATGATTTCAATTCGTAGTATTCTCAAATTTTATTCTATTCTGTCCAATTTTTTTAATTTTTAATTAGTTATATAATTTAACAATAAAATATAATCATTATGCTTTCAATTATTCCTATACTACAATATTTCTACAATCTTTGGCTTTCACTTTTAATACTACTTGCTTGATAAGTTGAAAAAAAAAAGATTGGCTATCATAACAACTTGGGAAACCCTTCCTTCATCTTAATTAATTATTAAATTCTTGCAATGTTCGTTGTTTTATGCAATATTCGATATTTTGTTATTTATTGCTATCGAATACTTGAATATATATTTTTTTTCCAATATATTCCGAAATTTTAATTCAAATAATAAGGATCACTCGAAATAAACGTATTCCTAAAGTTTAGAACTTTTCAGAAATGTTTACAACAACAGAACGGAGTGAATCCATTCGAAAAGTGCCTTCAAAAATGAATGTATCAAAAATAAGCAATAATCGATCACTTCGACAACTTCAACAAATGGTTTATAATTTTAATATTTAAATATTGAAATTTATTTGATAAATTTAAAATAATACATTGATTTTTCTTTTTTTTTCGTATGCTAAATGACAGAATTGATCAATCATTATTATTATTATTATCATTATTATTATTATTATTATTATTATTATTATTATTATCATTATTATTACTGTTACTATTGTTATTATTATTATTATTATTATCGCTGTTACTGTTGTTATTACTATTATTATTACTGTTACTATTATTATTATTTATTATTATTATTATTTTTATTGTTATCATCGTCATTGTTTACATCTGATATTCTTAACTTTATTGTTATTGCCAGTTATGCATAATTATGAGACTATACAGTAATATTAGAAAATTTAACGACAAATGAATATTTTGAATTTTTAAATTTTTGTTTACTTTTAGCAAATATATTTTGAATATTTAGGGGCTAACAATATTTGCCCGTACAAATTGGATTCCTAATAAATATGAAACAATTGAAGTGGAATTATGCCGTGATCCTGTTCTTGGACTTGGAATAACGATTGCTGGTTATGTTCATAAAAAAGGTTAAGTCGAGATTTTTCTTTACCATAGACAACGTATAGACTCGAGAATAAAAAATTTATATATTTTTTTTTAATTCTTAACGACAGCTTTAAATTTTTTTTAAATTCATTTTTTTTTTGTTCCTTTTTTTGCTTTACAATTATATTATTATATAAAATTCTTATTAAAATTGCATAAATAAAATAAAAGAATTAATAAATAGCATAAAAAATATTTTGTGATATTTTCTTAATTTGAAGTATTTTATAATGTCATATACTTGGCCAAATATAATTTGTTGAATTCAAATAATAAATAAACTAAAATTTAATTAAAAAAATTGAGTAAGAATATAAAAATATTTTTCTTCATTTCTCATTAGTTTAACTAAAATCAGACAAATATCGTTATAATTTGTTTTGGCCATCCAAAAGCGATTGAAATGATTATTAAGCAATAATAAAAAGATATAAAACCAAAATAATCTAAACTTTTAAATAAATTGCAATATTAATTTTGTTTCCAATAATTAAGCCTAATATATTTGAAGCCTTTTTGTAGTATGTAAATATAATACGCCAAAATTTATTAAACAATTTAATAAATTGAATTTTTGGACAATCAGTTTGGTCCAAAAATGCCTGATTTCGTCATTTCATAGAAGAAATTATAATACATATCAGAAATATTCAATTAGTTGTAATTTTTTAAATAGAAATATTAAAATGATATTAGTTGTAGTGAAATAAATTTTGATAAATTTTAAATTCTTTTTTCCCTCTAACAGTTACAGTAATTCTCATTTATCAATGTATACATTACTTTTATCGTTATCACTATTATCATTTATAGCAAAAAATCAATTTGCATAGAAATTTTTCTAAAATCACTTTTTAGCAGTAATATGAAATATGAAATTTCAATCTTTGATCTTTTTACCAAAGTGTTGAAAATTCATAAAATCGAATATGTGAATTGATAGGTTGCATTTTTAAAAAAAAACATCGGCAAAGCGGAAATTTTTAGTAAAATAGAAGGAAAAAACTGAGCCAGTATATTATATTAGTCTCTTTAAAAGAGGTGTGGAATGTCTGGCCTAGGCTTGCAAAAATGAATGCCAACGTGAATATTTGTTTGCCCTCAAGAAGGGCCTATCATCAATGTTCGCATCACATCACAATTCATTAGCTAGCCTTTTGGCATCGTTTTCTGTGCTGTTTTGATTTCAAGCGATAAAATTACTGATAATATTCAAAAATTTAATCTTTCTCGAATAACTTGAAACTTTGATGGAATGATATGAAGTTCAATATTTTATAATTTATATTTTAATTCCTGTTCAATGTCAGAAGAATTGTAAATTTATTTCATCCCATTATTAACAAATTTCGTTCCTTGAAAAAAAAGTGAATCGTTTATTTGTTTACTTTTTATAATAAAAGTGTTTATTCATTAATGTTCAGATAGACTTTTGAAATCTGAATTATACCTTTGAATCCTATGAGTTATTTGAAGCTATCATTAATTCCTACCATAGTTAATATTATCTTTCAAAAAAGCCTATAATTAGTTGAAATTTAAAATTCTAAAGCTAATTTTTGTTTTAGACCATTAAAAAATTCAAACATATCAATTTTCAATTTTTTCCTTTAATCTTACCATATGTTATTATTGATGTAATTAATTATAGACTGTAAAATTTGGGCTTAAGAATTTAATAATTAGCGCATCTTTTTTCCAGAAACATTATCAAACTGGAAGGTTGTTGATATGCCCTTATCAAATCACATATTAATGAAATTACAATTTTTAATGATAAAAAATATTTACAAGCGAAATAATTTCTTTTTCTTAAACTCATGTCATTCGAAATTATTTGGATAAGCTTTGAATTAATTTTCAAAACTTTTGAAATACACACTTCAGTTGATCGAATTTAATATTAAAATTTCTGTTTTTAACTAGAAAATTTGACTTGCTTACATTATTTTTCTATGTATGTTTAGCATATTTTTAATTATAATAATTAAATGTAATATTTAAATATTTTTAAATTTCCATTTTTCTGATTGTTTTTTGATTTATATAATAATGATATACTCGTTATTTCAGAAGAAATAAACGGTGTTTTTGTGAAATCATTGGTGCCTAATTCAAGTGCTTTTCATTCGAGAAAAATAAAATTAAATGACCTCATTTTTCAGGTATTTAATTTCATTTCGTTTTTTTATATTACAATTAATTGAATAATTGTACTAAAATTATTTTTATCAAACGAATTACGATAATCAAATAATCAAATGGATTATTTTCTTTATAAAAAATTTTTCATCTATTATCTTTAATAAAATATGATATCATCTATTTAAATTTATTAATTTGAAATCTTTTGAAATTTATCTTGGTCATACCTTTTTTGCCCATGAAATGATAATTATTATCTTTTTAAAAATATTAATACATTCACTTGTTATAATGAATAATAAATTATGCAAAAATTTAATTTTTAAACTTAAATTCCCATCAGTTTTCATCAATTTATTTATCAATCTAAAACAAATTTCCATTTTTATTTATATTCTTTTCCATTCTTTCATGCTTCAACAACAATACAAAAAGAAAGAGAAAAGAAAAAATGAAAATTGAAATTCAATCAGTTCATGTCAGTGAATAAATAAAAGATTAGTCTATTTTAGATGGATTTAGAAATAACAAATTCATCCTTTTCTATCCATTTCACTTAAATTCTTTGAGCTTTTTCTGAAAAAAAAAAGAAGAATTCATTTTTAGTGCTATTTTACAACGAAGAAATTGAATTTATTTTTCAAAAATTTCTTTTTTGTATATTTCAAAAAAAGATATCAAAAAAATGTATGACATTGATTTTTATGTTATTTTGAACTTTTATTTTAATAGCATTCGTTCAAAAGAATTTTAAGAAAATATTTGAATAACAGATGAAAAGTCTAATTCATTAAGTGGAAAGAAAATTAAATTAAAGAACTAGTGAAATTTTTTCATTAATTATTTGTTAACTCTGTTATCAATTATTTGAGTATCATCTTATCATTATTGTACATTCATGCGATTAGTTTGCACATTCATTTTATTGAAATGAATGATAATTATCTTTTTTTATATAAAATATGACTGATATCCTAATAATTATAATATACAAATTAATATTTGAAATAATTTATTTATGCAATGCTCACTAATTCGACCTTTTTTTAAACCAAAATTTTCTGATGTAAGATATAATAATTTATATGAAAGTTACGAAAAGAGTGGAATTGTCGAAAATTGCTTTAAGCTTGATTGTTATAAAATTATGTAAATATCTACGGAGCATCTTTGCCAATTTGATCATCAAATAGATTAGATGAAACATTTCGGCAATTGGCCTCGAAAATTGGCCTTTAGTAATCTCTTTAAACATTGACCTAATCCATAATCTTATCCATCCACCTAAAGACTAGTATATTTCAAAAACAGCATCTCAACTTCCATCATTTTCTCCATTCAATGATAAGAATTTGACATTTTTTTTGCTTCCATATCAATCAAATAGACTAAATTTGATTCAATTTCCAAAGTTTTAAATGAAATTATATCGATTGAAAATCTAAAACTATCATTTGAAAAGTTAGAGAAAAGAAATGAAAAAAAGTTTCAATAATTTTTATGTTAAAAGGAAAAATCGCAGTTATTTTTTTCTATCCTTCCTCTTAATTCTTTTATTTTCAAACTTTAAATTATCATATTAATTCGCCTTAAAACAATAATTATAGCATCCTTTCCTTTTATTTATTTCTTTATTAATTGGAAAAATAAAATGAAAAATTGCTTAAATTGTCTTATTCCTTGAACGGTGTAAGTAAAATTAAATTGATATTTAAAAATATGTTAATATTAATTCATCGATCATTACCAATTATTAAATTTATTTTACTAAATTTCTGAGAACGAATAAGTCTTATTTCTAGATTTATACATATCATATTCAAGATAAGAATGTCCATATCATATCTTTTGATTTGCTGATTAAAAATTATGCAAGCAGCAATTAATGACAAATTAAATTTCTTACTGTATTTTTATATTTTTGAAAAGATTGCCTTCTTCTACTAAATTTTTTGTCGATGTTAGTTAGTTAATCAAGTTTTCTCGAGAAAAACTTTTAATTCTTTCACTCTTTAAAAATTTCCCTTGGATTCTACCAATGTTCATGCATTATTTAATGGTAAAAGATAAAATTATTAATTGAACTGTTTATAAATTTTAAAACTATAAAAATTGGAATGTTTGTAAATTCAAAAAAAACTTTGTAAAATTTCACTTCCTTATTATAAATCTATAATCTATCTGATATATAAATATCGGCAGTAAATTGTTAGATCCTATATGTCAAAAAAGATTACATTCTTTTATTAATAAACTTAGGTTGCATTCTTTTATTACTAAATTTAAAACCTATCAAACAATTTAGTCAATAAATTTTTAGCATAAGCAACTGAATTAAGTATTTTAAAGCAAAATTTAAAAGAGATTTTTTCAAAAATTCACAAAAAATGTTTTTGTACTGCGATTTATTTTGATTTTTAAGGAGGAAACTTTTAACAAACATAAAAAGATTATGATTTATTAAACTTTAAGATTAATCATAACTGAAAAATTAGAAATGAATCAGATGAAAATTGTTTGATAATTGGCCTTCAATCATAGTCAATAATTGAAGGTCACAGGTCAAATGATTAGATTGTCTGTTAGAGAAATATGATGATCAAACATTTTAAGGTATTTAAATGACTTTGTTGGATTTTATATTAAATATATTATATTCGATCAGTTCACTATAACTCTTATGTAATTATTCGTTATAGGTAAATGATAAATCTTTGGAGGGTTTAAATCATAGTGAATCAATACGAACATTGATAGGTAGCGGGACGAGAGTGAGAATTAAATTAATTCGTTTCCTACCTGGTTCACCGCAAGCCGAATGTCTTACAATGCTCCAAAGACAGGTAATTCTTTCTATCTCTCAGTAATTAATTGCTAGATTATTCATCTTATCTTAATCATTATCATTATTTTTTATTCCAAGTGTTTAAAATTTTTATTACTAATCCAATAATTTGTAAGTAGTCAACTAAACAATTAGAGTTGATTGCCTAAACAATTAGGATCATTTACAACTAGGATCAATTACAGTTATAATTAGGGTTCTTTTTTTAACGCTTCCTCTAAAAGATAAAAATTTAATAATTAAAAGAAAATAATCGAATGAAAGGAAAATATTAGACTTCAAAAAGATAGGAATGTTTCTATCGTTCAAATACACGCTAGGATTTTTTATTTGAAATTTAAGATTATTAACCTGACCTATTGCATTAAAGGTCATCTTTAATCAAAACTGTTTTACTTCGTTCCTATTTTTTAACCTAATATCTAAGAAAAATAGTTTAAAATTTCCCGCTAAATTAATATTAAAAGTTTTTACATACCCAAATATAAGCTGAAGTTTAAGTTGGCAAGTTGGCGTCTTCTCAATTTCACAATTTTTAAATAATTCCACGTAGGAAGCGGGTACTGAAGTGATAGACGTCCAAAGCACGTTGCGTGATGTAGTAGCAGATTGGAAACATCGACTTGGTTCCGATTTCGAAGTGGTTAGTGTGGATTTGATTCCCGACAAATGCGAAGATGGTGGCCTAGGTATTTCTTTAGAAGGTACAGTGGATGTTTTGAATGGTGCCCAACTTTGTCCACATCATTATATCGATTCACTTAGGCCCGGTGGACCAGCTGCTTTCTCGAATGCACTTCGGTCAGGTGACGAATTATTACAGGTGAGATTTATGCAACATTTTACTCGAAGCGGACAGGTTTCACAATTCATTTTCTTTTCATTTTCAGTTGATATTTCTTTCTCGACCCTCTACTTCCCAGCTATAATTCTTGACCTTTATGTTTCGTATAAATTTAAATTGTCGAATTTTACTATAAGTTAACGAGTTATAGGTTAATGACGTGGTGTTGTACGGTGAATCACACGTAACTATAAGACAAGCCTTAAGTAAGGCTGCATCTATTTCACAACGAGTTAGGCTTACAGTGGCAAGGAAAGTCCAAACCATAAATTTGTTCATGCCAAGACCTGAAGAAAGTCTTCCAATTGCATATCCTTTATTAGCTGCGACAGATGATCGTCTTGTCAAGGTTAGCCAAGTTATTGTTGCTATTTATTATTTTTAGTATATTTTTTTAATTATGCAATTTTTTGAAATAAATTTCATTGATCAATTTATTCATTCTTCACGCAGTTCGACAAATCGGACGATTAATCTCGAACTACTCAGCCAATTTTCCCGAAGGATTTTATTTATTTTTTCATTGCATTCATTCATTAATTTGAAGTCTATAATTTATGCATAACTTCCATTGAAACATTAAGCTTACTTATTTTTGTTTCATATTTCCTAGCATAAATTTGACGATAACATTTGTTTTTTTTCGCATTTTTAAATATTTAAAATAAATTCAATCAATCAATTTACTTCCTTAGAAATTAGCGTTTCGAAATTAAATTTCGCATTTCCAGTTTCACTTCTGATAATTTTAAAATTTAAGTGGTTTTGAAAACTAAAAACCATTCCTGCACATTATTTGTTTTCGAGAGTGAAATTTATACTGAAAATTCTAACGATCATTCATGAAACTGGAATAGATTTATCAAAAATTAATTTCAGGCTAAATCAGAAACTTGTATAGTGAAAAGCTTGGATTCAACAATAGCTGTTTTGGAACAGGTATTAAATTTTAATATATTTTTGAGATTTTTTTTCAGATTAACGTGTAAATTTCATTTTACTAATTTAGCTCTAAAATGAGCATATAAGATAAAAAGAAAGAAGAAATATTATTCATTTATTATTTTGATAGATATAATTTGTTAAATAATTTCTGATTGTTTAGATTTTATTCTAAAGCCAAGTAGACCTTCGATGATTCATTTCAGGTATCCCGACGTTTACGATCTCGATCATTGCAACTTTTCAATGGATTAGCTATTTGGCGATGTGTTCCGACTATCGTACAATTGGAGAAGGATAGTCGCGGTCTGGGATTCTCAATTGTTGATTATCGAGTAAGTAATTTTATCGAATTCGCATATTTCGATATGTAAATTTTGAGTAATTTAAAATTCCTTCAGTTTCATTCCCGATATCTTCGTTTTAGGATCCGCTGCATCTAGAACAATCTGTGATAGTAATACGATCACTGGTACCAGGTGGGCTCGCACAAGCAGATGGTCGTATAATTCCAGGTGATAGATTGATGTTTGTAAACGACGAAGATCTATCTAATAGCACATTGGAACATGCGGTTGATGTCCTGAAATCAGCTCCGGATGGCCTAGTACGTTTAGGCATAGCAAAACCAATACCTATTGAAGAGGTCCGATATTTTTTGTTTTTTTTTTCAAATTTTATAAGCTTAAAATGCTTCACTTATTGATTATTTGCTTGCGTCATAGGCTTATATAATATGTAATTTCATAATTTGTGCTAATATTGAATAAGCCATAAAAAGAATAAAAAGAACTTTGCCTTATTCGAGAATAAAATAATTCAATAATCTTGTTGATAGACATATTAGGCTCTTTTTCTTGAGCACTTTTTGAATTATAAATCATATTTTCCTCAATCACATTGATATTTTCTACTCTTATTTCTCATTAATTCTACCCTTCTCTCTCTCTCTCTTTCTCTTTCCGTTTCTCTCTCTCTCTTGCTTTCTTTCTCGTAATTAATTACAAATGAATGATGGAGAAAAGAAATTTCTTACAACTTCAATAATATAAGTTTTCAACTTTTTCTCCTTCTTTCATTAAACGTATTTTAGTCTTTCGAGAAAAATTCATTAGTGCGTGATTGATGTTTTAGAAGTAATTGATATTAATTATTGCGTGATAGACGTTTAATAGTGCGTAATTGATTTCAGTAGTGCGCAGTTGACGTTCATTAGTGCACGATCGACGTTTTATTAGTAATTGGCATTCATTATTGCGTGATAGACGTTTAGAATGCGCAATTGACGTTCATTAGTGCGTGATTGACGTTCATTAGTATATGGTCGATTTGACTGTAAGTCACAAGTTGCTTTGCAATGATGAAAATTCGGCATAAGATATTGAAAAAATTAGAAAAGGATATCGTAATGCAGAAATTAATTCTTCTCTTCAAGAAGTTTGTGGATTAAGAGATGAATTTAAGAAATGAATAAGTCGTTAACTTATACTACACCGATCATTTGTCATTAATATCGTCAATTTCCTGAGAATCCTGTCTGTTCCCTTTTAAATATGCTCTCGAATAAAACTCATTCAATTTCGAAATTTCATACTTAGATTATAGATCGTATATCCATTAAGAAAAAGTAAATAAATCAGAATGACTAATCTAACTTATATCATATCAGTCATTTATCGATAATATTTTCAATTTCTTACAAATCCTATCCATTCTCCAGGAATATTTCTTTATTATCGAATTTAATTAAATTTCAATAATCGCAAAGCCTCAAATAGTCTGATTAGTAAATAATAGCAAAAATTACAATAATTAAATTTGTAAAGATTTATTAACCAAAATTTAATGTTTACATGAGCATCATTGAATATATTTAGTATCTACGTGATATGCAAATTAATCCATTTCTAATTGATAAGATTTATTCGATAAATTGATTATAGAATGATTATAAGGATGATAATTGTCGATATGCAAAATACATTTTAAATTAAAAATGCAAATAAATGAATTTTCTGAAATAAACGAAAAGGTTACAAAGAGATGTTTGTTATTTGATGGCCTATTTTAGATAACCAAATTGAGAAAAAATAAATAAATAAGAAATTTGAGTTCTAAAATTTCCAATTATTTGTTTGATGATATTTTCAACTTCACTTTTGTTTTTATTTGTTTACGTGAAGGGCAGGCAATATTTATTATACTATCAAACGCGAAATCGAGAAGAGATTATTTGTTTTTCTGGAATGTCGAGAAAGGATTCAAATTAACAATAATTATTTTATGAATTAATAATTTTCTTCTCCTTTTTCGTCTTCGTACTTATCTTAGAAAAGATAAATCTTTTATCTTTTTTTGATGACAAATTTGAAAATTATCACCAATAAGCAACGACAACTATTGAAGCAAATCTTTTTTGAGTAATATAAACTTTCTTTTTTCTTTTATAATTTAAATAAACAAAAAAGCGAAACACTGAAAAGAGAATTGAAGAAAGTCTTAAAATTGGGTGCAAAAAGGAGGAAGAGAAATTTAAAAGTTTCGAAATACAATATGTAAATTTAATTATCAGGGTGAGATGATAATTGATTGTTTATATAATGTTCAGGTAAGTATGACGAATAAAATTTTTATTATAGAAAAAATAAATATATTGGCATTTTTGGATGTAATAAAGCAGAAATGGAATGAGTAATGGATAGATTTTAAAAAGCGGAAAAAAGGCCAGGCTAAAATTGGTTTTTGTTAAAGCGCTAGGCTAGTTCCATATTGCTTATTTATTTACTTTCTCGGTACCAAAAAAAGCCAAAAAAAAAACCTTTAAGATTATTAATTTTGTTTTGCAGTGTGGTAACGGAGCAAATGGTCATTCACCGCTTATTTCACGCAGTGAACGTGTACTTGCAAAAGGAAGCTCACCACGATCACGTCGACGTCATCGAAAACAGGTAAACAAGTTTTATTATTATTTTTTAAAATAATTCCATGGTATTACTAATTATCATATTGATCACAACTAATCATTGGTAATGTGCTAATATAAAAATTTAATGTGCTAATATAAAAATTCAGCTGCATGCTAAATTAAATGCTATATCTGCAGCTTTTCATTTACCTTTGTCGCAAAAAAGACATGCGTATCTTTACCTGCAAACCTATCACATTCATTCTTTATTGATAAATATTATTCGCTTTTCTATTTCATGAAAATAATATCAATCGCAATTTTGTTTCTTTCTTTCTGAAAATAAATTAATTATCGAATAAACTGTCATCACACCTTTTCTTAAATCACTGATAAAAAGATGTAAATTTATAAAGAAATTAATTAGATCCATTAATAAATGAAATTATATTTTTATCAATAACGATAAGAATTTACTTATTCCTTAATCAATATTTGATTTATCGCAAGTATTGATAAAATGAGATGTAACATAAATAATTAAATATAATTTTAGTTTTTAACAGATTTTATTTTTGTGTGTTAAATTTAATGTTAATTCATTTAAATTATCTCTAATTAATAGGAAATTAATCGAGTTTTTTCTATCTGTATGTATTAAATAAATAATTTTATTTAAATTTGCATTACATTGTTTGCTTTGTTTTAATTTTGAAAATTATATTCATACATATATATTTACATATATATCTATTCCATCCGTATACATCATGTATAAATAATATTGAAAATTATATTTATACATATATAACTATCATCCATATACATCATGTATAAATAATATTGAAAATTATATTTATACATATATAACTATTCTATCCATATACATCATGTATAAATAATATTGAAAATTATATTTATACATATATATCTATTCTATCCATATACATCATGTATAAATAATATTGAAAATTATATTTATACATATATACTATTCTATCCATATACATCATGTATAAATAATATTGAAAATTATATTTATACATATATATCTATTCTATCCATATACATCATGTATAAATAATATTGAAAATTATATTTATACATATATATCTATTCTATCCATATACATCATGTATAAATAATATTGAAAATTATATTTATACATATATATCTATTCCATCCGTATACATCATGTATAAATAATATTGAAAATTATATTTATACATATATATCTATTCTATCCGTATACATCATGTATAAATAATATTGAAAATTATATTTATACATATATATCTATTCCATCCATATACATCATGTATAAATAATATTGAAAATTATATTTATACATATATATCTATTCTATCCATATACATCATGTATAAATAATATTGAAAATTATATTTATACATATAACTATTCTATCCATATACATCATGTATAAATAATATTGAAAATTATATTTATACATATATATCTATTCTATCCATATACATCATGTATAAATAATATTGAAAATTATATTTATACATATATAACTATTCTATCCATATACATCATGTATAAATAATATTGAAAATTATATTTATACATATATAACTATTCTATCCATATACATCATGTATAAATAATATTGAAAATTATATTTATACATATATATCTATCTATCCATATACATCATGTATAAATAATATTGAAAATTATATTTATACATATATATCTATTCTATCCATATACATCATGTATAAATAATATTGAAAATTATATTTATATATATCTATTCCATATACATCATGTATAAATAATATTGAAAATTATATTTATACATATATATCTATTCATCCATATACATCATGTATAAATAATATTGAAAATTATATTTATACATATATATCTATTCTATCCGTATACATCATGTATAAATAATATTGAAAATTATATTTATACATATATATCTATTCCATCCATACATCATGTATAAATAATATTGAAAATTATATTTATACATATATATCTATTCTATCCATATACATCATGTATAAATAATATTGAAAATTATATTTATACATATAACTATTCTATCCATATACATCATGTATAAATAATATTGAAAATTATATTTATACATATATAACTATTCTATCCATATACATCATGTATAAATAATATTGAAAATTATTTTATACATATATATCTATTCTATCCATATACATCATGTATAAATAATATTGAAAATTATATTTATACATATATATCTATTCTATCCATATACATCATGTATAATAATATTGAAAAATATTTATACATATATATCTATTCATCATATACTATAAATAATATTGAAAATTATATTTATACATATATATCTATTCTATCCATATATCATGTATAAATAATATTGAAAATTATATATACATATATACTATTCTATCCATATACATCATGTATAAATAATATTGAAAATTATATTATATATATAACTATTCTATCCATATACATCATGTATAAATAATATTGAAAATTATATTTATACATATATATCTATTCTATCCATATACATCATGTATAAATAATATTGAAAATTATATTTATACTATATATCTATTCTATCCATATACATCATGTATAAATAATATTGAAAATTATATTTATACATATATATCTATTCTATCCATATACATCATGTATAAATAATATTGAAAATTATATTTATACATATATATCTATTCATCCATATACATCATGTATAAATAATATTGAAAATTATATTTATACATATATATCTATTCTATCCATATACATCATGTATAAATAATATTGAAAATTATATTTATACATATATATCTATTCTATCCATATACATCATGTATAAATAATATTGATATTTATACATATATAACTATTCTATCCATATACATCATGTATAAATAATATTGAAAATTATATTTATACATATAATCTATTCTATCCATATACATCATGTATAAATAATATTGAAAATTATATTTATACATATATCTATTCTATCCATATACATCATGTATAAATAATATTGAAAATTATATTTATACATATATATCTATTCATCCATATACATCATGTATAAATAATATTGAAAATTATATTTATACATATATATCTATTCTATCCATATACATCATGTATAAATAATATTGAAAATTATATTTATACATATATATCTATTCTATCCATATACATCATGTATAAATAATATTGAAAATTATATTTATACATATATACTATTCTATCCATATACATCATGTAAATAATATTGAAAATTATATTTATACATATATATCTATTCTATCCATATACATCATGTATAAATAATATTGAAAATTATATTTATACATATATATCTATTCATCCATACATCATGTATAAATAATATTGAAAATTATATTTATACATATATATCTATTCTATCCATATACATCATGTATAAATAATATTGAAATTATATTTATACATATATAACTATTCTATCCATATACATCATGTATAAATAATATTGAAAATTATATTTATACATATATATCTATTCTATCCATATACATCATGTATAAATAATATTGAAAATTATATTTATACATATATATCTATTCATCCGTATACATCATGTATAAATAATATTGAAAATTATATTTATACATATATATCTTCTATCCATATACATCATGTATAAATAATATTGAAAATTATATTTATACATATATATCTATTCATCCATATACATCATGTATAAATAATATTGAAAATTATATTTATACATATATATCTATTCTATCCATATACATCATGTATAAATAATATTGAAAATTATATTTATACATATATATCTATTCTATCCATATACATCATGTATAAATAATATTGAAAATTATATTTATACATATATAACTATTCTATCCATATACATCATGTATAAATAATATTGAAAATTATATTTATACATATATAACTATTCTATCCATATACATCATGTATAAATAATATTGAAAATTATATTTATACATATAACTATTCTATCCATATACATCATGTATAAATAATATTGAAAATTATATTTATACATATATATCTATTCTATCCATATACATCATGTATAAATAATATTGAAAATTATATTTATACATATATATCTATTCTATCCATATACATCATGTATAAATAATATTGAAAATTATATTTATACATATATATCTATTCTATCCATATACATCATGTATAAATAATATTGAAAATTATATTTATACATATATATCTATTCTATCCATATACATCATGTATAAATAATATTGAAAATTATATTTATACATATATAACTATTCTATCCATATACATCATGTATAAATAATATTGAAAATTATATTTATACATATATAACTATTCTATCCATATACATCATGTATAAATAATATTGAAAATTATATTTATACATATATATCTATTCTATCCATATACATCATGTATAAATAATATTGAAAATTATATTTATACATATATATCTATTCTATCCATATACATCATGTATAAATAATATTGAAAATTATATTTATACATATAACTATTCTATCCATATACATCATGTATAAATAATATTGAAAATTATATTTATACATATATAACTATTCTATCCATATACATCATGTATAAATAATATTGAAAATTATATTTATACATATATAACTATTCTATCCATATACATCATGTATAAATAATATTGAAAATTATATTTATACATATAACTATTCTATCCATATACATCATGTATAAATAATATTGAAAATTATATTTATACATATATATCTATTCTATCCATATACATCATGTATAAATAATATTGAAAATTATATTTATACATATATATCTATATCCATATACATCATGTATAAATAATATTGAAAATTATATTTATACATATATATCTATTCTATCCATATATATCATGTATAAATAATATTGAAAATTATATTTATACATAATATCTATTCTATCCATATACATCATGTATAAATAATATTGAAAATTATATTTATACATATATAACTATTCTATCCATATACATCATGTATAAATAATATTGAAAATTATATTTATACATATATATCTATTCTATCCATATACATCATGTATAAATAATATTGAAAATTATATTTATACATATATATCTATTCTATCCATATACATCATGTATAAATAATATTGAAAATTATATTTATACATATATAACTATTCTATCCATATACATCATGTATAAATAATATTGAAAATTATATTTATACATATATATCTATTCTATCCATATACATCATGTATAAATAATATTGAAAATTATATTTATACATATATAACTATTCTATCCATATACATCATGTATAAATAATATTGAAAATTATATTTATACATATATATCTATTCTATCCATATACATCATGTATAAATAATATTGAAAATTATATTTATACATATATATCTATTCTATCCATATATCATGTATAAATAATATTGAAAATTATATTTATACATATATAACTATTCTATCCATATACATCATGTATAAATAATATTGAAAATTATATTTATACATATATATCTATTCTATCCATATACATCATGTATAAATAATATTGAAAATTATATTTATACATATATAACTATTCTATCCATATACATCATGTATAAATAATATTGAAAATTATATTTATACATATATATCTATTCTATCCATATATATCATGTATAAATAATATTGAAAATTATATTCATATTATATTTATATTATACATATTATTTCCTCAAGAAAAAATGCAATGTTCCAAATATTTTTGTGGGGGAAATGCAAAAATATTTCATTTTTCAAATTTCCAATTTTAAGCCATTCTTTTTTCTTTTAATGCTATCTTTTATTGAAGCCATTATTTTATAAAATAAATCTGATAAATTGCTTCCTTCAGAATCATTTTTTTTTTGTTATACATCTCTGTATATATGTGCTATATTTGAAATATTCAAGTTGATTATTTTGATTATTTATTTAAAGGAAAAAATATCACGAAATTTGTATGACTCTGTGATTCTTTGATTTTTTTTTTAAATCCATTTCTAAAATATTATCGAATTACGACAATCTGTGTTCTATCAAAATTGATGCATTTGTAGGATAAGATAGGATCAGAATCTTGCTTATTGTGCTAAATCATGAAGGAACAACATCAGAATCATGCTAAATAAGATAGAATTTTGCTTTCTGTACTTAGGTCTTAATTATAAGAACTAGGCTGAATTCTTAATCATGAATACTAAGCTAAACGAGAAGAATCTTGCTTTATATGTTTAACTCTTAGTTCTGAAGATCGAGCTAATTTAGATTTCTTCTTGACATCTTTGATTCTATGATTGAAAGTTAAAAAAAAAAGGATTTTATGAAATTTTTTATTTATAATATTAGCAGTGAATGAAACAAAGAAATTTGCTTGATCATTAAGGCTTTTTTAAAGAATCTAAAATAGGAAGAGCAAAGAATATAGATGAATAAGCAATAAGGCTCTTGCGCAATCACCTCCTTGATGCTAATTGCAATTGAAGACCTTTCTTGCAGCAGAAACAGCAGAAAAAATATTCAGGAATTTTGCATTGCTAGGCTTATATTTAAGCCCAGGCTTAAATTCAGATTTTCCAATCTCAATCATCCATTCAAATATCTTTCAATCATTTCTCATTCATTATAATTTTATGAAAGCTTTTTAAATTTCTTATCAAGTTCTCCTCACAAATAAATTTCTATATTTTTCTTAAAAACCATAGCTATACGTTAAAATTAAAATTTCATTTTGATCTGATAACGATAAGATTAAATGTCAGTCTAATAGTTGTTGCACTATCACTGAAATGAGAAATGCGAAAATAAATATTCACAAAGTTTAATGATATAAACCTTGAGTCTTGAGTCTATATTAGGATAACAGGAAATTTTTCGATAAAAATTGTTTCCTTTTTGGAATATAAATAAGAGTATGCACATTTTCATTGATTTTTATAAAATTGAAATAAAAGATCTTAGCCTCTGATTTTGTTTCGACTATTGCTATTATATCAATTTGAAATTCATATAGCCGATATATGGCCTTCCATTTTAGTTTTAACAATCAATGTTTACATTGAAATTTTATTGGCACATAATTTTTAAAAACATCAATTCCAAATGTAGTGAATAAATTCTCTCTCCTCTGAATTTAATGGATATATTCTATTCTTACAGTAATACCATCGATATTTTTCCAAAAACTTTTTTTGATTACTTTCATCTATTTGTATTTGTATCATCTCCTTGATAGAATTATTAAATTTCTATATTTTCATTTAAAATTAATCTATTAATTTAATATGCTAGCGAAGAATATTATTATGGTAATTTAAATTGTTAAATTTCCAATGTATTAAAATGAGTTATTAGGTTAAAAATAGGATTGTTAAGATAAGAATAAGTAAAATTTCATCTCTTTTATTTATTTCTATCCTAGTTTCTCTTATGCTTTCCTTTGATTTTAACAAATAATTCAATGATTTTTTTTTATTTTTCCATGGGTGATTATATTTATTATTTTCTAACTTAATTTTAAACTTCTCAAGATAAATTCTTCTTTAAATTCTTCCCTCCAGTACAACCAGTCAGGTTGAATTGTACTGGGATAATTTATTCCTTCATTGCTTTGTCAAAATGTGAATAATAATTTCTGTGAAAAAAAAAGAATTCCTAAAATTTGTTTTTCTTCAAGAAATTTTTCTAATCTCTTCGTTTTCTAATTTTTCAGTTCATTTGCTTAATGGTATTTGAGTTTGAATTAGGAATGTATTTATATTAATTGATTTATAAAGCGATAATTTTACTAAATAAAACATAGAAAGAAATGGTAATTTTTAATTTATATTAATAATAAACAATTTAATCTTAATAAAATAAAAAAGGAATCGAGAATACAAGTTAGAATTACAAGATGGGAATGTATTGTTAAGTGGGAAGAAAAAAAAATGAAATGAAAAATAGTGAGACGCAATTTTCAAAACTTAGTTACATTAAAATAAATAACTGCTAATAAAATCGAGAAGGAGTCGAGAATGTGAGACAAGATTGTAATACTCTTGGGCTATAAGAGATTTTAAAAGATGGGTCAAAAAATAGAAAAGCTACTTATGTGGATTGTTAAACAGGAAGAAAAAAGGAAATGAGAAATTATTGAATGGAGTTTTTGAAATTTACTTTTTACTAATATTAAACAGATATTTGAGAAAAAACTTTTTTTGCGATCTTCAATTTCTCGCCACTCTTCCAAAACTTAGATGAAATGAATTAAAAAAAAGCTATTAAAACATTAATATCCGATCTTATATTGGCTAATAAAATTCTTTTATTTTCTCATTTCTAAACTTTTATTTGCAATATTTTTCTTTCTTATTTGATTAACAGAATATATTGCCTTGTCATTTTCTATTATATAAATAATCATTGATTAATGCTTATTAAATTTCTTTCTTTACTTTTTTAATCTCAATTTAATTTAAAAAGAATTCTGATATTATTGGAATATATTCGATTTCCATCTATCACATTTATTATAACAAAACTGATTATTCGGACTGATTGATTATTTTGATCAAGTTCTTCTATTCTTTTACATGCAATGTCCTTTTATTTATCAGAATATATTTCCTTTTTGATTTGATCGCTCAATTAATTAAGAAAACAACTTAGCAAAGGAATAATAAATTGAAAATAACTTTTTATTTGGCAAAAATGTAATCGTTTTTGTCACTTTAATTTGCTCTTTTATAATTCTTATTATAATTAATTGAAATAATTAATTAGCTTTAACTCATCGATCCACGATCTTTGTTAAAAAATTAATAAATGATAATGTATTTTATGGGAATTTCAATATTTTTTTTATCATTTTATTCTGTTTATTTTATAATTTTTGTCACTAATTAATTAAGATTCCATAATTGGCGCTAATTAATTTTTTTAATATGCACAAAAGGCCTATAATTATCCTCGCTTATAGTTCGAGGTTAATATTCTCATCTTTAATTTAAGAACAAATTCAAATAAAATTGGTCAGTTTACGTAAATTCAAATAAAATTGATCAGTTTACGTAAATTCAAGTAAAATTGATCAGTTTACGTAAATTCAAATAAAATTGATCAATATGCATATTTTTGGAAATCATTTAACTATATGACATTCCTTTTCAAACTCACAAATATTTCAATATTATTTTAAATTTTTTATAAATTTTAATATTATTTCAAATTTTTTTTTATAACTGTCGAATTATTTCAAATTTTTCTGCAAATTTCCTTTTCTCTCTCGTCAGGAAACATAATTTCTCATATATTTTAAAATTTCAGATAGTTTCAAACACATCCAGCCAAGAAACTGTCTGGCTTGGTGCTACCGAATATCGCCGACAACATTATTTACAGGTTCAATTTACTTTTTTTTCTAAATTTTGTTTAAGAAAAAATAATTTATGTCAAACCTAATTATTTTCGTCTTTGATGAAATCATTTTCAATTCTTATTAAATAATGTAATTTTTTGTAAAATCTAATTTTTGATTATAAATGAAATTATAATTTTAGTTTTCATCTAGCAATTTCGATTCTTGTCATACCTTGATTTTTTCAAATAAAAACAAAAATTTCATATTTTTTTTTAGTAATACTACTAGATTTGTTTATCATTTACGTATTCCATTAGGCAGTTGAATTTTTTCCTTAAAAGTTTTTTTATCAAAATCTTTCAGAACCAGTTTTCCTTCATCTTTTCATTCGCATTTTAACTTGCAAAAAAATTGAAGAAAAATTGGGAAACATTTTAAAATTTCTCGTTTTAATTAGTGAACAATTGATAAATTATATTATACCGAAGAGAATTTATATATATTTTTTTTTGCAATATGATTTTCAATAATTATCTCAATAAATATTCACTTTTTAATTTCCAATTTCAATTCTTATTACAATTTTTGTTAAATAACAAAGAAATTGCATTTATCTAATAAAAACTAATTGCGGTACAAATATATATTTCTTCATAATATTATTTTAATAATTGTTTCAATTAGGATTTATCCTTTTATTTTCAAATTACAAAGCTTATTATAATTCTTATCCAATTACTTAAAGCTTCATATTATCATTTTTAGTAGTATCTTTCGCATAATATATTTCAATAAATAGTTATCATTAGAATTTTTTATTCGTTATTTTATAATATAGTGATTATTGGGCTAATGTTTGAAATATCTGATAAAAAAGGAATCATAACTTAACTGTGATTTATATTTATATTTTATTCTTTTGCCTTTTATTCAATTCCAATATCCTTTTCAATTATTCGAATTTTTTCTTGCCTTCTTTTTCTTTCTGATTATTTCATTTCAGAGCAATTATCAATCGTCAGGTTCGCTTACACCATCAACACCTCGTATCGGTAATATATCATTGAACGGAGTGAGCTTTTCGACTTTTTTTTTTCTCTATTTCTCATACTTTTTTTTAATGATAATTTATTCTCCGAACAAAAATGACGCATTTTTTTTTTTGAATTAATCAATTATCGACTTTCAACTGATTAAAAAGATGCATCATCTTTACTTAAGATAAATTATAATAAAGAGGAGAGTTTTATATTAGTTGCTTAATTTACATTAGCTAGTTTGCTTTCTGATAATTTTATAATGTCATTCTTTTTTTCTTTTTTCTCGACATCGAGATTTAACGATAATGCTGTTAACATGATCGTTATTTTAGTATAATTATTTACATATGTGTGATTTAATAAGGATAGTTTAAGAAAACAATAATTAAATGATAAACTTATCAAATAGCAAATTAACTATGATTTTGCTTTTATGATAAATTGACTCAATGAATTTTTTAAATATTCGTTTGGTTTCAGTTATTAATTTGATTTTTGATTATTTTAGTATAAATTCATCGTACTATTTTAATCGTATTTTAATCGTGCTGTAATATCAGAAAATGAATTTACAAATTATGCATTATTGTATAGAGCCATCTATCAATGAGCAGTTGGTCACCTTGTTCAACTCGTTCAATATCACCTTGTGGTTCACCACTTCATTTACGTGGTTCATGGGCATATGATATTATTTATTTACCACCAAGTTTGGAACGATCGATTAAAATTCAAAAAGGAGCACTTTCGCTTGGTAAAATGTTGCAGTGAATTTTGATCAGTAAATGCATCTTATCCAAAATTTATTCATCACGAAATGAACAGCGAAAGAATACTTGCAATTCATTTTGCATAGCTTTTCAGGTATTGTACTAAATGCGGAAGTTGATAAAGGTATCAATGGATGTCAGGTGAAAAGTATCTGTAGCAAAAAAGCTATAGGACGTGATGGAAGAGTTCAGGTAAGCTTGTATATATTTCAAAAAAATGAAAAAAATTGGCAAAATATATTTGTTGTTGTACTGTTACAATAAGCATTATGCATATTCATATATATATATATAGTATAGATATATATGCATAACTATTGGACTAATAAATTCAGTAATAAAAATTAGTATTAATTGTGGGGAAAAATTGTGTAAATTTCCAGTTTCCTTCAAAATATTTTAATTAAAGGTAAATGATTATATTGTAAAAGTAAATATGGAAAGTCTACGAAATGTTACGAATTCGCAAGCACGGGCTATTTTGAAGCGAACTAATCTGATCGGTACACAGTGCAAGTTTGTTTTATTTATTTTTTTCTTCCATTCCTCTCTCAACTACTTGCTTTTCAATATTTCTTTCAAAATTTTGAAATTTCGAAAGAAAATATTTACGTATTTTTTTATACCTTTTCTTATTTCTAATTGATTAAATTTATCAGTTATTATATTCCGTAACAGCAAGAATCGTATAACCAAATTATTATGTTTATGCAAATTTTTCAAATTTAAATCTTTTTATTTGAGATGCGACTCTTAATTACTTCTAGAACCTATCTGAAAAAAATAAAAAAAATACATAAAGGAAGAAACGGAAGTTTTGATACTTCAAATTGTTTTCTTTGAATAAGAAGACTCTTTTCCAGGCAGTTTATAAAATGGCAAAAGATCAAATTAATTTTTGTAGAAATTTATCAAATTCTTCAACAATCGTTAAGATTTAAATAAATTTGTTTTGATATCGATTATTCATATTCAGTATGCTTGAGGAACTAATTTTTGCTTCGCAATTTAAAAAAAAAAAATGGAAATATTTCGATTTTAGTTTGTTAGCACAACGAATAAAATTATTAAAATTGAAATATTATTTATAGTACTTACAGTAATTGGCAAATAATAATTCATTATTAACTTCATTTGTGAGATTTAAAAATAAAATTAATTTATTTGCAAAGAATGAGAAGTAGAATGAAATAGTAACTTCATTTTTAAAATTTTTATATGCCAATAAGTCATGAATAATGCCTTAAAAAGACTTGGTAAAACTTTATTTCTTCCTTCATTTTCCAATCAAAATTTTGGCTTGTTTTTAGGTTGGAATTATTAAACGTTAGAATATTCGGCTTTTTTCGCAATTTGAATTATTAGGCTTTTTTTTGAAATTTATAAATGTTCGCTTCAGCGTAACATATATCACTGCTTCGGACGCGAAAATTTGGAAAGAAAAATATCACAATGAGATGGACTATCAGTTACCTGTTGTTAACAGACTTTCACCGAAGTAATTTAAATCCTATTTCGTTATTTAAATAAAAATCTTTTTCACTTCAAATAATCTTTTTTACTTCCACTCAGTTGAACTTAGGAATTGTAATAAGCTTTGAGTTACTACGAAAGAAAGACCCAAAAGGAAGTATAAATTAAAAGAAAAAACAAAATAATATCATTTTTTTAACTGTTTGCAAAATCTTATTAGGATTCGATCAATTATTTTTAGATTTGAAAAATCTTATATTAGGATTCGATCAATTATTTTTAAATTTGAATCGAGATTAATATATTTTTTCAGGATTTTTCCGAAATTCTATCGTAGTCCATATCCTGATAGGAAGCAATCGACAGGTGTGGAGCAGCAAAATTCTCTTGATAGCGATTTGTTAGATTCAGAAATTTCTGCATCATCTGAGACTTTATCATTGAGGAAACGGCGATTGAACAGTGCTCTAATTGATGGAAAAATAATTGAAAATTTTGTATACAATTTTCTACAAGTAATCTTCACCGGCATTTCTAAACTATGATTCGATAGAAATAACAAAAATATTTAATTTTCAATAATTTTAGTTTTCGTTTGAAAGAATTCTATAAACTCAAAGCTTATTACCAGTCATCTTGTCGAGATTGGAATTGGGATTTTGCGAAGCAATTTTTTTAGTTGAGATTTATTTATTCATAGTAAATGATTAAAAATTGATAAGTACATAAGCTTAAGACTTATTATCAATATAATGTCGGGATTGGGATTATTGATTTCTGAAAGCAATTTTTTTAGGTGAGAATTATTTATTCTCACCAGATAGTTCATCTAAAATTTCAGGCAATTTTTGTTACAATTAGAAACTTGCAGAAAAGAAGAATGAAAAATACAATTAATAATCGGTTAAATATCAAATGCATTTAAAATTTTTTTATGATTAAAAAAACAGAAAAATATATTACATATTACTGATATGATTACTATGATTAAAGTGTGCTCATTTGTGTAGAATTCGCAACAAATGGATTAAATTTTTTCGGCTAAATATTTGATATTCAATTTAACTGATAGATTTAATCAAAAAAAAAAACGATAAATTAAATGAATGTTTTAAAGGAAATAATACGTTTGTTTTAAAAAATATCATTAATATCTAAAATTTTATCATTTTATTGTGCATATTTTATCCTAAATACTCAAGATACCGTACAGTTTATTAAATAATACTATGACGTTAATAATACTGTAGCGATGTAGCACATTAATAATACTATGACGTTAATAATACTGTAGCGATGTAGCACATTAATAATACTATGATGTTAATAATACTGTAGCGATGTAGCACATTTAATAATATTTATTTGATTTTTATTATAATTCCCTTTTCTATTTTCGCTGCAAATTATGTAATTAACAATTTGCAAAATCAAAGATGATTTTTGATTTCGTTATAAATTTGTTTCAATTTAAGATTAATTATATGGCCAATAATTTAAAAATACATCTTGTTTTAATTATTTCTGTATTGCTTTTAATCTTCTTTTATAAATGCCATCAAAAAATAGGGTCAAAAATATTCTAAAATAATTTAATAAATAACATAAATAATTTGGCATAATAGATTAACAATTATCGAATCGATTCTTATGCTAATTTAACATTCTGCTTGAAGGAAAAATTTATGTTAAAATGTCACTAAATCCTTTTGCAAGGAATTTTCGTTTTCAACCACATTTCAGCATCCCTTAATAAGCTTTATAAATTCAAATTTGGCAATTTCCATTTATGATATTTGTAAAAACATTTAAGTTTTCATAGGCCAAATAACATAAAAAATTTTATTGTTAAATACATTTCTGTAGAAATTACATTTTTTTTAAAATTTAATCACTTATTCTTTACTAATTTACATATTTGCTCCATTGCAAAGTTTCATTTCTGTTTCAGTTTTTCTTCATAAAAGCTTCTTCTCCTTTTTTTATGAGAGAATGGAAATTATAGATGGGATATTTCGATAATGTAATGAATGACAATGATTTATAGTTAGTTCTTGATACTACACACAATACAATAAAATAATTCATTAGAAAAATCGAAATATGATATGGTAATAAAATGCTGTCGAGAATAACTGCTTACGATATATTTGAGGATAGCAAATGATGTCTTCAATAAATAAAGATCCTTCTTTAATGAAAAAAATATTTCCAAACTTTATTAGTACAAGCTGTTTCATGCGAAAATATTTTAAATATTGTATATAGACTTCAGGAATATGATATTGGAAATATTTATATGTATGTGATTTAATTTACGGTATTATATTATTGAAGATAAGCTTGATGATAAGGAACAAAGATGAGAATTAGATAAATGATTCATTACATTAGATATCATAATATTCATTTATGATAAATAATGATTCATGGAAAATATATATTTCGATTATTCCAACAGTCCCAAGAGATTAGCTAATGGGATTAGGTGAAATGAAATTAAATAAATTTAAGAAATTATTTTTCCTTCCTATCTTTCTTTTTGTTACAGTAATAAATTAATCGTAAATATCTAATCACTAATTATAATTATTAAAAAACTAATTAATTCAATAGATTGTTCAAGAAATAAAAAAAGCAAATAAATAAGCTAATGTTTCATTGCTAAGCTTTTGCTTATTCACATCATTTTTTTGTAAATTTTTAAATAAAAATTCTGTAAAATTTCATTTATATAAATTATTTTTTCGTGCTGAGAATATATTCATAATTTGCATAACGATATTATTGCATATATTGATGATTTATTTATAGTATTTTATAGAAAATAATTGGAAGAATAATTTTGAAACAATATCTAAGGATAAAATAAGAAAAAGAAAAGTATTTGTGGCAAAACTTTGTTTTGTTTTTCATCCATCCGAGATTACTTTTTTTTTAAACTTAATTTTCTTTAATTCATGGATCTTAACAGAAAACTAAAACAAAATAACATGTTGACAAGATTGTCAAAAATAATTATATCCAAAATAAAAGTCGAGAATGAATAGTATTAAGATGCGTGTGAGATTGTAAATGAAGCAAATCTTTTTTTTATCAGCCTAAATACGGATGCTCCTCTTGGCCAAATATTTGAGTTTAGACTAAATAGCATTTCATTTTTTTTTTCTTCGTATTAAACTATAATATTTTTGTTGATTTTTTTTTGTCCTAAGGATACATCTTGCAAATTTTTAAAGCTGCATAATTAGTAAAGTTTTATATCAAATTTTTGGAAATTTGATTTTTTTAGAAATTCCAATTTTTCAAAAAAAAGAATTAATTATTTAATTGATAGAAATATTATTTCAGACACTTATAAAAGATGTATGGCAAGAATTGTTAGCTTCTAAACATTTATCGGAAGAAAAAAAATTTGATTTACCGGAGAAAGAATCGCAATCATCGTTAAGTGAACTAATTGAAACGACACCATCTATAAATATTGTCGTACAAGAAGTTTATTTTTGATTCCATCAAAAAATTTACTGAATTAATGATTTTTAAATTGCTTCTAATAGTTCTAATTTCAATCTAAACTTCAAGTTATTAATCTTCTTGTAGTATATTTAAAAATTTATTCGTTTTAGAATTCTGAAAATTGGTCTATTTTAGGGTCCTAGACAGTCAACATCATCTACAGAAACAATAAATTCCTCAGTAAGTTCACATAAGAAAGAAAGTAAAATTTCCGAATTTTCGATGAATGAATTAGAATACGAAAAAGAAGCAAAATATTCGACATCATCGATGAAAGCTAAAGATTCTGAAATGGATGCCATAGATGGAAGGCGGAAAAATATCAATGAAGGGTATCTACTTACGTTGTTTTCAAATTATATTTTAGATTAAGAAAATATTTTTATATATTTTAATTTTGTATTTCTAGGGATGGAAAAAGAATTTTGAAACCTCTTGTGAATTTATTAATTCAAAGTTTCCAAATATGCGTCATAATTTTTGATTCAACAAAAGATTCGTTTCATGTTGGTGAAGAAATTTAATTATTAAGGTCGCAGAAATTGTTGCAACCTGAAAACCTTGCGCCATCGGAACAATTAAATCTAAAACAGGGAGTACCTGAAACTGGAAAACTTATCATTCAAGATGAGATAAGACGAAATAGCTTGATTGAAGCTGCTCTAATCGATCCATCGATGTCAACGAATTTCCCGGATTCATTATCTTCGCCGCGTTCATCTGAAACATCTTCGGTTCTCTGTTGGATTGTTGTTTAATTTTAAATCCTTTATTTGATTTTATATTTTAACTATTCTAAATAAAAAGTCGAGGACTAAATATTTGCATATCACGACCACTTATTTCCAACTCTATACTGGATTATCACTATCCCTAACTTTTTCAGAATTCCAATCTTTATAGTCTATAATCCCGTAAAGATTGCACTAACAATGTTAGGAGTATGGATTCATACATTCCAGAAGAAAATTGAAATTACTAAGTGGGTCACTTAGTCCAAAGGTTTTGAAAAAAAATAAGGTTTTGAAGTTTTATCAACTTATCAAATAAATTAGTTTAATAAAGAGTAATTTTTATAGTCAACGAGATCAAATCGTTTCAAATTTTGGGGTCAAACAAAAACGGTCATATTGAATCGTGAGCCAAATCAATCATTTGGTGAGTTGCAAAGAGATAAAATTATTTTAAAATAAGAGGAATCATAATCCTTCGAAATGTTCCTCACACTTTTTTGAACATTTCTTTATTGCAAACTTTCATTATATGGCACTTTCAAACATCGAATTATTTGGCTTAAATTTTTTTAGAAAATTAATTACAGGTATTAGTATCGTTGGTGGACGTGTGGAGGTTAGCCATAAAAGTGGAAAACCTGGTATGGGGAGTACTGTCTCAGGTATTTTTATCAAATCAGTTCTACCAAATTCACCAGCTGGCCTTTCCAACATGATGAATATGGGTGATCGAGTGATCAGTGTAAGAAATTTGAAAATTCTAGAATTATTTCATTATTTCAGAATTATTTCAAAGTATATACTGTAATGAATTACCACCTTCAGAAAAGACCGCGTTGATCGATCAATAAATTCTGGTAGATATAGAATTATTAGATAGAGAAAAAATGTATAAGAAGGCGAAATATGATTAAAAATTTGCCTAAAAAATGAAATAATTTTAGCTTTATTAATAATTAGTTGAAATTATCGTGGAATGGTATGCCGGTAATCATGATAAAACTAATAATTTTCAGGTAAATGATCAAGATTTACGTGAAGCTACACATGAGCAAGCAGTTCAGGTTATAAAAAATGCGAAGAATCCGGTGAAATTTGTGGTTCAGAGTCTTCATAGTGTTCCACCATATCAGGTGAAATTTTTTATGTTATCATTTTGATCTCTTCAGAAATTCTCGAAGTTTTGAGGAATTGAAAGTTTTTTTTTTGAAAAATTTTGAAAGACTTGCACTTTCTTTTTCTACAAATCTAGTAGATATAGAATTATTAGACAGAGAAAAATAGAAGTATATAAGAAGGCGAAATATGATTAAAAATTTGCGTAAAAATGAAATAATTTTAGCTTCATTATTTAGCTAAAAAAAAGAAAAATTTTTGGTCCGGCAATAATTTGATTGATTTTATACTGAGATCGGTGAAAAGAAGGATGAAAATAAGAAAGAAAATAAAAAAAAATTTAAGTAAATTGAGGGAAGCGGCAGAATATAACAGTTCAGGTTTAACGAATTTTGAATTCGATGCTTCTGAAGTTGTGACTAATACAGTTTCTTTCTTTTTAAATATTTGAAATTTCGTTCAATATTTTGCAATCTTCCTTTGAAATGTTTTTATGCATTTTTCTCTTTATTCAGCTTTCGAAACTAAATTTTATAAAATTTGAATTTCGCTTATTCATTCTTTATTCATGTTGCGTTGAAACTAAATTCTTATGCAGCATGGAAATGAAATATTCATTTTGAACTTATTATTCAGGATGGCGCAAATAAAGAATCAGATATTCATCTTCGAGAATTGACGGCAGCCGAGATTGCTACTCGAAAAGAAAGCTCAACTTCCGTAATATCAAATATTGATTCACAGCAAAAGAATGAATTCAAATTTGAACAAATGAAAGGATATAAAACGGCTGAAATTATCAGAGAGGCATCAGTTAGCACTGATGTAAATTTGTATTAAAAATTTCTTTTAACTTCCCAAAAAAAAATCGTGCCGACTGCAATATTAATTTAATTTTTTTTGTCTTTCCTATTCCATGTTATCCGATATAAAATAAGATTTCTCTTCGAGAATTCTCAATAGATTGTTTTTTTTCCAAAGTATTTCTCACTAAGATAAAAAACAAACTAAAGAAATTTCATGGTAATGCTTAATTAATGTTGCTTAATTTTTTTCCAGGAAGAGAAGCTTGAAGGAACGGAAAGTTTGAGGAAATTGTCAAGAAAACGAAGTAATGAAAAAGGAGAATCGAGAAATATGGATAATGCAAGACGGCGAGCAATTGATCCGCGTAGTGCAGCTGCGCTACCAAAACGTGACGGTGATCCGGAAGAAGAAGATCATTTCTTCTATACAAAAGGTATTTTAATAAATATCATTTTTATTTAATTTGATAGAGAAATAATTTTCAATCTTTTAGTGCATTTACATATTCAATTTCTTAATTAACACGTTATGCTTCCTTGCTACGTTTGTAATATATTTAATAGCACGTTACGCTTCCTTGCTACGTTTGTAATATATTTAATAGCACGTTACGCTTCCTTGCTACGTTTGTAATATATTTAATAGCACGTTACGCTTCCTTGCTACGTTTGTAATATATTTAATAGCACGTTACGCTTCCTTGCTACGTTTGTAATATATTTAATAGCACGTTACGCTTCCTTGCTACGTTTGTAATATATTTAATAGCACGTTACGCTTTCTTGCTACGTTTGTAATGTCTTCAATTTTTTAACTAGCACGTTTTAATTAACACGTTACGCTTTATGCTACGCTTGGTAAACCTAAGATAACTTGAATCTATTTACACACAAATATAGAAGTTTAACGTCTCATGTTACGTATTTAACGCCTCATGCTAACATATTATATAGGCTTATAAATGATTAACTATTGATGTGTTTAATTTCCTATAATTTTAGATAAAATAAATCGAAAATATGGCAATTTATTGGGTGATACGATGCTATTAAAGTTGGATAAAGTGCCTCATAATGGTCTTGGCTTCTCGCTAGCAAGTAATCGTGAACATGATCGGACGATTGTTTTAGTTGTTGCGATTAAGCCAACTTGTCCATTATCTTTAAAAATTGGTGACGAGCTACTTGAAGTATATTTTTATGCAAAGAATAAAAAAAGTCGAATAGAAGAAGTGAGATAAATGATGTAAACGGAAAAAAATAGTGTAAATTTATGCAAATAGAAAATTTCTTTTAAATGTAAACAGCTAGAGAGAAAGAGAGAGTGAGGGAAAGGGAGAGAGAGAGGAACAAAAAAAGTAAAAAATCAAAATCTTTTTAACGAAAAGAGTGGAAAATTAAAAATGAGTTTGATTACCGAGCATTTTTTATATGTGTATTTTTATTTTATCTGACATTGTTAGATTTAAATTTGAATTTAAATTCTTCCTTTCACATAGGTAAATGGAAGAATTCTTACCGGCCTATCACATTTAAATGCTTCTTCAGTAATGCGTGAATGTTGCGACGATGGTATCTTAGAATTGGTATTGCTAAGAAGATTTGAAACTTTGGTAATTCTTTTTTCTTTCGTTTTTAAATTTAAAATTTTTTTCTGAGCTCCAATAGTATCAGCGAAATGAATATTTATTCAAAAATAAAGCTATTTTTTAACTGTAGGCGATATAATTCTTGAAATTAAATACATTTCGAATATGAAATAATTCACGAATTAATTCTCGAAATTGCTTAAATCTTAAATGAATCTCCTATAAAATATTCTTGAAATAATTTGAATTTTACGAAGGTTGAAACTTTATATGACAAAAGAATAATTGCTTAATTTTACGAATTTCTTCACATTTTAGACTAAACAATAATTTTTTCAATTTTTTATTTTATTAAGTTTGATTTAACAAATGAAAATATTTCGATCCGTCAAATGATCGGCTTACTATTATTATATTTTGATTTAAGTTCTAATTTTTTTACTCCTTTTTTCAAAATTCTGTAAAATAAGAATTATTTAATTAAATATTCTTGAATTTATCTTAATTTCATTCAATTTTATATAGAAATGATTGCTTTACTATAATAATTTCTCGATATAATTGGACTTTTTTCCTGAATTTCATTTGCTTTTATTTTTATATTCCGTTAAATCTATTTATTTTTTACTTTTTTGCTAAAAAAATAAGAAAATAGATCAGTTTTTTTCAATAATTAATTAAAATTTTATCCAACAAACATAATCCAATTTGTGATTGTTTTAGTTTCATATTACTAATTTTTGAATATTATAATTTTAGTCGGTCAGTAAAATAAATTCTTAAAAAAAAATTTTCAAAATTTTTTTCATAAAATATAAAAGATAAGAAATTAGTCATTATTATTTGTAAATTATGATTTTGGATATAATATTGCTGTACTCTATTATTCATGTAATTTGCTCATTAATTATCTCTTATCTCTTCCTTATTACTTGCTTTTCCTCCTTTCTCGATACCTATTTTCTCAACTTAAAATTATCACTTATTATAGATGAATTAATAATCAAATTCATTTGATTATTAAATTCCAGAACACATTAACGTTCTGAAAATGTGCTAAACATAGATTTACAATCGCAAAATAAACTAGCGATTCAAAAATTTGCTATTGTTGATAAGACGGTAGATAATTTTGCTATCGAATCATCAAGATCATACAGATTGAGTTTTATCATCGAGAGTTAGGATTACTACGAAATGCTTTAATAATTATATAGTAGCAATAAAATTTACCCGTTTTAATTTACCAAAACAATGTCAAGGCTATTCGAACATTCGGCATAATCTGTATTGACAATAAAACAGTGTCAGTAATTGGCATATTCAAATTATGGCAAATATTTTAAGGACAAATTTTATTGACTGCTAAGAAAGCTTCTGATGATCTTAGTATATCCAGGAAATAATATATCCAGATGCTTATCATAAACTTTTTCCTTGGCTAGACTTCTCTTCCTGATTGTTTGATGTTGAAGAAATTTAGAAGAATTAAAGTGTCAATTATTTTCGAACGTTTTTTATAAATATATCATAAAATATAATCAGTTGTTTATACAACATGTTATATTATTTATTCACTTATGAACGAATTGATAAGTTTATTTCTGTTTGGATTATTTGTTCAGCTTATCTTATCACTCAGTTATTACTCAGTATTTCATTAAGTTAAAAAAATGAATTCATTATTCCTCATGCTATCTGCAATAAGCCTATTAAAATTATATAAGATGACGGTTAGAAAACAAATTTGTCCTTTTATTGCCACCCTTGAACATTCCATATCATGACTAATGATGGATCGGATGTATTCGATGTAATAGGACTTAAAGCATTCCAGTTTTATGCCTATGCTGCATCAGGCCTAAAACATTTTAATCATGCTTGTGTCGAATTGAGCCTAAAACATTCCATGTCATGCTTGTACAGCATCATGCCTAAAATATTTTAATAATGCTTGTGCTGCACTTGGCTTGAAACGTTTCAATCATTGTTTTTCATCGAGAGTAATGGGTTCAACATAATGAATATGAGTTAATTAGTGGAATCGTTTGCTGTATAGTATTATATATAAATTGGGAATAATCGGAAGACTAGGCAAACTGAGAATGTTAAAAAATAATATCTCTACAGGTATTCTTAATCAGGCTTATTTTAAGCTAGGCTTTTCTTAGTTTCAAGTTTTGCTTCCTCTTCACTATTGTTTACCTTTCTCTCTTTTCGTCTCTTTCTTTCTCTCTCTCTCTCTGTCTCTCTCTTTCATTCATTTTAAGGCAAAATCAATTTAAACTATGGCTTATTTTGTCAAGGATCTATCTTAGTATGTCAATAGAAAAGTGATTGCGCAAGAGAAAGAATGAATGATGTCAAATGGCAAAATAGGACTGATATCTATCTTCTCTTTCGCTTTCGAACATTTTTTAAGTTAGTCTCAATTGGTCAGTGGGCCAATTATCAATATTTTCTCGGCATTATCGAAATTTCACATCAAACTAATTGCTTTTAGGCCAAAAAAACTATTAATTTTTGGCCTTATTTCAAAAAATTTCACTTCTCTTCCCAATTCATTCTTTTTTTGCTGGAATTTTTGGCTTTTTTCAGATTCCATAATATGTTCAGAAATTTCAATTTTTTTTCAATTTCATAATATATCCAAAAATTTCAGCTTCTTTTCAATTTCATAATATATCCAGAAATTTCAGCTTCTTTTCAATTTCATAATATATCCAGAAATTTCAATATCTCTTTTTTTCACTTCTCCTTCCAATTCAGAGTTAATGATAATCAACAAGCATATTATCATCATAAACATTAATAGAGCATATCGTCATTATAAATTTTATCGTTATAATAAATGTTACTATTATGATTATAATTTAGCATCTTCATTCCATGTCTGCATAATTATTATTTTGAATACTTGAAATATTTTAGAATTATAAAGTTTATTATATCATTATAATATTCAATGCAATTGTTTTTTTCTTATGTTTTATTTCATTTTTTTTTTTTTTGCTGATAGAACTATTCGTCTTGGATTAATTTTTGAAATTGATGAACTTTTATTGTTTTATTTATTACCTCATAATATTAATTCTGTGTTGTGAGAAATGAGTTTGAGGTGAAATATATGGATTGATATTTTAAATAATTTCAGTACTAATTTATGCTTTTTATAGAAAGTTATTCAAATAAGAAAATGTCATATGATGTTAGAGAAAAAAAGGAAATAAAAATATAAATTGAATAATTTCTAGTACTTATATAATTTAATAAAACCAATAAAAAATGATTCGATATAAGAATAAATTTCCATAAATTCTCATTAAACAATTTTTTCATCAAAAATAATTCATAATTTGTTATATAAAATTAATAATAACATTTTTGTTTTGAAGTACCTTTTTCATCTTGATTTTTCATTTTGAATAGAAAAGAAAATTAAGATCAATAAGATGAAATTGTATGGAAGATATGAAGTGAAACATAATGTTACTCACTTTTGAAAATTTAAAAATTTCAAAATTCGATTTATCAAACATACGAGCCAACAAATGATGTATTAGCAGAAAATGCTGCCAAGTTTTTGATTGATTGATTTGCCAAGCCTATATTTTAGCTGCTTGTTGTTTTAATTTTTAAACTGAAAATTTTAAAATCATAAAACAACTTATCTGACGATACGTGTCAGGTTTAAGCTTATATAATCCATATTATATTTTGTAGTGATAATGTGTGCCAATCATTTTTGTAATAAATAACATTTCAAAATATTGCAAAGAAAAAAAAACAGGAAAAATGATACAATTATCTGTTATCATAAATTTTGAAAGAAAGAGAGAATGAAAGAGAAAGTTAAGAGATAAAGAAATTAATAAGTGTAAAAAAAACTGATAAAATGAAGTAAAAATATTTTAACATTTTAAGCTATCATATCCTATGGGGCAGACTTCTTCTATTTCTGTTTTAAAGATTAAATTTATTAATTTCACCTCTACCGTAATTATAAAGTGACGACAATGAAAGTAAGAAAACTTTTTTCGCAATCAATTCGAGAATGTATGACTGATTCTTTACGAACTGACGTAGCAAAAATAATTTTCAAGTAATGTCATATGTATGATAAACATAATAAATTTCCGTTTTTAAATTTTTGTAAATAAAATCAAATCCTTCCCAATATATATTTTTGGTAATCTCTACGAGATATTATTAAGTATGCAAAATTATGTATAGTGTTGTCATTATTTTATTATTCATCAAAAATGATTTAGTTTGTTTCTTTTATAGTTGGAATTATGAAAGATATTATTTCATTTCAAATGAATCAGTTATTTATTTGAAAATAAATTTATATTAAAAGTGAAATGTTTGTTTTTTTTTGTTCAAAATTTTTTGGATTAGTTTTTATGATTAAATGCTTATCTTATTAAAATTATTTGTAAGCTTTTTGCTAAAACCATATGATTCAGAATCTCTAAGAGAATGCGGCTATGTTGTTGTTGTTGTTGTTGATAAGTCGAAAATTCTCGAAAATCCTTCATGACATGTTTTTTTCGTAAGATGATTAGTGTTTTATGAATAGGAAAAACGACAAGTTTAATAGCCCAATAAAGTTTTATTTTTCTTTCCTTCGTCATCGTTTCAGCTAATTTTCAATAAGTTTTTATTGATTACAGAAAAAATGAGATAATCAAGAAATATGCAAATTTCGTTTTGAAAAATTAATGTAGTTTAAAATACTAACAAAATAAGATGAGGATAAATTGCAAAATTTTGCTACAATAATAACAGCAACATTTATGGCATAAATTTATATTTAATATCCATATAATTAAACTTATTGCTGCAACAGTAAGCATTAAATAAACGTAATATTTTATTTATTCTATCATAATAATCACACTATATTTATAAATTACTAAATATATAACAGTGATTTTTTTTTTGAAGGAAACTTGGCCTAATTCTTAGCCATAAAATATATTGGCCAAACAGAATAAATACAATGAATGAAAATTTTAATATAATAAAATGATAAATTATTTACAGGCAATTACTTTGGAATCGAAAAAATCGGATGGAAGTAGTACGATTGGAAACGAATCACAAATGAGCAATAATAGTGAAACGAATATACAACATATTGTTGAAGGTATCTTAAAAGTTTAGGAGTTTGAAATGTTATTAGAAATATTTAGATATCATGTGGTTTTTTTCTCTCTTTCTCTTTCTTATCACTAATTGATAATATTCTTTCCTTCATTATCAATTCTAGTCATTAATTCATCTCATTTTTTTCTCGCGATTAGTGTATTTTTCAATTAAAAAATTAGAATTACCAAAAGATGTGAACTTAATCTATTTTATAGTATATCCAATTTCTTCGCGTATCTTATCATTTGTTATCAACAAAACAAATTTCAAAATCTTTTTTTTTGCTTGAACATATGTGTTTTGTTTTATAGATGTGAAGAAAAATTCATTGAGACAAAATGAATCATTGGTTGATATTGAAAGTGGACGTGAAACATTTATCGAAATTGATAAAGATGGAAAGGTATAGGAGTGCTTATTCATATATAATCAGAAACTTGATATACTTCGATCATCTGAAATTTCAGAAAACATTTGTTTAGCCCTCTCTATTTCTCTCTTTCATAATACCATCATAGCGATGATTAGAATAAGCATAGGTCAAATCTCCATAGATTAGGTCAAATTTTCAGATGAAATTATCAGTGATTCAAGAAAATTGTTGCTTGAGACGGTGTTATTATACTGATAAAATTGGATTAATCATTCATACTTATCAATGTGAGTAGTTCTAATATAATAAATATAGTAGTTTTTAGCTTGACTTGAAAATACATTTAAAGGAATTAAAAATTTGAAAACTACAATTGTTATCTATAATCTTATCAATAATCATATCGATGATTTGTTCGATAATCTTATCTGATAATTTTGCTTCTATTCCTGAATCTTTTAAATTGCTGATTGTTTAATGAAGTCTTAAAAATGAATTTAAAATATTTGCCTGGGTCGTCTAATATTATTTATATTGCTTCAAAATTTAGGGTTTGGGATTGAGTATTGTTGGTGGTTCGGATACGGTACTCGGTACCGTAGTTATTCATGAAGTATATCCAGATGGTGCTGCAGCAATTGATGGTCGTTTGAAACCTGGTGATCAATTACTTGAGGTATACTTTTTTTCATTAATTTCATATTTATGATAATTAAATTAATTCAACACTATCAAAAACGAATTGTTGGAACAAGATAAATATATTTATTATCCTATTCATTATTTACAGACATATATATACGCATTTGCAATCTTTAATTGATAACTTATAAGTTCAAAGATTAATTATGGTCATATTCCTTAACTTACTGTTAAATTTAGGTAAATGGAGTATCGTTGCGTGGTGTAAGTCATGAACAAGCAATTTTGCTGTTGAGAAGGACACCAACTAAAGTTTGTTTATAATTAGAAACTTGATCCTTTTTTTTTTTTGGCTTATTTTTGCATAAAAGAATTAAAGAGGGAAATAGAAAATGTAAGTGTATGAATGAATCATTGTATCTCGGTCAAAGTTCAGTTCCATTTTGTGCTAACTGTTAAGCTATCTGTTGGAGAGATTGTATAAATGTACTAAATTAGATTTGATAAAACTAATCGTTGAATTATTATACTCCACTTTATTGTTTATTAGATTTTGATGATTTTGATGGAACTTAAGCAGCATAAATTTTTTATAATTATCAAAGATATTATTATCAGTTAAATGTAAAGATTCTTGAACGAATAATTTTCGAGGTAATAAAAAATTTAATGACGATTATCTAAACTTAATATTTAATTTCTCTGAGTATATAATTGATGAGATGAATGTACTCAGCAATCAAATCAAATTCAGGTTTCTTTATTGGTCTATCGTGATGTAAACCTTCAATTATCACTCTTGGATCCGACACAAATTTATAATATTTTTGAAATGGAACTTACTAAAAAGCCAGGTCGAGGGCTTGGACTCAGTATAGTGGGCAGAAAAAATGAACCCGGTGTTTATGTTTCGGAAGTGGTCAAAGGTGGTGCTGCTGAAGCGGATGGACGCCTAATTCAAGGCGATCAGGTTGTTATCAATTTCATTTATTAAATTTTTCAAATTTCCCCTTTATAATCAATTTCTACCTTTAAAGAACTTAACAAAAAATTTGAAAAATTTCCTCAAATTTCCATTTTAAAATTGATAATTTTCTTTTGCGCTATATATTTAATTATTTATTTATAATTATGCAAATATTTCGATGATTATTCCATCTACCACTGTTATCATAATTTTATGAATTATTTAAAATTTACTAATTTTTCCCTTCAGATATTAGCTGTTAATGGCCAAGATGTAGCAAGTTCAATGCAAGAGGATGTAGCAGCAAAATTGAAAGTATTCATCATGAATTATTATATTTTGTTATGAAAAGATTAATAATCCTTGAAATTATTATAAATTAATTTGCTATAATAATTAATATTAAATCAATCAATCCATGTAACAATTAATTTGTTACAACAATAGCTTCCTGATATTTTAAATAAAACAAGCAACATTGATAAAGGAAAATCAATATAGTCTTGGCTCGAATCATTTTAGGCATGTACTGGTCGTATCACCCTTAAAGTAGGCCGTTGGAAACTAACCGAAGCGGCCAATAAAGTGCATGCTGCAACAGAAGCTGCTTTATCCAGTAGTGAGCGCCAATATCCTGATACAACTACTGAAACATTGAAATCAATAAAAACACCTGAAATTAAATTATTTGCACCAAACAGCGGTTAGTAATTTCCAAACTAATACTACTTAATTTTCCATTCCATTTTAATCAATAAAAAAATTATTCATCAAATTTATTCTTAAAAAAATATCATTTTTTTTTGGAAAGAATACCTAACTTGTTTAGTGTTGAATATGCATCTTTTAAGTTTATTGAAAATTATGAAATTGTTTCGAATTTCAGAGAATAGTTCGATTATGATAAAATCAAATGATCGTAAAACAACATCTCTGCCAACATCGGTATCTATTTCAAAATCACAGTTATCTACAAGTGAGGAAAATCATCCATCACAAATCGTATATGCTGATTTATCACCGGTAACAGAAGAATCAAGTAGTGGAGTGGATCAGGTTAATTCAAATTTTAAAATTCCTCAGTTAATCTTTCATTCGTTTAAATTATTCAATTTTTCTAGTCATTTATAGGATATGTTTTGTAGCTTACACTTTTTTTATTATTTTCTGTGTTTCAGAAATCATCAATTATTGATGATGAAAACTCGTCAGCAACAAGTTTGTGTCAAAGTAAGGAAATTGAACTTATCAAAGAATTGAATGAAGAGAATAGCGATTCATTGTTAATGGTGCTGAAAAAAATTCCGGATCAGCAGTTAGGCATGGGAATCGGTAAACGTTCACGTGGTATTTTGGTCACTTCATTGCAACCTGGAAGTGTTGCAGCCGAAAAGTTGAAAGTTGGCGATCGTCTAATGGCAGTTAACGGAGTTGCAGTAACTGATCAGGTTTATATAGATATGATTTATTTGTCTTCTTATATCGTATGATTTCTTAGTTTCTATCTAACTCCTAATTTTTTTTAGTTTCAAAAAATATTGATTTTTTTTTCAAATTTTAAAATAATTTAATTAATATCCTCTAAGATACGATTCTCTGTGGCAATTAAATTTTTTAGAAATTAAATTTTTCTAAAAAATTAAAATAATCCATGTTATTTAGGAAGGAATTGTTTAAGTTTTTAATTCCATTACTAATCAAATTTAGAAACAATTAAATTTGAAATATTTCAGCTCTCTGCAGTAGCCTTAGTAAAAGCAAGTGGTAAGAAGTTGTGGCTTCAAATATCGCGGCCAAGGGTATTTCAAAATCAATAAATTTATTAATCACCATCAAATTCATGCAGCGTAGTTTTGTTGTATAGATATATTCTTTTTCTAAAAACAAATGATTAAATTAAGCGAATGATAATAATATCATTGTATAGATAGATATTTCAACAGTTTTCATTCCAAAAATATTTCAGGGTTGATTTTATGATAATGAGTTTATGCATCATTCCAAGTGAGCTATCTCTGATAAATATGTTTTTGTAAAATTACTTAAGAGACTAAACATTTCTCGATATCTTTTTCCTATCATATCAAAACAATAATTTGAATTTGATATACAGATTTAATATTGAAAGCATTATTTTGATATAAAGGAAATTCCAATAATAAATTTGATAAAAAATAATATGAAAAGAATATAAATGAATCTTGAATTTTTTTCTTTTCTCGAGTAATTAATTGTTCAATCTTCTATACATAGTGAAAATAATAAATTCTTGCAAAGGACAATTTGGTATTTCACATTCGCTTTATACATTGTCGTTTCTTTTTTCCTTGCATTTTCTTATCAGTTTTTTTTCCATTCGTTGTAAAATAGTTATCATTTCATATGCAAATTTTACATTTTCATCATTCATGTATCCTGTACTATTCATTTTCTCGAGAATCATACATTGGCTTATCACTGCAAGCTGTTTATTATGCTAATATATGTGATATATTACTACATAAGATGCAGCATAGTTTAAATGAAATGTATGTTGTAATGTATTTATCTATTATAAATAATTGTTGTTTACATATTGATTTATTGATCATTGCCATTTACACAATATTTTACTTATAATTAATTTATTGTGAGAAATTTCCAAAAAGATCTAATTTTAAATTTCGAAGTTTTATTTATATGAAGAAAACAAAGCTCATACGAGGATTCGAATAAATAAAATGGTCCAATATTTTGCCAATTCTGAATTCTGAATTTTCCGAATTTTCATTTCAGTTTTGATTCGGATTTCCTACAAATAAATAGTATCAAACAAACGATTTCCTACAAATAAATAATATCAAAGGAAGTGATAAAATACGAGAAATAATGAGACGAAACTAGAATGTATGACATATCTCATAGATGAATTCAGATAAATTCTCAATTACTGTAGTAATATGTCTCATTGCAATAAATTTAGATTCTTATCACCAATCTAGCGATAACGCATCATATTTGTAGTGAATATTTGAAAATGAAGAAAGTCTCCATTAATTCAATATCATCAGAATTGCCCTATGAAATTAGGACTGATTAAGTTAAAGGCATGTTAATATTATATCCGGAAATTAATCAATCAATGATGAAAATGATTATAATAAATATTTATTAGACAGGAACGTGATAAGGCAAATTATCAAATTAAGCAAATAACTTTAAGCAGTTGTATATTATATAAAATAAAACATTCATCAAGCTATTTCCATTAATGTACGAATTATTTTTCGTGATAATAAATAATCATAATAATAATTATGATGATATGAAATGTAATTACGTTGGCATAATTGAGTTATATTATTTAATCGAGAAGTTCTTGTTCCTTGTTTGATAGCAAAAATAAAAAATAAAGTTCATTTAACCTGAGGAAATTCAATCGATAAATGACTGTATGAAATAGGAACATCTCACTTATTCAAGATTTGTCATATTTTCATATTTTGAATTTAATTCCAACTCAGTTAATTGAATATTTTAAAGATTATATAACATTTGACATTAATGAAATAAACGCCTTGAAGTTCATTCGTAATAACACATTTTTATAAAACAAAAAATTTAATCAGAAATTTTAAAATCAACGTTTTAATAAAACCAATACTGTATATTAAAATAATCATTATTAATTATTTATCAAATCAAGAAGATAATTTCGATATATTATCACTTTATTAATCATCATCTTTATCCAAAATCTGCATATTTTCATTATCATACTTTGCTGGTGCTTTTGCAAAAAGATTAAATGTGAAAGTAATGAAGATTAATAGCATTCGATAGGTTTAATTAAAATTCTTCGTGGAAATCTTTTCTTTTTTTCTCTTTGACTTCATTCTTTTGTATTTTATCATTTTATTTTATCTTTAATTGATTGTTTGAGAAATTGCAATTAGAATGTTTACGATGCGAAAATTAATTAATTTTTATCATTTTTTTCTGCTCTAATACTGCTACTTTTCTTTTTCTTAACTACGATAATCAGCTAGGATAAATGTTAAAAAGGATAAAAATCACTATTTAGTAATAGTAATAATTATAAATGCATATTTCGATCTTAATTATAGTTGCTTAGCAAATTAATTATTTACTTAGAGTAAGTAATATTCAAATAAAAATCGAATTATTAATGAAAATTATTTTAAAATGTCATTCGACATTTAAACATATGAAATGAACTAATCATTAATCTTTTTCAAAATGCTACTATTATATTTCATATCATATCACATATCATAAGATACGAGGGATTTTCATAACTCATTGACATGATATTCTTACAGTCATCAAATTTCTATTGATTTGTAGATAAGTGACTTATCCAGTAATATTTCGTTTTTGAAAATTGAATTCGATTACAATATCAGTTCAACATTGTGTTTTGATAAACAAAGCTTTTTATCACTAATTCATTTTCACAAATTAATAAAACTAGTTATAAATTCTGATTATTCGAATCATTTTTATTTTTGAATATTTTTTTTAATTTTGAATATTTTTAATAATTCCAAGTAGCATAAATGAAATGACTAGTAGTTGGATAGCAGATAGACAAATTATCGGATGTGATCCTCCAATTGTTAACTCTAATTTCTTATCAGAAATTGAATGAGAACACTTTCATTAGCAGTGTTATCGATTTTGATTAAATAAAGTGATAAATCAATTTAATTGTATTTCTAAGTTTTTCATCCGAAATTTCATAATTTAAGTTATAAACAATAGAAAAAATTTTTTTTCTTCTGTATTCTCAATGCAGCTAAAGAATATCGGGAAATAAGAAAGTTTATTAAAAAAAAATAAAAAAAAAAAAAAATTTTTTTAGCTAATTAGCCATATTCATATAAGTTACATGCATTAATCATTCCGATAAATAAAGATCGATCATTTCGATCAAAATAATTCATTAGCAAAATATCCAGAATTGTTAGACGAAATACGTATCAACGAAATACGTTATTAGACGAAACATATATATTGAAATAAGTTTTTCTAAATAAAGATAGTCATGTTTATTTTTGGTATTATCCAGGAAAATGATATATGATAATCTTCAAATTTTGAACAAGTGAAAAAATTTTCCGAAAAAAATGAAAAGATTTCCAATTTGTTTTTTTTTTTGTCATAGCTTACATATTTTATGCTTACTCCATTTAAACGATATTCTTTGCCATTTTTTATCTCTTCCTTCTTCATGTTCAGCTCTTTCTTTTCTAGTTGATATTGTTTCTCGAGCCACTTTACGAAATAGGCGAGATTAATACTAAATCCAAGCCCTTATATGATTTGCTGAGAAATTAGGAATATTTTAAAATAATAAGAACTTTATGGTGGACTGAAACTCAAAGCTTTCACATTTTAATGCTACTTCGTATAGAACTATTTATTTTATGGTTGACCCTTATTAACTACCTTTCTGATTTTACTTATTATCTGTTGCAAATATACAGAGTAGAAATAATAAACTTTAATCATTCAGTGATAATTTGTAAAAGTTACAAAACGATTTCAAGGAATTAAGTAGTGCAAGGTTTGCAGCCAGCTTACACACAATGAGCTTATATCTGGAATTAATCAAATTAATTAAGTTATCATTTTGGGAATATTGTGAATGAGAAAGAGCTGAAATTGTAAAACCAAAAAAGAAAACGAAACAACTTTTTGAGAGTTTTTGAAACCTCAACAAAAGATTTAATTTGGCGGGTGAATGAATTGATGAGCAGCATCAACAATACATTTCGCTGAAATTCCGTATTTTTCAAGCAGAGCGTCTGGTGGTCCGGAACGTGGGATATCAAGAACAAATAATGAACGGACATGAATATCCTTCTGATCAGAAACAGCCTGGCATACGGCTTCACCAATGCCTGAAATTCCCAATAAATCTAGCAAGGAGAAATTTTTTAATGTAATTAATACAAATTTATGAGACATTTCTTTCAGAAGTTGAGCATGAAGTAATCTGACTCATCTCGCCACAATTATGCAGTGAAGAAACAATTCTAAAAATACGTGAAACTGAGAATACGTAAAATTGAAAAGCAAAGTTATGTAGTCTCTTTTTGCTATAAAAAAAAGAAAGAACCAAAATGGTATAATAAGCTAATTAAGGGATTCTTACTGACATTTCAATTTAGTAACATTGAAACATTTCAAACATTGAGAGATAATACCTCCAGCTTGATAATGATCCTCCACAGTAATAATGCGGTTTTCTGCTCTTCTCGCTGATTTTATGATTAAATCTTTATCAAGCGGTTTAATTGTAAATGGATCCATCACAATTACTTCCACATTTTCTGATTGCAATTTGTCTGCAGCTTTTATTGCTTCATAAAGTGTAATGCCTGCACCGATTATTAACATTTTTGGTTTAGTTGCATCACGTATAATCTAAAGCGAGTTGTAAATTTTAAGATGGGAAAGCATTTCGTTTATTTTTTTAAATAAAACTGAGGAAATAAGTGTGTTCTTTTTGACAAACAGAAACGAGACATAAAGAGAAAGCTAATTCGTATATATGAAAACTCATTTGTATAAACAGATATAGTCAAATAATATCCACCTTTCCTTTACCAATTTCGAACTTTTCATCGTTGCTATAGATGACTGGACATGCAGGCGTCCAGTACGTATAAATGCAATACCACGAATATTAGCCGCTAATTCCGTTGCACGTTCTGCTGCCACTGCATCGCTTGGATAAAACACGATGGATCCCGGAATAGTTCTGAATTTTTTAATTCAATAATTAAATTTTACGAAGATAAACAGAGGATTTAATACAAAGTAGACATACCGAAATAGTGCGATATCTTCCAGACCCATCTGCGATGGACCGTCTTCTCCAATAGAAACACCAACATGCGAACCAGCGCATTTTATGTTTGCGAATGATACTGCAGCCATACGAAGTTGATCAGCTGCACGTGTGAAGAATGCAGCGAATGTGCTATAATTCAAGAAACTTTAAAACCTTTGGATGCTTCGAAAACTGTGATCATACCATATCATAAATATTGGATCATACTACATGCAAAACTCAGAGTTAATTCAAATACCAAATGAAATTATAAATGAGATGTAAAATACTATCCAATAATTTTTATATAAATTTTCCTCAGCGAAAACCTCGCTTTCACTAGCAGAATTTATTAATACTTGGGTTATAAATGTAGTGCATATCCATATTTCGGAAATTTTTTTCACAAAAAACGTCTAAAAAAATCTTCATAATTTCACTACTTTTTTTCTGAAAAAATTTATTTAACATTCTTTTTGAAAATCAAATTGCATGCAGCGCTATAAATAAAATTAAATCACAAATGTAATCTCTATTAAACTTATGTTAACATCCACTTCTTCAACCAGGTAAAATCTAATTAATCTTTGTTAATAACGAAAACAAATGTTCTTAAGAAAAAATAATAGACAAGATTAGTTTTATAGTATATAAAGTCAAAGAAGAAAAATAAACAGATATCATTTTTTAAATAAGAATTTAAAAGTCGGGCAATCTCAAATAATATGTCATTGTTAGTATTACTAAAATGGAATTACAGGTCACAGGAAGTATGAAATTGCACACCGTAAACTTACAACAATGCCTTCAAACAAAATCTATATGAATGCGTGGTATATGTATCTGTATATGTATGCGTATATATGTAATTGTAACAATTGTCACATACTATAATGATATTAAATTAAGAAATTCAACAGCTAAGAATGAAAACTTTAGATTAAAAGGCATATTGAAATATCATATTCGTATATCATAATGTATTATGTTGCAATGAAAGATGCATGACTGAGCAGCGTGAATGATAATGATGATTTTATGTCACATTTTCCAGTCCAATTTAGATGCAATAAAGTCGTGATTCAAATATGTGAAGCACTGAAAGTAATATAAAAATTTGAACCAATTAAATCATGACCTAACTAAAACTTATCAATGAAGCGAACCTTGCAAATGGTATAGCACGATCACGACATTGCAAACCAACAGCAACTCCAACAAGATTTTGTTCAGCAATGAAACATTCAACGAACTGTTCTGGATGTTTTTTAAGTAAATTCTCACTAAAAGTCGAATTTTTGGTATCTCCATCTAAGCCAATTATTCGCGGACAAGCATCACCCAATTTTGCTAACGCTACACCATATGCTTGGCGAGTTGCCACCTGAAATAGTCAATATTAACAGAAATAGTTTCGAAAAAATCTGCGAAAAAATTAAAATAAATAAACAATTACTTTGTCACTTAATGGAGATATGGATTCATAAATAGTAAGTAAGCAATTCAAATTCAGATACCACAAATGATATTATTTTTCCAACAACGACAATGCAATTATGACCTCATCGAGACTTGAAACAATAGCATATAGGTGACTTGAAAATTAAGTTTGTGAATATTAAAAGCAAAGTGTATGGAACTAAAGATCCATTACATAAGCATACTTTTAGCAAATAATTATATGCAAGCTATATCTAGCCTGGTTTTGATATTTCTAGTATTCAGAACAGCCTAATCAAATATAATCGCAGTTTGCCATTCGTTATTTTTTACTTAGTACTCGTTATTTTTTCCTGACCAATTAAAATTATATGAAATTAATCTGCTAGAAATGCGAAAACTACTAAGAAAACGCAAGAAAATACTTTGTCGCCAATTGTATATTCTGGTGGTGCCATCTTAATAGAACCAAGTGGTAATCGAATACATGGAGCATCGTTCACTGGTTGTTTTATTTCAAGTGTTCCAGCGATATCTTCTTTGTTCATAAGACGCTGCTCGATTGCCTCAATTGTATTTTCAGGTACTGGTTTTCCGTGCCAGTTACCCTATAATAAGTAAATCGTCGGCAAGATATAAAATTGCGAGGGAATGTTAGTATCATATGCAAGATCAATTTGAAAAAGATGATTAAGGCTGCATAAATGTTTCTTAACGAAATGAAACGGATGGTTACATTAAAAGTTCTTTTTACATTAAGACACATGTAATTCGTACTTTAAGTTAATGGAATATTTACTAACTTCCAACTCTTATATTCATCATTTTAATTCCAGTAATTTCTTTATGACATCTAACAAAAATCAGAAAAAATAATTTGAAATAATTGCACTATAAGTTTGTACTTAGTTTCATGTTCCAGCAAAGAATCTAGGATATTTCCGCATTTATTTGATCGGTCATAGCTGGTGCTCTGGCGCCAACAGTATATGTTGTTCATTTCTATATTTTTTTATGTCTACTCCCGAATATTCTCTAAATGAGTGCTCTTTTTCTCCCTACATCAGAAGTTCGCCACCGAACTTTTCGTACTAATAAAGTCTGATAAATTTCATAGAATCACTGAGTATACTATTAATAAAGGAAAAACTGAAAAACTGAATAACTGATTACAAACAGGCGATCAACTTCTTCTCAGAAGATTTTAATTTTGAGAAATGCCAGGATCTTTTAATTTGTTGTAGTAATTACAATCTAACTTCTTTACTACTAATAATCGCTGATGAAGATATTGCAATTAGTGCTAACATAATTTACTCAGTCACCAAAAAATATCTTGGCCTATAGAATAAGGAAAAACTTACTTCATCTTCGATTCCAACGATGCCTTTTCCTTTCAATGTTTTTGCAACAATGACTGTTGGTTTACCTTTTGTCTGACTGAATAAATTAAGAAGTATTTCATTAAACCACATTTCAATCTTAGCTGATCATTATTATTAAGCAGTTTTCACAAACTTCTACCGTATTATTACTACTGATAGTGACAGATGTGGCTTTGACCGACCAACACAATATACTAACTTCTAAAGTTGCTCAGAGATTTCGAAATATACTCGATTTAATGCTGCCCAAGATAAAATAAACTATCATTTTGTAGATTATGCAAGATTAAAATAAAAAAATATAAAAATACAAATGAACATTTTTCTCTAGTATTTTTTTTCCAAATAGATATTTCCAACCGTGCAATATCATATGCATTTAATAATTCCATAACATTACTGCCATCAACAATCACTGCGTGGCATCCAAATGACTCAAAGCGTTTTGCCATGGTATCAGCGTCATGTCCTAGCATCGTTTGTTGAGTTTGTCCTAGACGATTCATGTCAACGATTGCAACCAAATTGTCCAATTTGTAGTATGATGCAAATGCTGGAACATCGATTATTTAAATTATTCAATATTTAACATATTTAAGTAAATGCTATTCATTATATAACTTATTTAACTAATATTAATGCTACCCAGTATATTAAATAGCATATATTATATCGGATTTTTAATTGCAATCAATCAAATATCAATTAGGATTCAAATTTAACAGCAAAACATACCTGCTGCTTCCCATACCGAACCTTCTGCGCATTCACCATCGCCCAATAAACAGTATACACGATAACTTGCCTAAATTGAAAAAACCTTTTCAGAAAAGAGACAAATTTTACTGAGTAATTCGATATGATTTTATAAAAATAGCTCACAATTAAAATAAATAGGATATTCGTAAAAACAATCAGCAAAGTGAAAATGGCTATCATTCGATGTTAAATTATTACATAGATATATAGCCACGCTTAGCTAAATAATGAAAATTTTATTCGTTTTTCATTTATATTTCATGAAATGGTACCTTATCCATGTATTTCCCAGCATAAGCCATTCCAGCAGCGCATGAGAGACCTTGTCCGAGAGAACCTGTAGCAACATCGATAAAGTCCAGTCGTGGTGTAGGATGGCCTTCAAGATCACAGGTTATTTTCCGTATATTCATCATATCAGCAGTCGATATATGTCCCGCTTGATGCCAAGCAGCATACAACACCGGGCAAGCATGACCCTTGAAAACGTAATACTATTTCAATTTTTCAAATCGAATCTCGAATTCTATATAAATTATAATGGATTTCTAAATCTTAAATAATAATTTATTGACTACTTTCTATAATATCGTGAAAAATTTGTCAAATAAAGAAAAACCTTTGACAAAACGAAACGATCGGCAGATGGATTTTTGGGAAATGTTTTATCGAGCTTCATTTCGTTAAAGAAAAGAGTTGCAACAATCTCTGCAGCTGAGCATGAGCTTGTAGGATGACCTGATTTAGCTGCACAAGTCATTTTGATCGAATCAATACGCAGATGATTTGCCACATCATTCAACTGTTGAACGTCTATTTTCCCCATGGCTGAATTTAATAAGCGTTGTTGAATTGCCTGAAATTTTATTTTCTTCGAAATAATGAGTTCAAAACATTTTTCACGAATGTACCACACGCGACCGTCCTTCCGTCATAGGTTAAATCTTTAAAGTTAAAACAGTAAAAACTTAAACTTATTAAACGAGTAAAGAAATTAATCTGTCTTTAATCTTCGAAAAAAAAAAGAAAAAATCTTGGTAACGAAATGAAAGTTTGTAAATCTGACACACTTAAAGTTCAAAGATCACCTCGTAATATCAGCACATACCGAAATATACTTGAGGGTAATTAAACCACTCAATATGTTTCAAAGCGAATATGTCTCACTCTTGCTACAGTGTACTTTAATCTTTCTTTCGATACACAGAATACTACAAGTCTTTGAGAAAGCATTTTTATCAGCGATTGTAACAATGACCGACTAATAGTGTCTCAAATTTTTGAAAAGATTTTAAAAACTTCAAGTGATATGGAAACAGAGGTAAGAACAAACTTTCCAATAACAAAAACATTTTAAGTACATACATAAGCAATTTAAAATAACAAAGTGCACGATTAGCAATTTCGAAAAAGATCTGAAAAATCATATTTCATTATATGAAATCATTTCAATCTATGATCAAGACCGCTCTATTTTTACTACAAACTTTTGTTCAATTCCTATTTTGACTTTTCATCTTTGATATGGATCAAATTGCTATTCAAGTACACAAATAACTGGCGATAATCATCCTCAGCTTTTATTCATCATTAGATTTCTTTAATTTATGAATAAATGAAGACATCTATAATCAGTTAGCTATTAAAAGAAAAAATTAAAAGTTATCCTATTTTCTTAATGAAGAATAGCGAATACTATCTTTTCATATTCTGAATGGCGAAGAACAAAGTCTTTAAATATATAATCGAGTTATATTAAGGTACAATCTGATCAGAATTCGATAACAAATAAAAATAAAAATGAAGTGTAAATCAATAAAAACAGAACCAAACAGCAATGTACCATTTCGCAGTATCAAACGAAACGAAACGAAAAAAAAATGACATAAGTTTTGATCATTTTAGAGATCATGCGTCCACTTGCTCTTCTCTTTATTTTACAAATTGTCAATTATTTGAGCATAGGATATAACAGTTGAAAAACTGGTTCTGTTTTTTTTTTTTCTTAACAAACTTTTGTTCAATTCCTATTCAGCAATGCTACTTGAAATGCATTTCTTAAGAAAAACAGAATGATTCATCAGGTTATTTGAAATATGCTTCTTATAACATAAAAATAACAATTCAATTGTCTCCGAAATTTAGATACAACGATCTACACATTTCGCAAAATTAGATTACAGAGAAGAAATAAAAAATGAAAGACACAAAAAGAAATGGAGCTTAGCTGTTAAAAGGAAGATTGCTTATAATGAACTAATAAATTATCAATCAGAATAAAAAGAGCAAGATGATAATCTACAAGATAATAATAATATCAATGCTTTAAAAGTCTCCATTCCCAACAAAATATCCCGACACTTATGTGTTCAGAAATTTCACAATGAAATGGTTGTATTTCTGATCGATATCAATATACGAATCATAATTAAAATCGCAAAAATATGTCGATCTCTGGGAAAAGTAAAGCAAACAGTTATTTAAACAATTGTTTAACATTTATAAACTATCGCCGACCATCCAATGTCTTTCTCATCTGACTAACTTGAATGTTGTCTCATGTGTCATAGCTGGTATTTCTCTTCAATTCTATACCTTCCTACCGCCCATTATGGCTTATGAGAATATATCACAGTGTTATGGATTGAAGAATAGGTAACAACAACAAACTCTGAACAACTGAAATTTTATTTCTAGACAAAAATAATTGCAAACGTTAAGATAAAAAAAATTTAACTGAAAATTTAAAATTTGAAACTAAATCTAATAAATTATCGCGTAACTTGTCCGGAATGTAAAATTTCCGAACTACTAAAGTATGAAAGCTCACAATTGGCAATTTGGCAATCATTCCAAATAGCAACTGAGTTATTTAGAAACGATAATCGATGATTTTTTTTTTTTTACTGCACAGTACTTCACCCATGTCTTCCATACCAACGACACTTTTTCCATGTAGAAATTTCGTCATAAAAAAAAAATTTACATCCGAAACACCTTATGAATTCTGATATCTGATTAAAAGCATAAACATACTTCATATGAGCTGACTAATTATGAATAACATAAGATATAAAACATATCCAACTCAAGCTTAGACCATCGTCTTAATATTTTGCAAATAATCGATTTCAAAAACTTCCCTTGCACCATATAACATATATCTCTTCGGCCATCTCAAAAGAACGCCAACAGCCTGAAATTATAATATTGTAAATATAAAAACTGAGTAATGAAATATTGCTGCTGTATGGTTAATAAACAAAATGAATATCACAAAAAAAAATTCGGAAAAATTCATTTCTTATAAAACTTGATATTTCATATTTGTGACCTCAGTTAGCAAAGAAGCATTTCAATGGTTTCGAAAAGTTTAATATTATTCAATTGTTGGCATTTATGCCAGTTCATAAATTTGTTGATTCCCGCTCCGACAGGTGTAAGGCAGTATATTGTGAGAATATGAAAACAAAATATATAAAAAATGGATGTATAGTTTAATATATAGCCTTCATTATCGTTCCCACCAAGAATTAGTTAAGAATCTTTTTGCAATCAGATTTTAAGTAAAATATTTGATACAGAGATCATACAAAAAGATTAAGTACTTATAATAAAAGGTTGTGATAGATTTCTAACTAGATAATTGAAATAGATGTTCAAAATTTTGGAAAAAAAAATTGAAAATAGATGTATCAAAAAAAAATGAATATTGCACTTTTAGCAATTTTGAACATGGCTACATGGACAGCCATGTAATTAGCAAAAATGATTTCAAAATATGATTTCGCTAATTGATGAAATAGCATGAATTACGGATATCATGTTTATGGAAATGATCCAAGTTCCTCGTATCAAAATGATATTGTGATAATTTTAATCACTTTATGAAATCTATCATTTCTGAAAATTGACAAAAATTTTTTACCAACCATCTGTATTATTTGAGAAACTCTGCAGAATGTAATATCGCGCAAATGAAAGCTTAGTAACTGAAATAATGATAATTTTGCAAAACAATGAGATTTGCGTTGTTTCATGATACAACACAACAGTTTCATGGTAAGAAATTACTGAAATACAATTAGTGAAAAATTTCTATGCAACTCGGGAAAATAAAATTAAATAGGAATAGGCTATCAAATAGTATTTAAAAGAAAAAAATAAATTACATGAAGGATGTCGAACAGATTGATATGTTTATTTTTCTTTTACATTATATATATATATATATATATATACCGGTTTTACATTGGAAAATTAACCAATAAAAAAGAACAGCCAAAAATGAAAGAATCTATTTAGGCTTTTAAACTATTTATTTTTCTTCTTTACCTTTTTCTTTATTTCTTTTCAATTTTTTTCAACGATTAAATGAAGATAAATGGATTTATATATATATATGATAAAATAAAATTCAATGGTAGGGTATACTGGATTTAAGACAGATTTATTTTGACTATCGAATTTTCATGTTGCTGAAAGACTGAGAAAAATTCAGAAATGGAGAACTTCGAAAACTCGATGGAAATCTTAACATATTTATCTTTTCTTTTATGGCTTTGGCTATTTAATATAAATATTAAGTCAATGGCATCATTTATATTACTAGTAATTGTGCTGAACTGTTAATTATCTTCCCCACATTACACCTGTAACAGAAATATTCTATGCAAATAAATACATAGATGTTTGCATAGATGTTTGTTATGATTCCCAAGAAATGCGATAATTATGACATGGAAAGCAACTTACCACTCATAAAAACAATATGACTATTGACTATCGATGAATTTCATTTGTCACACTATGATCGAGGAGGACATTAATACAGAGAAAATTAATGCAAGGAACTTTTGAAAGATTCAAACTTGAAATAATTTTCTTTTCTAGTCTCCCACATTGTTTTAGGTAGCTCAGTGTTTCTTAAACGTGAAGCAGTTGTAAAATCCATTGAAACAAATGATCTGAAATAACTTTTCCACAAATTTTAATAAAATAAGGTATAATTTTCAACAAATAAATGAAATAATATTTACGATCTCATCAAAATTCTCAACATTTATCCGGATTCATGATCACCATCTTCAATATTATATAACTCTATATACTTAGCATCCATGAAATATTCCAGAAAACCTCAAGCTATCAATCTGATATTGCATAATTGTTGTTACTTTTTAATAACATTAACAACAACACTTTCTATATCGGATTTTTAACACTTTATGAATATAAATACCACAAATCATATATCACATTTCCTTTTAGGAGAATTTATCGACACAGTAATTACATCATAGCTTTCAAATAATTTCCCCACATTTCGCATTATCCTTCCGTTTTTCTATAATCATTCTACAATTTTATTAAAATTCTTCTGGCATTATATCACAATCAGAGAGTATTTCAAATTATAATTGAAAGAACGATATGAACAAGTGGAATTTATACTGTCTATAGTCTTCCATAATGTTTGTCTCACACTACAATAATATGTTTAAGAATACCTGTAAAATCTAATTGAACAAAATATCTCGAAAAGACCGTCCTATAAGAAACTTACGGTATAGTATGAAATAAATTGCTTTATTAGTACGCACATGTCGTGAAAGATTTATCTTATGATATTAAGGAATTCAAAGCTTGAATAAGGATTTGTTATGTAACGAAATTTCATTGTACCAGATTTTATTCGTCGCAACTACGACACACAAATTTAGCAAAAATATAGCGAATAGATAAATACCTTTATATCGATCATGGTTAGAATGAGTAAGAAGTACGAAGTAAGGAAATTAATTAGAATTAAATAAGAAATAATAAGGAATGAGTAATGAGAAGTAAATCTTCCATCGAAAAACGACTCTTTTTACAGTGAAAATGTTTTAAAACTTTATTAGCTCAGCCCTATAACCTGAAGAGTGAATGCCCATGTCTGAATGGTTACAGTGCTTGAAGGATGACGGATCGGAATCTGATTGGTTATATTGCATTAAGCAATATCCTTCAGTAATTCTAAAATTGAATTTTAGAGAGATGAATTCTTGTTATGGAACATAAAAACAGTTTTATATTACAGAATTCTTCGATCATACTGAGATATTTAATAATATAGATATCCTGATTATTTTTAATATATTTATATTACGCAATTAGTATTAGATATCTTGAGCTCCTATTCTAATCTTCAGAACTCTTGGATTTTATCCTATAACTTATATTAGTAATCACTTTCCTTCTAATCCTGGCTAAGCTGAAATCAGCTCTAAAACAATTTTAAAAAAACCTAAGAGAAATCTTATTTGCATTGAAATATTTCTTAACGACATCATAACAACATCAGTGTCATCTATCTCTACTGTGTTTTAAGCAAACCTTAGATTTTTTTCCTGGTTTGCTGTAGATATTAAAATTGCGCTGCAAAACATTGATAAGTTTGAGTCACATTACATTGGATGATGATGACAACGTTAGACTACCAACTGGTTATGTGGGCCTTAATTGCCGTACGTCTTGTCGTAACATACAGTGTTGGTGAAAAAGATATTATGAAATTTGACATAGGATTTGGAGCATTTTCTGTCGAATAGCGAAGGGGATTGGGATTATGCAGGGTCAAAGGACATTCTATTCAGATTTCGGAAACATAATTTTATGAAGTAATATAATTAATACAGTATTATTGAAAAATAATTCTGTATCGATCGATGTGTCTTTAATCCAAAATTACATCAATTGTTTCCACATAACAGCGTAGCTTTCACTATTCTGTGGAGTGATATTTTTTTATAGTGTGAGGAATTGTTAGAAGACATAAGTCAGAAAATAGGTACTGGATGGAATTATCTACATGAATTGCTCTCTGTAAGGCTTCATAGATTCCAATCAGTTCACTTTTATTTCATTCAAAGATTTTATTCTAAAAGTTAAATCAAAATTTTTGGCTGGAAGATTTGTTTGCAAGAGATTGATGAGACGGGAAAAATGTTTTTCACTGAGAATTGGATTATCTAATTAATTTTTTTAACTCTTCGAATTCTATATTTAATCTCTACTTTTTGAATGAAATGTTTAGGCTTTCTGCTTGAGGCTTTATTGACAAATCACTATTGGTTTTTTATCTTTATTTTTGCAAAATTTTTTTTTTGCTTGACTTTATTCAGCAAGAAATCATCGGGATGTGTTGATTATTACTATTCTGTAACACACGATGTCTAAATTAAGAGCAAATGATTTAAATTTTCTTGTCTGATTCAACCAGAATTTGAATCATGGCTAGATAATCTTTCGGATTCGGAAAAATTTCCTTGAAGTATTTAAAGACAGTTTACATTTTTGTGACGAGAAATCGATCAATTAAGCTGTATAATATATCTGGTTTTAAGAGAAACCCTGATTTTACTGAAGAGTACAATCGAAAGTATAAGGAAGTGTAAAGAATGTTTTATTGAAAAAAAACGTACGGTGACAATTTGAAATTTAAATTGGATTTTGAATTTGTCAGAAGAATCGAAAAAGCTGAAAACATAGAAATCGATAGTTATAATGCTGTGAAGCAGTAAATATGCATTCCAGGGAGTTTATGTAGTTTATCTGAATCCCAAAAACGAATATTTATCAATTGATGAATAGAAAAAATTCACGCACGATGACGACAACTACTTTTTAATGATTCTTTAACAAAATTTAGAAAATTTTCGATATCATCAACGAGATTGTGTTATTTTTTATTTATCTGTTTCATATCGAGAAAAAGTCCTCTTTCGTTGGTTTTTCGAAAAATCCCTACAAAACCTTGAAAATGTCCTAGAAAATTCTATAAAGTTTAGATTCGTGTTTTCCTAGCATCAAAGAAAAGAGATAGCTTTCGACATAATTATTCGAAATGTTCTAAACATGGGATTTATAGATTTATAATTACAAAAACATAGTATTTTCTTCAGATTAAATTTTTTTAGGTTGAAATTTAGGTTAGCAAGACAAAGATTTGAATAGAAAGCAGAGCAGAAAATGCTATAAAAATTGTCATGATTGGACAAAACAGAAAAAATAATTCTCAACGATTTATGGATTCGGCTAGCTAATAATTGTCTACTTTTTCTTGATATTTTCTAAGTTTTATTTCGTTTTATCAACTTTTAAACAAAAAACAGTTAGGAATTAATTTATTTTACAGATAAACAAATGCAATTGTCAGATAGATATTGGACTCTTAAAATTATACTTTCTGAAGTTGTTTGATGCAAACTTTTGTAATCCTGTAAGTATTGCGAGAGGTGAATTTCACCAAAAGTAAGTATTTGTCTTCTTAACATATATTGACATCTGAGATAGAGCTGAATTTTATGCACTGGTAAGTATGTTTCAGTGGGATATTTGGTTAAATTTCATGCGAATTTTAATTAAAAAAATTAATTTAGGAGGATTCTTTTGCGTCATTTAAGAATTTCTCCTAAATACTTTTGTCCAGACACTTTTGTTCATTTTTCAGGGAAAATTCTGCAAACAACCGAAGAACTTTTTGTCTCGTCGTTTATTGACCCCAAAATCTGTTTTGTTTTTTCACACAAATAAAAATATTGGTATAGTTGTCAACTTCAACTAATATGAAAAACGAAATCAGTTCGAACAATTTCTGAGAGTTCCGATGTTTTAAGCTTTGCAACCAAATCGTTTTATTGCACTATTGCATAATAAAAGTAAATTATTTTCTAAGACTGTTTTCGCAATTAAATTTTTCAAATTAGTGGTGCTTTAAAAGTTTTAAAATAATTATTAATTACTTCTTAACTAGGTGATTCATATGCACAGAACAGATTTTATATAATCTGAAATGATTGCTGTATTGGTGCTGGACGATTTAGTAATAGACGGTATATAAGTATAATTCACGATTTGTTAAGTTTCTGATGCATTTTGATAAATTACGTAGTAAATTTGTTGAGAGCAAAAAATAAAAGGATTTATCGTTGCATAACTTGCAATGAATCGTTTGGAATTTCTTTCCTAAAAAAACTTTAATAAGTTGTTTTTATTTCAGTACTGCTATTCGAATACTTGATATATCAGTACTTAATTAAAAAATATTTTCAGATTGCTCATTCAGATATTGACTGCAAGTTAATTACTTATGGTCTTTATACCTATTACTTCCGGTGTTTTTTTTTTCTGACAGTTCGATATAACAAAAAAATATTTAGAAAAAGATGCATGTTGCAAATATTGCGGTAAAGAAAAAATAATGTCTACCAATAGTAGCAGATATTAGTAAATTTCTATACCAATCCATATTATACATTTTTCTTTAAAAATTTTATTATTGCTATATGTCAACGCTTTTTTATTTTTCTTGACTCATTCACACTTTTTTAAATTTAGAAGAACTTTTTTCAAATTAGCATTGCTTTTTTTCTGATTTTAAATTTATATTTCATTATGTGTTATTAATATTTCATGCTGTAGAAAAATGATGAATCGGAAGTACTGAAAATGTGATGAGTTATGATTTTAAAATATAATATATAATTTGTGTATAAAATCGAAATTTTATATTCCAACGTTTATAGATAGTTAAGAATCATCGATTATTATTTCAGGTCTGCGGATTTAATAATATAATGGAAAAGGCACATCTAACAATATGCTGGAGCAAATAAAAATAATCCAGATAAGAAAACTGAGAAAACTGATATAATTGGTAGAATTGTTTCGTTATTTCCAACAATTTCCATCACTTGTTGTTTTTATCCTCCTAAGCCCATTCCTCCCGGTGGTCCTTTGTCTCCTTTATCTCCCTGTTCACCTTGCGGTCCTTGAAGTCCTCGGTTGCCAGCAATACCTCCCGGTCCTTTCGGTCCTTGCGGTCCAGCTGGTCCCTGCATTCCTCGAGGTCCCATATTTCCTGGTAGTCCTTTTAATCCTTTATTTCCATCCTTTCCATCCGGTCCAGGCGGCCCTGGGAGTTGTGGGCCGCAAGCCTAAAAAAAAGCTTACGAATACTTGAAACTATTTTTCAAACAACCTCTTCTCGCCCATATATAATCTGTTAGAAACTTACTTGTATGATGAAAGAAGTACAGATAACTGATAAGAAAGTAATGAAAAGATGTCGTATCTCCAATATCATTTTGTAATGATATTGGTACTGACAATCTGAAATTGATTATTGAATAAAGTCAAATAATGGGAATTTTCCGAAAAAATTTTTTTAAATTACATTCAAAAGTAATAGGAATTTTTCAGAATTTTAAATTTTAGTCTGAAAATTTTTACTATTATTGGATATAAGAAACAGATTGCAATCATTTGCTGAAATATCGAAATTTTCTCTAAACTATACAATATCGTCAGAAATGTGCAGAGAGATTTTAAAATTTAAACTTATCAATCTTGTGAGTTTTGAAGAGGAATCTTTATAAATGAAAACTGGTACATTTGATATGAATCTTTCTTTCTAGAATTCATAAAATAAAGAACTATTTCAAGATTCTTTATAAAATGATTGTATTAAATGCAGCAAAATGCCAAAGATTATTATGGTATTTGCATCAATGAAAGCTACGTAGAACTTGTTATGAGATAATCAAAATTAAGAAATGAGAGATTAAGTAGTGATAAAAAATCAGGTTCATCGAGACTTTGAAGTTAGACTGAAGAACAGTCTTTAAAAAACACTTCAAAGCGAGGAATTAATTTAGGAATTTGACCGACACCGAATACTTGTAAATTATTCATCCAGCCGAATTTCTGAAACTGCTTGAATCATTCGATGTTAATATAGAAGTTTTATGAGTTCATAAAAAGCGAAACTAAAATAGGATGTGATAGGATATGGTCTTGTGATTACAATAAACATAAATTAAATAATTATGAAGATAAATTTTAAAATTATAATGAGTGAGAAATAAAATTAATATTTAAACTCACTTACTTATTTTGAGAAAACTGGCACATTCGACTGCAATCAATGCTTCATTTCTTTTCTTGTTGAATTTAAGTAACATAATGCTCAACTGGCATATACACCTTTGTATCATGTAACATTTTCATTAACCTTCCCTTATGCATATCAACAAATCTAACAAAATCGGAAAAAAAGACTCTTTTTTATCAACTTTACTATATAATATGATATATCATTGAATTTGAACTAGCCCATATATGTTTAGATAGTCTTATTTCCTCTCTCATATACTTCATATGATTATTCTTTGCTTATATTCTGTCCCATGAAGAGACTATGGATAGTGTGCTACTAATCAAAGGATTTTTTGGTTTGCTCAGTAAGATTCCAATCCTAAGCGATCGATTTACAGTTGAACTCTCATAATTAGCAGAAATCTTTCCCTTCTTTCAAAAGAATCAATTCGAAAAAATCCTTGATAATCTATTCCCAAGTAGGGGAACAATTTTTTTGCTGTTATCAATATTAACAACTTCCGAATCCAATAAATCTTGCCAAATATAAATGTATGTGAAACATCAATTCGTTCTCTCATATCAAGGAAAAAGAAATTTTTTCATTTTTGTCTGATATCAATATCTTTGATATAATGTCATTTTGCTCTTTTTATTAATATCGTCTTTTTTACTTTTATAATTTATGATTTTTTATTGTAGAGATTATTGAAACAGAATGATTTAACTCGTCATATGATATAAAACATTTATACAGGGAATATACATTTGTTGCACACCAGTCAACATTGGGTGATGCTGTCAGGACTCGGGTATGCATCATGTTAACGGTTTTAGATTTAAGTGACATAAATTTCTTTCATTGCATTTTTTATAGGCTTATGTTAACTTTGTCTACGCTAATTATCTTATTTCCATTTTTTAATTTAATTTGAAAAAAATCAAAAAGTAATTTACTAACTATTGAGAGAGTCTGGCTTAAAAATTCATATGTTACGACCAAGCGAATGTCATTAGAAAATATATTTGGCGGAATTTTTTTAAAGCAATTTTTGAATCCATTTGCTGATTAAAACATATTTAATTTAATTAGTAATGAGAATAATTCATCCGTTGTAAGCCATTTCAATTTTATATCTCTTCATATCCCTGTTATCGACACGTATCTTAAGTTATGATGTAAGTTTCTTAGTTTAAACATTATAAATTATTCTGAATTAGGAGTTTAAAAAAAAGAGTAGAAAAATTATTTTCTTTTTGTCATAGATGTCTTTCAAAATCATAAAAAAAACCAGTCATTTTTTTAATTTTAATATTGGCTCATTTTTCAATTCGAACATCATTGAATTCAGTGATATAATTTCTGCTTTGATAACTATCTTTCTAGTTCGTCAGTATATCGAATATAATTTGATGAAAAATAGTTTATTTTGAAGTACCAAAAAAAGCTACTTCAAATCTTCATGATTAAGTGTTGCAATTTTTTGTTGTTTGTTAACAGAAACGAATAAAGTTCTGAGCAGAAAGGTTGTAAAACAAGAATGAAATCTTCGTAGGAAAAAAATTAATTTTATAAACTATTGTAAATGCATATCCTACAAATAATCATACTAATGTTCTTAAAATATGATTTGAATAGTGTTCAAAATATTAAAATTCCGTTAATAATGAGAGCAGATTCTTGTGACCTTAATATAACTTCAGCAGCTTTAATTAATGCATATATGTAGATATTTAGTTAATTAATTCAACAATAAATGAATTAATTTATTTATGGTAATGGATCAAATAAATAAATTTTCACATTTTCTGATAAAAATTCTGTATGCATTGTTATGACACTGTTGACGTTTTTTTCTGATCATGAGAAAATTGAAGGAATGAATTTTCAGTTCTCTAGGTTTCTTTAACTTTTTTGTTTTATCCACTTAGAAGGCGAACCTTTAACTTGGATAATTAAACTTTTATTATGATAAATTTGATAATGCATCATGAAAGTGGCGATTACAATCAATAATACAAATTCAGGGATATCAGTAGATAAGTTTAGTGACAATAACATTTACAAGTTTAGTGATAATAACATTTCTCAAGAAAAAGAAAAGAAAAATAACGCTCAGTACGACTGTCCAACTGCTTTGTTGAAGCATTTTCAGAAATGCTTTTTTTGGTGCTCAAGACCTTCTTCTTCTACGTAGATGGAAGATCCTGATATTCTGTCGTTACAAGAAATAGCGCCTTTGTTGGCATGCGAAAAATCGAGCTTTTTTAAGCTCATCGACAACGGATGGACAATTTTAGCTTAAATTTGCAATATAAAGTGAATACGCAAGTACAACATAATACTCAGCAATATTAAACCCAAAATAAAGCAATTATTGACTCTTTATTTCTCTTATCGATTTCAACGAAAAGCATAGTTCGCCTAAACGAAAATCTCAAAACTAATTACCCATTGATTTATCAAATATTCATGAATTTATAACAGCATAAACATTATTAATTATTATTCAGTCATTATATTCATTTCGTATATTTTTTATTTTTAAGTTTTGCTTATTTTTTTTAATTTGAAAAATTTAATTTAATATGAAAATTAACTAATTGTCTTTATTTAAAATTTTATTTAATACGAAAATTGCTTTAAAAAATATTTCAGTTACAATATTAATAATAATTTAAATAGCAGAATAATTTTCCAATTGTTTTAAAAAAGCGACGATACCGTGAAATTATATGGAAAACATTTAATCATAAACAATTCATCTGATTTTGAAATGACATACATACGTACGATCTATTGACTATCAAATTATAATTGGCAAAGTGATAGTTTAACTGTTTCATTTCATTCGATATTTAAATTTAAGATTTAATCCACAAACTTTTTAAGTCTTACTTATTATACTGTTTTTACATGTTAAATCATTCTATGATGACGTAAATATAAGTTAACTGTAATTCTGTTAGTTGTTCCATAAGGTATCATCTCATTCATTATTTCAATCTAAGATTTAAACTGATCAAATTTACTTCTTCAGAGTCTTGTTTTTGTTTCAGTATTGATATATGAACATATGGTATATTAATACTAAATTAAAAAATATTTGGGAGTTGAATGCTTATGATCTTTATACCTCAATATTCCCTAAATTTTCTAAATATTTTATGGTATAGCAACAAAATGTAAAAGAAATAGTCAGTGAAAATATTATGCAATGAAGAATATATCTGCCAATAATAGCAGATATTAGTTAATTTGTATCAAAAAATAATAGCAGATATACATATATTAGTTAATTTGTTTACATGGTATATTTTCGTTTGAAAATTTTATTGCTGGTGATTATGTAATTTATATGTCAGCGGTTCCTTTATATTTCTTGACTCATTCATACTTTTCTAAATTTAGAAGAACTTTTTTCAAATTAGCATTGCTTTTTTTCTGATTTTAAATTTATATTTCATTATGTGTTATTAATATTTCATGCTGTAGAAAAATGATGAATCGGAAGTACTGAAAATGTGATGAGTTATGATTTTAAAATATAAGTCATTTGCGTCATAAAACCAAATTTCATATATTTAGAGACAGTTAAGACATTGATTATTATTTCAGGTCTATCGATTACATAACAAAATGTAAAAGGCAACATCTACCGATATGTTCGGGCAAATAAAAATAATCCAGATAAGAAAACTAATATGATTAATGAACTGTTTCGTTATCTCCCACACTTTATGTCGTTCGTTGTTTTTATTTTCCTAAGCCCATTGCTCCCGGTGGTCCTTTGTCTCCTTTATCTCCTTGTGCTCCCTGCGGTCCTTGCAGTCCTCTGTTGCCAACAATACCTCTCGGTCCTTTCGGTCCTTGCGGTCCAGCTGGTCCCTGTATCCCTGGTGGTCCTATATTTCCTGGTGGTCCTTTTACTCCTTTATTTCCATCCTTTCCATCCGGTCCGGGAGGACCCCGCAGTTGTGGGCCGCAAGCCTAAAAATAAAGCTTACGAATACTTGAAACTATTTTTCAAACAACCTTTTCTCGCCCATATATAATCTGTTAGGAACTTACTTGTATGATGAAAGAAGTACAGATAACTGATAAGAAAGTAATGAAAAGATGTCGTATCTCCAATATCATTTTGTAATGATATTGGTACTGACAATCTGAAATTGATTATTGAATAAAGTCAAATAATGGGAATTTTCCGAAAAAATTTTTTTTTAAATTACATTCAAAAGTAATAGGAATTTTTCAGAATTTTAAATTTTAGTCTGAAAATTTTTACTATTATTGGAGATATAAGAAACAGATTGCAATCATTTGCTGAAATATCGAAATTTTCTCTAAACTATACAATATCGTCAGAAATGTGCAGAGAGATTTTAAAATTTAAACTTATCAATCTTGTGAGTTTTGAAGAGGAATCTTTATAAATGAAAACTGGTACATTTGATATGAATCTTTCTTTCTAGAATTCATAAAATAAAGAACTATTTCAAGATTCTTTATAGAATGATTGTATTGAATGCAGCAAAATGCCAAAGATTATTGATGGTATTTGTATCCATAAAAGCTACGTAGAACTTTTTATGCGATGATCAAAATTAAAAAAAGAAAGATTAAATCAAATGACAAAAAATCAGGTCGAATCAAGAACTCAAAAAGTTAGCAACTTGACTGGTGTTGGATGTATGTATATAAGCTATCTGTCTGAAATTTCTGATATTTTTTGAATCATTCAATGTTTACATAACTGAAACTATCATTTGAAATTTATGTTCAACTTCCTGCATATGCAGAAAATCATTATAATGGAAAATAATTATTTTTAATCATTATTCCTCATTAACTACATATCTTCAATGTGCATTGTTTAATCATTGAGACACGTAGGAAATTATATTTTCTATCTTTTTTTATTTTTTTTTTAGTTACAAAACAATACAATTAATTTCATCAAATTTCATTTATTTTAGTTCTTATTTACGTCGATTGTAATTGAATTCCACTTATAAATATTAGAATACAAAACTTGAATTTTGCAGAGCAAATCATTTTGAATTTTCGACAGCAACGCATTTATCATTTTCACTTATTTTTTATAGAATTCCAAGAATAAAAAATTCTATTTGTTTCTTAAACTTGAAAAATTTTCGAAACTCAAACATGTTTTTCAATATTTAAATCCCAAACAATTTCATATTTCGAATTTATTAAACCAATACCATTTTTAGCACTTACTATACAATATTTGTGTTTTAAATTGACTTTCTCTTTCAGTGGCAAAATGTAATACTAGCTATTATAAATGTAATACGGAATCGAAATTAAAACCAGCTCATAAATCCATCCATCCATCCATTATCATAATTTTTAAAGTCCTTACTATGATCTTTGACGATATAATTGATTTAAAATAGTATAATATGAAATGTTGACAGAAATTAGAGACTTGATGAGATGCTGTCTTACCGAAAAATTACTTTTTTATGCTAAAAAGTTAAGGAAAGACCATTGCAATAGAAGAATGAATGGAATAAATGAAAAACAGTAATATATGTATTTATCTTCTGTGTTTTTGTTGGGAAAAAATTAAAATCGTTATAAATAAATGGAAAATCGTTGCTGAATGAAGTACTGATCGAAGAATTGAATGAGAGAATGAATTTATTAAAGTTATGGCAGCTTTTGACAATGTACATCAACAATAATGCAAAATAATGCAACATTGCAAGGATATATCAGATTGACAAATTGAATAATTTCCGATTGATGATAGTTGTCACTTATTTTTAAATATAATGATGTTGTTAGTCAGCCTATCAATAACTTTGGCAGACTGATTAATGTGCATCAGAATCGAATAAAATAAAAATCGCAAATTCGAATGGAAGAAAGCAACAGAACGGATAGAATATTATTCCTAGCATGAACTGAAAACTTGAAATTAATTAATATGTTCATTTTGCCACGCAAAAATCTTTGCATTTTACTTGTTTTCGACTTTTTAACTAATAGAACATAAGGATGATTCGACTTATGAAATTTAAAATATTGCGGAGATCGATTACAAAAGTTATACATTGAAGAATGAGAAGTTAAGAGTTCATAAAAACCGAAACAACACAATGCAGCTTTATGATAGTGGAGTTATAATAAACAAAAAATTAAATGATAATGAAGATGAATTTTAAAATTATGATAAGCGAGAAAATAAAATTAATATTTACAATCTGAACCGACTGATTTTGTTCTTATTTTGCTAAAACTGTATATATATGATCTGATTTATCACTTGATAAAAGCAGTGATAATAATTAAGAATTGTAGAGGTGTGTTTCGAGAAATGATGCAACTGTTGTGTATTTTTTGCAGTCCGTCACTTGTTGTAGATTTCTTACAATCCAGCACTTGTGAATTTCTTGTGGTTCAGAAATTGTTAACGATTTTTTGTAGTATTAACTGCAGAGAGTATGGGATGGTTGCTTTATATTAGCCTAAAAGAAAAATCCATTCCTGGGGACTCTCTGTTTAAACTAAATATAGAGATGAGAACAAATAGTGTATCATAATAGAAAATGTTTGTAAAGATAGGAAAAGAAAGATTTTGAAATAAATTAGCTTGCTACTTGGACAAAATTATTTCATAAAATTATTTCAGTTCTTTTTGACAAGAACTCATAGACGAAAGAAAGCGAAACAACTGGAATTATCGGACTGGACAAACAAATTGCGGAACATGTAAGTGTACCGCTTGTTAGTGAATCCCAAATACATCCGGTATAACAATAAAGATACTCGAAGTCATAAGATCGAATGACAGAACATCTGTTCACTAATGATCTGCCATATTTTATTACGAATGCAGTATTATTTTGAGATCGAAATAACTTTTGTAGGAAAAACTTTAAAAAAAAAAACCCAAGTCCGTGAAAATCTTAATAAATAGCCTCAATAAAATTTAGGATCCTACATTATAAGCTCATTATATTCAAGATTTGAAAATAAAAGATCTTATAACATTTCTATTCTGATTTGCTGATTCAAATTATGATATACCTTAAAAGATTATCAACATTCATTTTATCACTTTCTAATTGGGAACATAAGGCAAGTGAAAAAAAGAACATTTTTGAATATTTTGAGTCCTGTATGATCTCACTTTAAAATTATAAAAAATGAAAATTTGGTTCTTAAATGAATTATCCATTATGTATTTAATTAGAATGTCTGATTTAAACTCACATGTTCATTTTGAAGAAACTAGCAGATTCGATTGCAATCAATCGCTTCAATTCTTTTCTTTGAACTTAGGCAGCATAATGCTCAAGTTGTACATCTACCTTTGTATCATGCAATATTTTGATTAAGCTCCCAGAATTTCTTTTCCAAATGTATAGCGAATGTGCCTTTATGCCAATACCACAGGTATAATTACTGTCGTTTGATATGCATATTGTTTTCCTTGAAGCATAAAAATATTTGCAATTGAAACTTTTAAAGCAGGATTTCACAGTTCTAAATTCCAATCGCGAATTTTATGTTATTCAATACTATAAGAATCTAACATATGCATAAGTTCAATGAGTATATTTCTAAAATAATATATCCTAATATTTCAATTTCTTCCACATTGCCGGACCAAAAAACACTTGGTATTTTAAATATATTTAAAACATATTTTTAAAAAAGTTGTTTTTGCATTCTTACTATTATGCTTTATTCTTGCAGTGGTTACTAACTCAAAAGATTGCGAGAAATATGCTAAATCACAAATGGCGTAATCTATAGTACTGAAACGAAATTAGTGCAAAAACATTTATATTCTGTGTTTATAATCTAAACATCAAAATTAATATAAAAACAAGCTTCATTGATTATATTTAAAAACTTCTCCAGTAGTTCCATAGGGTTTGATAAATACTGGGAATTTGTAATTAAATATGCTACTGAGTATCACCACAACAGTAATATATTTTAATCCGAAAACAACGCATTTGAAACGTATTAACAACTTAAATGAATATTTTTTGATAATACTAATAACTATAGATCTCAACAGAAACTTTTATCCCTACTAATACGAATTCTGTTTGAGTTTTGCTCGGGAAATTTGAATGGTATGGTCTATTTTGTCATTGCGAAATTCATACATAAATTTTATTACGAAGTTCATATATCATTATTAGCAAATAAATATTCGTCATGTCCATTTCCAAAAAAATCTTTAAAATATTTTCACTACAAATGTATCCCATTATCGGAAGAGAAATATCTTCATCATACGCAATCAAGGGATTATATATGTCGACAATTCTTTTTCTTATCGTAACAAAAAAAAAGTGAGTGACTTCAATTTTTTGCTTTTAGCATTTGAAATGAACCTCAAATTTGGGTAATTAAACGTTTATTACGATAACCTCTATAACACGTTAACAAACGCAACGATACAATATTAATGATACAATAAGAAATTCTATAACGACAACATAACTCAAAGAAAGAAGCTAATATATATATTTGTTTATTAAATGGACTTCTTCGTAGTTTCAGCGACACTTGGGAGGCGAGATTTAAAAGAAAAATAGATTTTCATATCCGGAGATTTTAAAAGAAGTCAACCCCATGCCATTCGACAACATTACGATAATAGATAGACAATGTCCGTTTTTTCTCCCGATCAGCTTTTCTACTCAATCCATTTTCCAAATCTTTCTAGACCCTTCTCTTTTTAATAATATCAATTCGCCATCGAGTTGCTTTTGTCGTACAACTGGAGGATTTTTGTGCACTTTTTGCGTTCTTTTGCTCAGTCTTCTAAATGGTTTTCTTGCCTAATCTTCCACAAACTTGTAACTTTCTCGGGTATTTTGATAACGATTTATTAATCCTTGTTGATTGCAATGATTTTGTACTATAGATGCATTCATACGTAAACTGTTCTCATATCCCGATGAATTCTTAACATCATTATAGTCAGGCCATAAAAAAATCTTCTGGACATAAAACTTACTCTCCATTTTCGCTTTCTTCCAAGAAGCTCTTCTTCACTCTCTCTGTAAAGAGAACTCTCTTTACAACTCCAATCATCCATTTATATACACCTTGTCATTGAGCTCCCGGGCTAATTAATTGCCATTTCATTGGTCTTTGTTCTTGATTGCTATTCTCTTGAATTTCCGGTCGTATTCAGTTGAGGTAAGCTTCTCTTTTTTGTAAACTCCATTAAGCTTTTTAACTTTACTCCAGATACTTTTGCTATAAATCTCATAACAATTCAGATGATAAGAATTAATTTCTGTAACGACGAAAATCGTTTTATATTTATAATTGTCGCCTTACTAGTCGGCGTTATTTTAGTGAAAACCATTAATCCTAACTATATATAATCTTTCCTTGAATTTTGCCAGTTTTTTGTCTTGACTATCTTTCTAGAAGATCTACCATCCAAGGAGCATTCCACCATAACAAAGTATCTTTCAGCACCTTTGGTAGCGCTCCTTCAGAAGCTAGGTCAGCAGGATTGTCAGCTATTTTGACATGCGAAATGTGATTCCTTTGATTCCTTTTATGTCAGAAAGAACTGAAAGAGAATACAGTAATTCCTTTGTGTGACATTTCACATGAATGAGCATAGAGTGTACGTGCGTTTTTCTGTATTATGTAAGAGCTAAATTTGAAAGCCTTCGTTACTAGAAGAATTGCTTGCAAGAAGTCGGTTGGATACGTCAAACGGATATCTTTTATTATCCCTTTTTTACTATCGAAATTATTCATCTGCTTTGCCTTATCAAATAGACTTTTTTTATTGCTATATCATAACCACGATATTGTATAACTTGTTAATTCAATTACTTAATAAATACTATTTGCCCAATTAGCGCAGAAAGTTTTATTAAGTAGTTGACAAATAACTAAATAATAGTCCTTACGATAATTAATCAATAAACGGAACTTTTCCTACAGACACTCTCGATCCATAGATCAGATAAAACTTGTAAGCTCAAATTGTATGCTTTGCCTATAAGCTATACCCACACTCAAACAAACCTCCTTTCTCTTATAATCACAATTGTACCATTAACTACTACCTACCAAAAAGGGTCCAAAATTATATACTGGAAATTGCTTGCAAGAAGTCGGTTGGATCCATCAAACGGATATCTTTTATTATCCCTTTTTTACTATCGAAATTATTCATCTGCTTTGCCTTATCAAATAGACTTTTTTTATTGCTATATCATAACCACGGTATTGTATAACTTGTTAATTCAACTATTTAGTAAATACTATTTGCCCGATTCCTCACTACAATTAACAAGACAAAACTTTTCATACAATAGATAAACATTCTCTACTGGACTTTCTTAAGTTAAAAACTATTATTTTTATTTCTATTGCTACTGCTATCAATTCCAGTCATGGAATTGTAGTGGACTTGTTATTAGCATTTTTCTTCGAGACCAGTCTCGATTTCCCATAGATCAAATAAGATTTAGATGATAAATGACTTTTTCTTCGAACGTATACCGCGCCACGCCATTGTCCATACTACTATCTAAAAAAATGAGGAAATCTCGATTTTATTTTACCCATCGTGCTATTGTAATTTCTGGTACATGCTTCGGTCAACTTCTCATACTAATGCTTCTTTCAACTTCTCATACTGATATCTATCCTATGTTTCAAACTTATACCAATTGCTATTACTTTGCAATGTTTCTTTACAACATCTTCCATAATATTATGGAAGATGTTGTAAGTCCTAAAGAATCAAAAATTAAAGCTGAAAATTGTAGTATTTGGTGTTTTGATTGCAAACTTTTTTAGTGATATTTCCATCTCCACGGAAATAGATCTTTTTCTCTGTTCCATTTGATGCTTAGGAATTTTGTAGTGACTCCTATTTCTTTCTGCTGATAGTTTTCCTCGTTAAAGTCGAAGTTCGCATAAAATTCTCTTGGGTTCATTTTTATTTTTGCAAGCATCCATCTTTTTCTATTCCTTCTTCCACATTCTCAGATGATAACACTCTGTTATTAACATAGATATCCTTTGCTACTTCTTTACCTACAACCAAGGTTTCGTTATTAAGCAGATATCGTAATGACAGAAAAAGCAAATATGGAGAAGATATTATTCCAAATGGCACCGTTTTAAACCGGTAAATAGCAATATTTTCTGATATCATTTCTTTCCGTTTGTTCGCATCTTATTCTCCCAATAATCGATTCTGATATAAACGCATGAGTATTCCTTATGTTTTCAGACGTTGTTCTGATTCCAAATGTTTCCATTGTGCTTGGGTAACTTTTGTTACAAGCAACTCCTGTAATTTTGATTTCATTCCTCATTCTTTCCAGTACTAGACCTAATTTATTGGCGATAGCTTCCGTGATCAAATTGCATTCACTTTCCAAATGCAAAAAGATTATTGCCTTCTCACATTTTCCTCTTTCGTATGAATTAACTAGCATCACTTTCTTGCACATCATGTATGTCTTGGTTCCGGAATCAACCTCTATTCCAGTTGTTGCAACTATGTTCAGGTTTTCATCGGATGATTTTTCAACGTCGATAGAACTTTCATTCTGCGCCGTTTATCTCGGAAAGTTGCATAGTGCACTGCTGTGATCTGCTTTATAATGAAAACATTTAATGGTCCTTCTGCATTTATCTGTTAAATGATACTTTCTAAGCATAACTTGCATAATCCTAATTTCTCCAGTTTTTTTGGTCTCACTGCTACCGTTGACCTTTTACAATTATTATTCCAATGATTAACGTTGCAAAACATGCAAGGTAATCTCTTCCTTTCTGTCGCGCAAATGGTCATTCGTTTCATCTCTTGAGAATTAAGTTTGGACTTAGCATTCTGGGAACTAAGTGTCGATGTAATCATTTCACATTTGCTCCAACATTTTTGTCGGTAGGTGCCGCACATTCTTCTTAATTTCCATTTGCTGCCTTTGTTTATATTCTTTTAAGAATGTTATTGTGTCTTGCGTCGTCCATTTAAATTTTCTAAACTTCTCTTCTATCAGGTTATTTAAGAGTAATCCGGCAATTTTCCAAATATAGTGCCCCATAGCTGATTTTCTCTAATTCTCTCCTAATTCTTTTGATTGAAAAGGATGTTCAATAGTGCCCTTAAAAAAGCGACAACATTTTTGTTTGACGTTTCCGAAATTTGTAACACGGTATATAAATATAATATTTTCCTTTGCTTGTCGCCATATCGCTTCTTCAAATTCTTTATGGCTATTTAATTCTCTTCACTAACAACAAAATCGCTTATATATTCTAATCCTCTCCTTCCAAGCATCCAAGTAGGTACGCAAGTTCCATTATAGTTGTCATGTTTTCTCTTTTATCAATCGTCTCTTCAAATTGTATTATAGAACCCTAAAGTTTTGGATTTCCATCGAATTCTACAGTCTTTATTTATGGAGGTTTGCTTGTCGTTACTAATTTCTCAATTAATTCAGTTAAGGTCTTTCCTGTTGTGATTTTTTTGCCTTGAAGGGTTCAATCGAAGCTTAAGAACAAGCAAGAATTAAAGGGAACTTACCTTTTATTTCGGAAACAAGCAATTTGCGTTGATTACGCGTACTCAATATAACAGCAGTAAGATTATTCTTTATTGTTAATACGAATTGGAGATATAAAATCAATTGGAATAGTAGCAGGAAAGGCAATAGAATATAGCTGGAGTAATAATAGAAAGTACAAAAAATCCTATTTAGTTACTATAAGGTTTATAGTAACTAAATAGTGTTAAGAATTGGGAATGGTTTACATTAAACATTCAGACAAGTGTTATTTTGGATAAATAAGAAACTGTGAACATCCACTTGCAGCATAAACATTGTAAACAAAAAACCAGATGGGGAAATTAGTGTGGGAATTTCTCACTGTGGGATGGTTAGTGTGGGAACTTGTTTCTTTGGACATAAGATGTGATTTTGATTGGATGACACAATAAAAAAAAAATAGGCGTGAGAAATGGATCTGAGAAATAAATTTAGATAAATGATCCATGACATTGTTAACATTTATTTATGATTTGAATGATAAAATTATATATTTATTTGGAATTTCGCGATTTGAAATTCGCGATATTTCCTTCTTTTTCTCTTTAACATGATTTCACGTTTAATCTTTGATTCTTTCTCGCATAATGAACGAATCCGGTCTATTTTTGTATTAGGAAGGTCCGAACATAATGCTTTTTATGAAAACTGCTAAATAAGCATTTTTTTTTGTGTCCAAGTAGAATTTACATAAGTCGATCTCATAATCCTCATCTTTTTCTTTAGCAGACCGTATTGCTTCTTTCCATTCCTTGTCTAACTCATTTGTTTTGTAGATGATTTCATCAATTATTTTTAAATGATCATTCATGAGCATTTTTTTCTTCCAGATGATCGACTTGTTTTCTTCACTTAATTCTTGTATTTCTTCTACACAAATACTCCAACAGCAGTCCAACTTCAAATATTTTCTCCAATAAGCAAGTTATTCAAATTCGTTCTGATAAACATGACATTTTTTTTCTCATTCTTCTGGTTAAACTACCTTTACTGTCATTAGTTCTTCAATGCCCAAGTAAAACTTACTCGTTTTTTTTTCCTTTGTTTCTTTCACTGGCTGGGTTCCCAAATTGGTTGACGATTTCCTTTTTGGTCGTGACAAAACTTGAAATGGTTGATTTTTCTCCTCAATCCCACAGATTTCTTCAATTTCCTGTTTTTAGTACTTGGAATGAACTTCAAACTTGAGTAATTAAACCTTTATTACGATAACTTCTGCAACGCATCAATGAACACAACAATTACAATATTAATGATACAGTAAGAAATTCTACAACACTAACATAAAGAAAAAATTTCAAAGAAAAAAGCTATCCAGAGATACCCGTTACCCAACTGACCTCGGGGACTTTACTTAGCCAAATGAGTTATTGATTAGAATCCTTCAGGCCACTGAAGATCAGTTCACCAGATGATCGCATGATTTACAACTTCTTGACGTATATATTAGTTATCAAGGGAATTCTTCGCGATTTCGACGACACTATATCACTTATTACATTATATTTTTATTATTATTTCACTGATTAATTGCGAAATTGAAACAAAAAATATCCGAATGAGCAAACTGAGCAAAGTGTCATTAATTTTTTTTAATAATAATGCGATATCAATGTCAATTGTTTAAAAAACAATAATTTTAAAATGATTATAAGAATAAGTCGAAACAACTTATCTTTATAAAGTCGAAGGATTTATCCTTATACGGAATGATAAAATTTATTCGTGGTGATTGGATGAAATGGTAGATGACTTATTATTGAGAAAAAAGTATTATATTATGCCGTTATATTTTGATAACATGATTATAATGATTATCATAATATATTTTTTCTATTAATTTGGAAGCTTTCTAAATTTTGAACTAAAAATCATAGCATAAATAACAACTTTATCTTATTAGTAAAAACTGATGTGGATAATGACTAGATAACCGATTAATTAATTCATGCAAAAAATTTATTGCAAATTCGCGAATTTCAATATCAGGAACTCCAACTAAATAATAAAATAAATTTACCATTCAAATATCAAACACTGTTAGCAATGTTATGAATCATTTAACTAAATTTATATTTCTTCCATTTCTCACAGTTCATTTTTTATTGTGTTATCTAATCCTATCCACATCTTTTCTTTTTAAACCAAAGGGGATAAATTCCCGCATTTCTTCCTATAAAAGAAAATTCCCATGCTAATCTTTCAGTCTGCTTTTGTTACAATTCATATACTGCATGTGGATTTTTACAGTTTGGTTTATCTAAAATAACATTTGTTCAAATGTTAAATGTAAACCGCATCTACAAAATTTGTTTTTGTGTTAACCAAATTTCATATATATTCATCATTAAGATGTAAAAATATATATGAATAAATATCTCCTTTGAATCGAATGGAACGTTAGCGCATCTGGATAAATTGCCTGCTATACTTGCTAAGCAAATATTTCCCAATAAATTCCAGTCCTTTTATCCATAACAAATAACAAATAGATCTTCTCGAAAACTTATAAAGCTTATCGGCTACTATTGGAAAATATACCATATATACAAGTAAATGCTATTTTTTTCATTCCTTCCAAGGATTATTTTAACAAGATTATTTCAATAAATAAACTAATAAACAAATAATGTTTGACTATCCGTGAAAATGAACGGAAAATATTATCGGAAATGCATCAATTTAAAACTTAAATTAAAATATAAATAGCCTAAAGTTTTGGACATAAATCCATATTCATGATTTTGATGGTTGTAATTTTACTTTTGGACATAAATCCATATTCATGATTTTGATGGCTGTAATTTTACTTTTGGACATAAATCCATATTCATGATTTTGATGGTTGTAATTTTACATTTCTGAAATTTCGATTTATTTTTTAAATTTCTATTAAATAATAATAATTTCAAATTTGTGTCAGAAGCAATCAACTAATACAAGTTTGTTAAGATTATTATAAAGCTTATATCATATATGATTATAGAAAAGTTTATTCATAAACTGGATCAAAATATCTATTCCATCTATAGCGGGATGAATAAATCGGAATAAAAATCTAATTTAATAATTACAAATATAATAATAGCAAAAAGAACAATAAGAATGACTTAAATCTCATATAAAGCAGAAATATTATGCTAGGAAACTAGTTTCAGTGAAATGACTGATGTCAATAGAAAAGCAGGATTCTATGAAATTTATGCTAGAAAATACATCAATGCCCATTAATAGTTCCGTTGTTTTCATTCCATTACATTATACCGCATTGAATAGAAGTAATCAAATTGAGGTGATGGCTCTTTTTATTAATATCGTCTTTTTTACTTTTATAATTTATGATTTTTTATTGTAGAGATTATTGAAACAGAATGATTTAACTCGTCATATGATATAAAACATTTATACAGGGAATATACATTTGTTGCACACCAGTCAACATTGGGTGATGCTGTCAGGACTCGGGTATGCATCATGTTAACGGTTTTAGATTTAAGTGACATAAATTTCTTTCATTGCATTTTTATAGGCTTATGTTAACTTTGTCTACGCTAATTATCTTATTTCCATTTTTTAATTTAATTTGAAAAAAATCAAAAAGTAATTTACTAACTATTGAGAGAGTCTGGCTTAAAAATTCATATGTTACGACCAAGCGAATGTCATTAGAAAATATATTTGGCGGAATTTTTTTAAAGCAATTTTTGAATCCATTTGCTGATTAAAACATATTTAATTTAATTAGTAATGAGAATAATTCATCCGTTGTAAGCCATTTCAATTTTATATCTCTTCATATCCCTGTTATCGACACGTATCTTAAGTTATGATGTAAGTTTCTTAGTTTAAACATTATAAATTATTCTGAATTAGGAGTTTAAAAAAAAGAGTAGAAAAATTATTTTCTTTTTGTCATAGATGTCTTTCAAAATCATAAAAAAAACCAGTCATTTTTTTAATTTTAATATTGGCTCATTTTTCAATTCGAACATCATTGAATTCAGTGATATAATTTCTGCTTTGATAACTATCTTTCTAGTTCGTCAGTATATCGAATATAATTTGATGAAAAATAGTTTATTTTGAAGTACCAAAAAAAGCTACTTCAAATCTTCATGATTAAGTGTTGCAATTTTTTGTTGTTTGTTAACAGAAACGAATAAAGTTCTGAGCAGAAAGGTTGTAAAACAAGAATGAAATCTTCGTAGGAAAAAAATTAATTTTATAAACTATTGTAAATGCATATCCTACAAATAATCATACTAATATAATGCACTGTTATGAATATTACTTGTTCTTATCAAATTTAAATGATTTTATAGTTTAATTAGTAACGAAATTATTCATGACATTGATTTTCAACAATTTTTGCATGAAAATATGATCGGATTACGTGGTTGAAATGACTAAATGCCAAAGCCATATCAGCGAAAACAGCAATAATTAAGAAAATTACAGCACTTCATATATTATCTAGATATAGCCATAATCTTGTTTTCAAATATCTTTTCGGATTGAAGCGGTATCAAAACGTTTAATTTTTTGCGGAGTGAAGCGGAGTCAAATCATTTGTTTTCATTTCTTTAATCGTTTCATTGTATAGTAATAGAATGAGTTATTATTTAAAGCCACAAGATTAAGCCTAATCAAATCATTTATGAAGACACAAGGCCTATCTTTTTGTAAACAATTTTATTCAGCTTGTTCATATTAATTTTTTATTTCAGCGAATTCACAATTGATTAGTCGCTGTCAACTATTTCAATAAGATTGTTCTGCGTTAACTTATATTGTTTGATACGGTTTAGAAATTACTGCTTCAGGTGTTTTTGAAAATGAACAAGAACATTTAGAATATACTTTGTTGCAGTACGTTGTGAAATCACCTACAGATCTTATATTACACTAATTTTCTTTTTGTTCCGTAATTTCGAGCAATACGTTTTGTAAGTATTAAGAGGAATACAGTATGATTAATTGTTTTTCAAATTAAAAAGAAATACAACGAATAATTTCGAATAAAATTCTGTGATTTAAACGACATAAGAAATGAGAGAAATGTGACAGATGAATAAGCTGATTAATCAGTCCAAGTTGCTTGATTTATGCGATCTGAGAAATAATTTTAATGTTATTTCATATAGAAATGAATTACTCTATGAAAAAAAATCCTTTTATTCAGGTGAATCTTTAATGAATTCATCTTTAATGAATTATTAAAAATATAATTAAAAAATACAAAAAATCATTCCTTTTTTTGACCGTTTAATTAATTACTCCTTTACTCCGTTAAGAAGTAATTTGAATACTTTATCATCGACTACATCCTTTAGGAAAAATCTTTTTAAAACATGAAAAAGCATTTCCTTGAAGAAGAAAAGAAGAAGAGACTTTATCAGTATTCGATTTACTTTATTGAACTTTAAAGAATTACAAGATCGGAGCAGTGATTGAATCAACTGAAACAAATTTGAATCAGGAATTAAGCAATTTAAAAAAAATTAAAATGAAAATAAATGTATCACTTCACCGAAAAACCACTTAATTAATTAAATAATGTCTTGTGTGCTCTGAAAAAAAAAGCTATGCGTGTTTTATTACTATCACAACTTTTTAAGGATATATTTTGATTTGGAAAACAATCTCAGCTGACTGATAAATCCAATCAAATGATTCCAAAATTATGTAAAATTAAAAATGAGACGAGCATAAACTAAGGTTTCCGGAAAAGCGCATTTTATTTTATTATTATTATTGTTATTATTTATTATTATTGTTATTATTATTATTTATTATTATCACTATTATCACTATTATTTATTATTATTATTATTATAAGATTTCATTTTTTTTGATACGGTAAGTGCCGAAAACCGACAACTTGCGTAAATTCGAAACTTAGAATGCTAAATGTTCCGTCAAAATACATATCTGAAGTGTTTCAAATGTCTCAATTAATAAACTTTAATTCATGAAATTTCATCAAAATTCAAAATCTGGTAATGTGTAATTTCGAAAGTAATGATTCATTTCTTTATAAAATCCAAATTTTATATTTCAACTTTATAAACATATTCCTGATGAATTCTATATTTGTAGATTTTTGAATGAGTTCAACGGCAGTGGAAGTTATACTAAAAATGATAATAATAATATTAAAAAATATCGATTATAATTTCGATTACGATTTCAGATTTAGGAATTTCATTAACGTAATGAGATGGACACATCTAATGCTACACCGATAGAAATGAAAATAACTCAAATAAGAAAATTAATATGATTGAGTGAGATTATTTCTTTATTTCCAACAAATTCCATCATTTTTTGCTTTTATCCTCCTAGCATTGATCCTCCCTGTGGTCCTTTGTCTCCTTTATCTCCCTGTTCACCTTGCGGTCCTTGAAGTCCTCGGTTGCCAACAACACCTCTCGGTCCTTTTGGTCCTTGCGGTCCAGCTGGTCCTTGCATCCCTCGAGGTCCTGAATCTCCTGGCGGTCCTTTTCCTCCTTTATTTCCATCCTTTCCATCCGGTCCAGGCGGACCCGGCAGTTGTGGACCGCAAGCCTAAAAATAAAATTTACGATTGCTTGAAAAAAAAATTTACGATTGCCTAAAAATAAAACTTATGAATATTTTAAATCATCCTTCAAACATCCTTTTTCCTCTTAAAAAGAATTCATTGCGAACTTACTTGTACGAAGAAAGAAGTGCAGATAATTGATAAGAAAATAATGGAAAGATGCATTGGTAATGGCAATCTGAAACTGATTACACTAAAAAATAATTGGAATTTTCCAAATATCCAAGTTTTTCATCGTTTCAAATTTTAGAAATGATGAAATAAAAATGGATGTGAAACGAAGTGCTTAAAATTTCTTCAAAGGCCATTCCCAATAGAAATCTTTCACGAATAAGACTGTCCTCTTGTTTGTAGTACATAATTCCTTAAGACAAATCATAATTGGTGTATCAGATCTAAAATAGTTTTGAAAGTGTAAGAAACAAATTACAATAAATTGATTACAAAACAGAAACTTTTCCCAACTATTATAATATCGTTGGGAATGTTAGGAATAATTTTAAGGTCTAATTTAAAAATAATGAGACAATTTCCAAAAGAAATGTTCTATTTGTAATGAAAATCGGTATATCTGGTATAAATCTTTTTTTCCAGAATTTATAAAATAAAGAACCATTTTAAGAATTCTTTATGAAATGATCATATCGAATGCAGCAAAATGCATATCGCAGATTATTGATGGTATCTGTAAAAACTACATGAACGTTTTTATACGGTGAATGGAATTAAGAAAAGATTAAACCAGATGATAAAAAATCAGGTTAATCAAGATTCCGGGAAGTTTTGAGTGGAAAAACAGATATGAAAACTTCGAAAAGAGGGATGGATTTAGAAATTTAACCAAAACGGAATATCTGTAAGTTTATCGTTTATATGAATTTCTGAAATCTCCTGAATCATTCAATCTCTTGAAACCTTTAATTGATGCTTATATTCAACTTTCTGCATATGTGAAACAATTGATTGCAATGCAGAAAAGATCATTACGAAAAGAATAAAAGAGCAATGAATAACGATCGGTAATATTGCTTTTCGATTTATTTCATGTATTTTTGTCGAGAGTGAATTAAAATTGCTGTAAATAAACGGATGATCGTTTCTGAGAAGAATAAAGTATTAATCGAATGATCGAATGAGAAAATGAATATAATTGAAGCTATGACACCTTTTGACAAAGTGTGTTAATAGGAATTCAGCACTGCATAAGTTGGAATGAAATGAAAAATTGAATAATTGTTGAGTGATGACAACTGTCAATTGTCACCACTTATGTAGTAAATATGATTATACTATTGACCAGGTATCAATAACTTTGGTAGACTGATTAATGTTGCATCAAAACTCCAAAAATTGCAGATTGAAATTCGAATGAAAAAAAAGTAGTTGATTAGTAGAACCAATAAAAGATTATTCCTAATAAGGATTGAAAAGTTAAAATTAATGAATATATTCGTTTTAATATGCAGAAATTGATAACGTAATCATACTTTGATTTGTAAGTCATCGAATTTCTGGAAAAAAAACCTCAAGAAATCTCGAATTTCCGACACAATTTCAATAAGCAAACAAACAAATTGCTCGCATTATAATTTGAATTTTCTAAAAATCAGTGAGAGTTTTAATATTATTCGTATTAGCTAGTGTGAAGTAAAATATCACACATTAATTTTCAATATTTTTTTCTGTTCTGTTTTAAATAACTCTTCCGTTTTATTTCAAATCTCTTGTCTTATCTCAATTGCTTCGTTTATTTCAATGTAATAAATTCAATACGAGTTTTTTTGACTTATATTTTATCGCAGATACATGAATATCTGTATTTCTGTCGAAGATAACTATGTTTTTATTACTGTAAGGGAATGGGGGCATCTGCAATTTCCATTCTTGGCTATAATAAAAATGTTATACGTAATAGTGAGGAGAGACAATTTTATTTTTACTTTCGAGCAGTTTCAAAATCAATCAAAGTTGTTTTACTAGTTAAAAATGACAGTGACAGAAATATGATTTTCAAAATACAATAATTTGTTTCAGAAAATTTAACTTTAGCTTGCTGTTTTTGTCTTCCTCCCATATTTATTTCTCATATAACTATTAGTCCCTGATCATCAGCCTGGCGAACTTGTAATTTCAGGCATTCCTGTGGACTTCATCTCCATCTGGTCCCATCTCTCTTTGCTCCCTTCGCATTTCTAAATTCATTCCGTCCATTTCGCTTAACGCTTGTGGTGGTTTCTTCTTCTTCTTTGTAATAGTTATGTATCTGAAAATAAAATTCGCAACATCTGCTGCTTCACAGATTGCCTTCAAACATCCTCACTTAGAATCCATTACTAACTCAACAGGACTGCGGAAATAATGCAGCAAATTAGTGGGAAAGTATCAAAAAATATTAATACTGACAGTCCGCAATTGATTATTTGCAAAAAGTAGTTGAAATATTCACATTTACTTTTAAACTTTCAAATTTTTGGTTACTCGAATTTCCCACAAGACGAAAGAAAATACTTTTGGAGGTGGAAAAAATAAATGTAGTCGCCTAATTAAATAAAAAATTTCACTTAAACTATTATAATATTGCAGAAATTCAAGAAGATTTTAAATTGAAAATCAGTGAGACATATTTCGGAAGGAAATTTTCTATTCATAAAACAAAGAATCATTTCAAAAATTTTTTACGGAATGATCATATCGAATAAAAATCAAAATTTTTAGGAAACGATCGTAGCAATATGCGGCAAAGAATATCTGTGAAACTCTTGCTTTTCTTTTTATGTGATTATTAGAAATGCTGGAAGAAAAATGAAATCAAATAGCAAAGAATTAGGTTCAACAAATTTTGAAAAGCTTCTAGAGGCAGAAGTGATTTGGGAATCTGATAAATGTCAGATATCAAATGTCAGATATCATCCTTCACAAATTTTTGAAATTCCGTTTCCGTTTCGATTCCTTCAACTAATGTATATATTGAACTTTTTGGATGTGTGGAACAATGTACTGTAATATAGAGGATTGCCATACCAGAAAATTAGATTATCCTTTATTATCTTTAATTATCCATCTTTAATTGCAATAATGACCATACAAAGCATCTTATCAGCGGCATATAAATTAAGTTAAAAACCAACAAAAAAAACGAATTTACTAATTTTTCCAAATTTAATTTATCTCAATTTTATTCAAGATCTAAATATAAGTTACAAAAAACGTAGCAAATTATTCTATTTTTAAATTTGAGACACAATAATTTAACATGGACTTAATATTAACAGAGATCTACCATGACCTCAATTTAAATCACTTCTATATAAACTCTGTTTTATACTAAATCAAAACCCATGCCTAAAGCCCACCAGTACTTTGAGGATTATTATTTAGTTTTAGTTGTAACATATAAATGAGTCATACGACGAAATTTGTAAATGATCTTGGCCTGTTGCCAATTTCCAGTGATTTGTGGGAGTTGTAACTTTGGTGGTTGGTGGAGGGGTCTACCAGTTTCACGTGAAGTCCACGTTATGGGTCCGATTTTTTTCTCTCGAGATAAACATATTGCACTATTTTTGGACTAATAAATGATTTAATGTAAATGCATGAATGTTGTAATCTATATGCAAACAAAATTTGATGTGTTTGCAGTTAAAAATTGGAAGGTTTGACACTTGAAGTCCCAGATATGAGATATATAATTTAGGTTGTCCAATTATATTGTATTATACGGGTCATGAAATCGCAAAGTTTTTATGATATCGGGAAAATGTTAAGATTGTTTAGCTATAGAGATTAAGTTTGACTATTGTGTCAAAGAATTGAATAGAGACGTTTTATTTTTCAAGATTTAAAAAATATTCATATAAGATTAATGGACATAAATTATTAACTCATTTTAATTCACATAAGAACGATAACTGTCAATATTATTAGTAGGAATCGCAGCAATTTTTCAGCCTCTTTTTAATTGGACATAAAAATGGATTTGCTCTAAATTGATGAGAGTATTACCAGCGTTTACCGTATTACCTACTGAAGATTTCAAACTACGCAACAGATTTTAAATCAAAATCTGAATTACTATTGTTGATAATTTTGATATCGATATCGTTTTCTGTGGGAAAATTTAAAAACGGGAATTGTAGATTTGTGAATCTGATACGATGGTCAGTGGAGTAATTCATTAAAAGTTGTAACAAGGTGCTCTAAGGTGAACGGAAAGAATACTGATGTCAGCATACAACGGTTTCAAGAACCATGTAACTTTATCTAAACACCCAGCTCAAGGTGAGGAGGAAAAAGACATTTGCGGGTTTTAATTGGAATCATTTAAGATTTTTTTGGTTGTTTAGACTAACGTCAATAGTTTTATATGAGGTCGTGGAGTTGTTTTTCCGAAGTTTTGGTCATCGGAATTGTCAGTTCAGATAATACAGTATTGTTTCTGATATTGATGAAATGAATCCCAGGTATAGCTGCTGTATGTCGTATTCTCCAAATCAGTCATTATGTTTAATTCATCCGCTGATAAGAAAGAAATATTCGTTGAATCTTTTATTTAATCCACCTTGATAATAGTCAAATTGCTAGAAGGCGGCTTAAAATTGTTAGGAAAATTTTTAATCCCTTTTATCTGAGAATTTCGGTTTCATTATTTGTGTTTTCTCTTCTGTAGTCTTTCTGATCTTATTGATAATACAGATATTCTATAGACATCATTTTAATATTCCATTATGAATAATGAATTGCAGATCTATATAATGATTGTACTATGGCGGTTAATTCGTATGATTGCGATTACAATAAGCCCTATTCGCCAGAATCCTTGGAACATGTTAACGAAATGGACGCATCAATTTATACGCCATCACCAGTGTGCAGCATTACACTACCATTGTTGCCACATCATCCAATGCTCTTGGAATGGAATTGGATGGCAAAACTGATCATAAACTTTCATCATCAAGTGTTATTATTGATGTGGACGATGGTGGAGATGATAATTCATCTCACAGTGATTCACAAAGCTTTAAAGCTTCACTGCAAACAATGGTATTTTTGTCTTAGAATAAGGAAATATGATAAAGGGTATCCGAATTTTTTTCTTTTAAGCGAATTTTAGTGCTGAAATTAAGATTTAATGCGAATTCGATTAAATATTTAGGAGACCGAAGGAAATGAGAGGGTAATAGGCGAAGAAATTGAAATGGATGATGAAGGCTTGGAAGAAATCATAGCTAATGCTTTGATTGAACAATTAGCTGGCGGAGGTGACAGTGAAGTTCGACGACGGCCATATAATTCAATTGGACCGGATTGTGATGAGTTGCGAAATATGCTTGCCATTGCTGTGCGACAAGAAAAGCAGGCACGAGAAATTAGAAAAGTATTAATTCATTTATTTCAGTTTTCCGAAACTTTGCATATTTTGAAGAATCTTAATAATTTTGACTTGTTTTAGCGATATTTGATTATTGTAGGTTTCCGAGGAATATTTAGGAATGTGCAAGATTAACGATAATTTTAATTTTAATCATTATTCAGAAACGATCTCATATGTCTGGTGTTGGTTGGTTAATTTCAAAATTGTTGTCCATAAATACTGCAGTGGATAATGGAAAAAAGGAAAGAGTTATGCTTGATCGATATGGGCGAAAAATAGAAACCACCAGAAAAGAGAATCAACCAAGGAAGTGGATGTATCATCCGGAAATCGTCCGCGCAAACGGTAATTAATGGTTGTGAAATAAATTTTTTAATAAATCGTAATTTTTTCAATTTGAGTTGAGTTCATGATTAAAAACACATCAGCGATATATCAGATAATTTCATGAATTTATAAAATATGTCTACATTAATTTCAGCTTCGTCAGATATGACGACATTTCCAATACGACTTCAGGACGGTGTGCTTCTCAGTGAACTTCCACCTCCTCCACCTCATCCTACGGCCCCGGATGAGGTTCGATGATTCTGTGTTTAGATTTGTAAAAGTTGATGGTTGTGTTATCAGGTTGTGTTTACATTATAAGATAGTTTCTTCAGATACGGAAAGCCATACGTGCTAAAATGGTACGATGCAAAATTTGTAAAAATCGTTTTATTGAAAAAAATTTGTATGAACGACATCTGCGGGATCGCCATTATACAGAATATTTGGCATATTTGATACTACAAGAAGAGGAGATCGCTGAACAAAGGTTTAAATTAATCGTTGAGGATTTCTGGTTAATTATGCTACCATTTAATATCTCATCAATTGAAACTGTGAATCGAAGTCTGCCAAAATGTAATGGTCATAATTTTTAAAAATTTTAGGCAAGCAGAACTTGAAGCAAATCGAATTGAGGAACTTGCAACAGGAGGCTACATTCCACCAGAACACGAGATAGATGCAGAATCTTATGAAGTTGAGGTTGACAAGTAAGGCACTTATTCTCACGCAGTATTTTTGAAAATTAAATATTAATAAGATTTCGTTCAGTTGCGTTGTTCTTTATTTCTTTGTAACATCTTTTACTTCTTTTTTACCATTTTTATCTTGTTTTGCTAGTCTTTTTTTTTACAAATTCATGCTGACGTTTTGTAGGATTCCGTTGCCTGGTGAATTAAGTGGCGGCATTCCAGCACGTTTCGATCGACATGGTTTCTTACGTCAACCAAAACGTTCCTACAAGAAAAAAGTAATAGTATCTTGGCTGTCACTGTTTTGTTATGGATTTCTAGAATTACTTAAAATTTAAATTTGAATAATCTAAGTTCATATTGGCTGGCAAATTTCTATTTTTTCCAGGTTTCCCCACAGTGTCCATTCTGTGATAAGCGATTCAGGAATGAGGTTTCTTTGAAGAAGCATTTTGTAAAAAAACATCCAGAAACTATTGATTTTGTTCAGTGTTTACGTTGTTTCAAAGCAGTGAAAACGAAAAGTGAACTGTCAGCGCATGAATGTGATTTGGTAAGTTACATTTCTAGATAATATGAGGTTTTAACAGTGCTACAAAAACTTACGAAATTTTTGCAATTACTAAAAAAATTTGTGAATTTCGTATTTGAGAAAATTGTACTTCAACTTTATGATAAAGGAAGTATGAAAATCTATTCAGTTAAGCGGGGCTGATATGATGGTTATCATATTCAAAAAGTTTTGAAAAGATAAATATATCATAAAGAAGAAAAGAAAAGAGGGCTGATATGATGAAGATATAGTTCTTTATTTTATCGAAAATTCATCAGTTGAAAAAGTTTTGAAACTTTCACTTTATTTCTTCATATCTTGCTTTCAGACATTTATATGTTTTGAATGTACACCATTGAGGAATCTCTGCACTCAGCAAAGATTGCTTAATCACCGAGCAAAGTTTCATCGTGGCGCGAATTCAGGTTTTAAATGTAATATGTGTGCACTGAAATTTCTCACACCGCGAAAACTCAGGAAACATAAGAAAATGGCTCACGTTTTTACGAAAACTTTTCCCTGTCACTTTTGCGATGAATTATTTACAAGCGAATGTTCGGTCAGTTTCTTCTTTCATTTTCCATACAAAATTTCGTTAGAAAGAAATGAATAGCTAAGTTTTTGGGAAAATCACGAAAATTTTAGTAATAGAAATGCATAGTTTCATAAAAACAAGAAAAACTAAGAGCAATTGAGCGCAACTTAAATGACGACATTCATGCAAATATGTGTCGTTTACATAAGGTTAAAGGAAAAGCCAGCAAATATATAGCAAAACAGATAGAATTTGTTAAAAAACGATTAGAGCAAATTAGGGCGTGATGTTTATTACTACAACGAATTCATAATACGATAATCCAGTTTTTAATTTACATTTAAAGGTGACAACACACGAGCGTATTCACACGGGTATAATCAAATTTGAATGTCGAATCTGCGATTTCAAATGCAATCGTTTTGTCTGGATGGAAGAACATCAAAAGGAAGAACATGGCTATATTTGTTCCGTATGTCAGCACAAATGTGCCGAATGGGGTGCTCTTAAAGATCACACTTTACAAGAGCATGGCGGTTATTTAACCAGTGAGTCAAATGCAGGTTTGACATTTGTTTTTTTCATCTTTTGATGATTTTTTTTACATCTTTTCAATATAGCTCGAGTTTTAATAATGACGATGATAGCTATCTAAAAGAAGAAAAAGAGTTCACTATTGTTTTCTTTTCCATCTTTATTGTAACTTCACTTTAGTTATTGACGTTGCTGCTCCAACATTTAAACCTGTTTTGCGTATGTGAACACATAAGAGCGATATTTTAGTTATTTTAGAAAAGTTCTCGGTAGAAGAGCATCGAAAACGTAATAACAGATATAGGTTTGCGTTATTCTGGTTCTCTATTAGTGTTTTCTGGCTAATGTTTAAATGAGTTTGTTCTAAAATTGAAAATTTAAATGAGTTTGTTCTAAAATTGAAAAAATAGACAAAGTGATTGCAGTTATTCAGAAGTTTAAGAAATCTCAACAATATTTTGATAAGTTTAAAATTGAATTTCAAAAAAAGAAGTTTCCATATGAAGAACATACACACATACAAAACAAACACTGAGTGAGTTCTTCGAATATTTTCCATATGGATGATTGCAGAAAACGAAAAAAGTTACCTGAATGGGCACTACACCCATCACATATCAATTTACAATGTGATATATTCTTTCTATGAAAGTAAATAAAAGATTGGTATCATGATGTTTGACTTGTTTATTGGTTTGTAATTGGCACATTTGCGCTCCACCTGATATTACTTTTTGTCGTTTTGTTATGTTCAAGTAATTTTTCATTTCTGGACATTAATTAAGCCTTTCAGGTTATATCGATAGCCCACGTGTGTGGGTCATGTATAAGGGCGAATAAAAGCGCTGGGAATTGAAACGCCAGCTCAAAAGTGTTAAGCTGGGTCAGCCTTCACATAAGCTATATTGGCTTAATTTCTTTGCAGATTACAATTTCAGAAATATGTCTTCATTTTCTGATTATTTTGTTGTTGTTGATACGTTTATATACATCGTTGCCATTTTTTTTTAATTTAAAGTCAAAATTTTCTTAACATTAATTTGTAAGATTTGTTTTGTATCCGTCGACATCACTTTACTTTTACGCTTACCAGAACTCGGTAAGATGAGTTAGTTTCCAAGATTAGATTTTATTTGGAAATGCAGGATTTATTTTTTATTCTTTGTATATTACATGGATTTATTTTTTGCACACAATTTCCAGTAAATACTTAAGTTCATGTCCTTGTTTCATATAATGGTTCTTTTTTTTCAACTTAAAATAGAGTCGTTTATGTTTGAGGTGAAAAGTAAGATGTGCTTGCCTGAGTCGAAGCATCTCATATTCCTTACTTGATAGGCGTATATATATATATGGATATTCATGTGCATCCAACGTTTAGGCATATCTCCAAGGAATTAACAAATAATCTTTATTATTGAATTTTTGGAATGTATTTTTTTGTTGTTTTAAGGTGTATATTGATTTTTACTGTTTCTTGCTAACTGTATTGTTATGCTATGAAATCAAAATTGCGAAATCTGATGGTAAGCTCGAAATAATCAATTAAATAAAAATAGCTATGGTGAATTTGCGAGATCGTACTGCAGCTAACCGGCAAATGAGAAGTATCGACTGAGTGCAAGCGAGTGGTAATTTTTTTGGGGAGGTGGGAGGAGGGGAATCGAGAGTCTAATTTTATTGGGGACATACATGATTAATCTATGACCAATATGATGATTTGTGTATATGAGTTATTCTGTTATTCAAAATTATTGAATTATGCCTAGATGGAAGTAAAAGGATATTTCCATTTGGATTTTATGTGTGGAGAGAAAGATGATAATGATAGTGAAGTATTTATGTTTCCTGGAGTGACATCACATGAGAATTCTTTGCTTGTAAGTAGTTTTTTTTTTTTTTTTTTTTTTATCACGGTATATATGTGAAGTGAATGGCTTACCGTGTCTGACCATAACCATTAAGATAAAAGAACCACTCATTGCTATGAATTTCTGAAAGAGTGAGGATGAAGCGATTTTCCAGTAATCTATACATTTATGCTTTATTATAACTAAACATTATTAAAATATTGATAAGGCATAGCTAATCGAAGTAATATTTTCTTTTGAAAATGTGAAATAACACGCAGCTTATTGTATAATAAGCATGTTAATCAAACTAGTAACTCGTTTGAAAATTACCTGTTTAGAAATAATGTAATTGAGCTAATCCAGATTTCGGTAGTTTAAGTTAACGATGAGTAGAAGAGGTGTAATGAAGAAAAGAAAGGTTATATCGATTGAACTTTGTAAAACATTTGTTTGAATGCAGAGACAATTCTTTTGCTTCGATTGGACTGCAATCAATCTGATATTTGACCTTCGATAATATAATATTCTAATTTATGTCATGCAACTTGATAATGTATTTCCTAATCTATTCTGTCAATATATAATAATGAGATTGCCATATACAAATGAATATCAGTATATGAGTATCTACGAACATTTTTAGACTTCGATATACTAGCATCCTCGCATCAGTTTGAAAATTGGAAAAATATCAGGTTAGAACATTCTTCAATATAGCAACATTAGATGTATATATATATATATATATATATCCAAAGCACTGAATAAGCTATAAACTGTTGCATTACCATTTCCCAGGCATATTTGCAGTATTATGAAACTAATGCAATATTCCATAGGAATCAAGCTTAAAATATTCTGACTAGAAGCCAGATACTTTGTCCATTATGCTACAAACAAAGCCTAGCGACTTCTCACGCATATTAATCTCCGAATGATGGGATATGCAAATTTACTGTTGTGACATTTGTGACTGATCTAAATATTAGGAGCCATGACAAGGAACCAAATTATTCATACATGATCAATTAAATGTGATAAGACTAACATTTTGAATATATTTTGTTTATTTGATTAGGATCGTTGTGTCAAAGTACAGGTATTATGGATAGAATGCAGAAATGAAATCAAAATCTTTATTAGATTGAAACGATTTGTAAAATGTATTCATGAATGGGGTAGATGCAATCATATGATCAACAATATGGAAATGTATTCGGGCATGTATCATAACTGCCCGCAATCGGAAATTACTATATCAGCCGATGTTCGTCCACTCTGAGATCCTTTATTTTCGATTGCCTTCACAACATTCATACCTTCTACTACACGGCCAAATACCACATGCTTTCCATCTAACCTATAATGAAACATAAATGAATCCGGGTAAAATCTAAAAAAAAACCCATGAATCAAATGAGATTTTCTTTCTACTTGTTAAAATTACGACAAAAAAGGATGATCCTATCAAAAAAAAAATCAACCCAAAAAGAAAAATACAATTTCCCCTCATATCATAAGGGAGATACAAAATATCTAAGTCATTTGAATGACTCACTAATAACCAATATATATTAGTAATGAATTTTTAATTTCTTAATTCTGTTGTCAAAAGAACAAAATAAAATTTACCATTCTGTCTTTGCAGTACAAATGAAAAACTGTGAACCATTGGTGTTCGGTCCAGCATTAGCCATTGACAAAATACCGGGACCTGTATGCTTCTCCTGAAATTTTCAATAATTTCACCTACTTTTCTCGAGAGCTATGATGAATTATGTCCATATCTCCGACTTCATTTATTGTCCACCAACTCTAGAGTTTTATCCAGTTTCTCGTGAGTTATTTTGAATGTTAAATAATAAAGCGTTATTTTGAAGTTAAATAATAAAGTGATAACATTTAATTTAATAACTACAATTCTTAAAATATTACAAATGGAAAAAAAATGAAAAAATAATACCTGGAAGTTTTCGTCAGGGAATTTTTCACCATAAATTGATTCACCCCCCGTACCATTTCCGCGTGTGAAATCACCACCCTGTAAAAAAAATCGAACTTTTTTCTTTTGAAAACAGTATACAAAACTTAAAATCAATAGAATACTTTTTTATTTTAATTTAAAATAAAAGATCCTATCAAATTTCGCAAAAATTTTTGTTAAATGCATTACGAACAAATAATTTTTTATATGTCTTCCCACTATTAGCATTATAAACGTTCGCATTTTTACAAAAAAGAACCCCCTCCTAAGTTTGCTGGAGTTTTCATTTAAAAAAATTGTAAGTTAAATGCTGAAGATAATTCTCAAGAAATCATTAATGCACTGATTTAATTTAATCTTCATATAACAATTGATTGGTCTGACTGGTGTTTGATTCATTTCCAAATATAAAATACAGCTTACAATTTTCTCTATTCAGAATTTACATAATAAATATTCCTCGGCGAAATTTAATAGATGACAAACCTGTAACATGAAATTGGGTATGACACGATGAAACTTTGATCCTTTATAATGCAACTTTTTGCCACTTCGTCCTACACCTCTTTCTCCGGTACAAAGGCAACGGAAATTTTCAGCTGTTTTCGGTACAATATCTGCGAAAAGCTGAAAGAAAAAATAATCCTTTTGCCTATATAGTATCAGTATCATTACCATGTCTTCTATATTATATTTACATGTGAAAAAATAAAAAAACGAAAGAAACGATATTTCTTTTTCCAACAAATTTACGGAATATGTCCTCATAAACGATAATGATAAACGAGCAATAAACAAAAAAAATTAATTCAGAATGTTCCAGAAGTTTTTAGATTTGCTCTCAGCGAAAATTACAATTGTACTATATAATCAAAAAGCGATAAGCCTCAAAGCTAAAAATTTTTTCTGGCTGCACCAAGTTTCCAATCATCGTGCTATCTATTGACTTTTCAGTATCCGATGATACTGGCTCAGTGAACTAATTCAAGTGGAGGTTTATCAAGAAATTCTTAAATCTATTTACATTTCTTGAATTTAAACAGCAATTATTATTAAAATACATACTTCCATCACAATTCGTCCTGCATTGCTTCCACCGATGGTAATGTCGAAAAATACTTTAGGTCGTGCCATTATACTAAAACTTTTGAAGTTTTTTTAAAGAAATAAAATGATAGTCCAAATTCAACGCAAACCAATTTGATTTCATTAATAAACATTTTAAACGATCTATAACTAAAATAAAAGAAACGTACAAACGTATGAAAGAACTGTAGAGAGTATCGAGTATGAAGGGAATATGACATGTAATGAAATCGATAAATGTCTAATTGATCTTTCTACTAAATAGTCCCAGCTTTCTACCATATTTTTCTCCTGGTCAGATATATTTAAGACTGATTCCTATTCGTCGACCAATAATATTTGAGATTGAATCGTAAAAATGAGCCCTAATTAAATTACAGAAACATAAATAAATCCATAAAAATCTGTCGAACTCGGAATTGGCCTTCGAAGAATGAAATAGCTACGAGACACGCAAACCTTATGATTAATTGATAGAGCAACTGTATGATGGTGCAGACTGTTAGATAACAAAGTCGAAGTCTCATTCAATTTGCGAGTCACTGTAAAAGTGATAGTAGCATTAGTGCAGCAACGACGGCATTAGACCAAATTTTTTCGGATAAAGAACACAGAATTTGGAGGGGAAATTTGTGTGGAGAATTCGAAGTGACTTGCCTGAATAACCTTTGACCGATTTGTGGAAGAGTGACGAAACGAAAGAGCATCTCTACGACGGCAAACAATACAATCGATACACGTCTGAATGATTTATTCTTCTAGTAAAAAGTGAATCCTTGACTTTTCGACACATAGAGATACGAATAAAACACAAAATAAACTGGTAGAATATAATCTTCCAATGATGATTTGATATTCACGCTTCCTTGTCGGACGATGAATTTAATTTGATTAATCAAATTACACAGCCATTTAAATCGGAACAATTTCATAGCAATATTTGTGGATGCTATTTTCTTCACTGATTAATATCTTGATAAGCACTTCGCACATTTTTAATCCTCTAAAGTTTACTATTTCTTATCCATCTAAAACAGCAAGCTATGTGAAACAAAAAAAAAAAAAACATGTTCCATTCCTTGTAGGTAAAAAAAATAAAATTTAGAAGCTTGTTTGAATGCAACACAATGTTAACGACACATGAAGCGGAAACGAAAAACAATCCAATCCGACGTTAAATCATGTTTTTTTCCAAATATCTTAAGATTTAAATTTTCAGATATATAGAAGTTCACCCTAATATAAGTCAAAAGTATTCTAGAATACTTCAGCTACTGAAAATTTCTCAACAAATGTTAAGAAACTTATTGCAAAATGAATCACCCACTTAGACACAAAATAATTGATTTCCTTATCTCCAAAAGAGTAATTCGATTATCAACTTATGACAATAGTCTCTGAATAAGATATATATATATATATGAAATGTAGCAAATATGCTCCGTATGTTAGTTAATTATACATAAGTATTTGAGATAAATATCAGAAACAAGAATGGGCAAAATACTATCAATAAAATTGATGAGATAACATCGTTTTATCCAAATTTTCAAAAACGTAAAATCTTTGTACGAATACAGCAACTGTTAACTCCTTTCAAATTAGGACTACAGTTACTACAGAAGGGGATGAAATTAAAAAAAAATTAATATACAGAAAAAGGAAAAAAGAAATCAACATAATACAATTTTCTCCACTTCAAAACAAGGAATCAAATAAGCTTAAATTCTACTTCATTCTAGTCCTTAGTGGACTGCGCCAGCTTTTACTTTTACTATTTCACCATCCATCCATTCCTTCGTTATTTAGCGCATTTTTTAATTGCAGAAATTGTCTTCGGTGTACTAAGACGTCTGAAGAACGCTTCTCTTTCCGCTTCAGTTCTGCGACGCGGGATTGGAAGAGCATCGCCTCCGTCGACTCTCGGTCGCCCTGTTTTTGGAGGTTTTATGGAATGAGTAGTAGAGATAGATTGCATTTTCTGAAAAACATAAAAAAGTCAACTGGAAAGAAATAAACTTTCAAATTTACAGCATCAACATGATTGCTAAAACTCAAAGTTGAAAATCAATAAATTACAAAATCATTATATTTAAAGACCACTGACATCCAAAATTAAGTTATGCAAAATATATAAGACTTCCTTCGAGAGATAATCTAACATCTATTGCACAACAAATCCAAATGACCATACTTGCTGAATATAATACACAGCAATCCGCATGAGCTATTTGCTATCTACTATTTAGGCAAGCTAGATATGAAGAATCAGGAAAGTCTCAAGAAAGTCTAGAACGGTAAATAATTTTGATTATTACTGGAATTTAGAAGTTTACTGGCCTTAGTTGATAACTAATTCCATTAATTTATTCAACGTAGTTAATTGTGCATTTAAATTAGGTAGTTGCTTTTTAATTTTTGCTATCATGAATGACATTCTTCTTTTTTCACGAATGTTTTCTACCGATTTTCAGCTCATCTGTTCATCGGAATCATGCATACGGTCAATCTTCTGAACTTACAAATCATCGTTTAATACTACGTTAAAAGCGTAAAATAAAAAAAAAAAAAAACTAATATATAGAAAAAGAAAACAACAAACTACTAACGTTTTTTTTGGAAGGAAAAATCCACTCAAGTTCAAGTCCTATTTCTTTAATTCTTTTATTGATGCTTTGGTTTTAAAAATAATACTTACTTTTTTTGCAGCAACACGACTTCGCAACAGGGTGCAAATTCGAGAACTGGTTCCGGTTTCTCCGCAACAACTGTCCAAATTTCATCTCCTACGGATTTTATTACCCTTTATAAACTATAAAAAGTAAAGAATTCTGTTGGATAGTAAAATAAGCAAACTTCACCAGGTTCAAACATCCTGTCTATGATATGAGTAGAAGTACAAATATGTCAAAGGAATTTCTATAAAAAAAATCTTGCCATTTTCTTTTTCTGTTACTTTAGTTACATCTCGGTCCAACGAATCACCTCCTTTTGGACGTCGAGTTAACGACTGCCGAAAACGACTTTCGCTTTCTATTGGGGGAAGACCACCAGTACCTTTGATTCTTTCTAAATGTAATTAAAATACAAATTTGTGCAAATGCAACTAATCTGAACAATTTGAAAAATATTAAATTTGTTTCATCTTAAAGCAGAAATTTGAATCATAAAGTTACTATGTTTAGTAGAAATGTTAAGTAATAATGTTAAGTAACAAGCAGTGAATTATGATCCATTTCAAAGCACAATATGCTGTTTCAGAGTTCCAAAAAGTTCTTAAATTCCGACGATTATTTTTTTCTTAACTTATTGAATGAAAGAAAGCAATAACCATGAGTATTTCGAATGCGAATGGGTTCATGAGCTACACGAGTACGCGGACGCGACATGTGGCCATCTCCGATACTCTGAATATATAGCAACATACATCGGAAGAACAGAAAATTTTGAACGATATAAAATTAATTATAAAAACCAATGGCAATTGATATATCAATTAGGATTCTTCAAATTTCCTGACAGTATGTTACATTCTTTTTCATGCCAAACTAACAAATTGAGTCATCCGATTAGATCTAAAATACTTAATTTATTGTTAAAACTCGAAATCAAATCGTGCAGCGTGATTTGAGACTAGATATGTATAAATATTCATGAAACGATCATCTTCATAATGAATTTTTTTACCCATTTTCTTCGTTTTTACTAAAAAATGAGAAATATCAAATTCGTTGTTTGCATTTCTCAAGTTTTTTCAATAAAGTTTCGACATAGTTCTCTAGCTAAATTCTGTTCATTTTGACTGCTATTTTTATTCATCTTTTCTTTCATTTTCATTTCTTTTTTTGTTTTTCCTGCTTCTATTTCAAATTTCAGAATTCCTTTATTTTTCTCTTCCTATGAAGAAAAAGTTTAGTGCTTTTATACCCTATTGAAGGTTATATATATGTTTTAGCGTGTAACACCTAAGAACATAATCAAAAAATCAAGAAAGGATTTTTTCTCCGATTCATTATATGATACCATTCATGAAATAAACTTCGACCTATTCTCTCTAATTCGAATTTCTCTTTTCAGAGTTTCTAAGATGTATGACAGAACTGTTGCATATGACCTACTCTATTCTTAAGAGAAATGAACAGAAATTCTTTCTTAAATGTAATATCTTTTCATGTATTCCTAAATAATGAATCATCTATTGTTAACAATCTCAGTATGCTGCAACAGCTTGAGGGTTAAAGTTTGACTATAGAGAATAATTATGAGATAAAAAAAATTAATGAGATTCTTAAAAAGATAGAAAAGAAAACTCCATCTGCTTTTTTTATTCCACATCTTTTACTTCTTAAATTCCCTATGACGTTAAGCTAATCCTTTTCATAAAAATTCGCCAGAATCCTCTAAATAAAACTATATTATTGGTCATTAAATGACCAAACGATACTGAAATAAACTAGAGTATATAATATCTGAAAGAATACTAGCACCTTATTGTTAGATGTAGTATTTCTGACTGCTATTTTTGAAATACTGGGACTCAGCTGTGGTAGTGGACGAACGTGCATTGATTTCATGAATATCGATCGTTTCGGTGTGCTCACAGTAGAACTAATTTTCATCACTTCCCGGTTTTGATTGCTAAAATAAATGAATTTCTTAGTCGACTGAGCAAATGATTTTCCAAAATATTATTCTTTCCCTCGATTAACTTGACAAGCTACTTGAGATTTTATAAGTTGGTAGCATAAAATTTATTTAAGCAAGGCATATGAACCTTCAGTGAAGAAATTTGATTGAGTAGGGCAATTGTGTTAATACCTGTGTAGTCTTATTATGTCATTCAAAACATCTGATTATGTATGCATAATTCATTATCTTAAACGAAAAATTCGACCGATTAAAAATGAAGCAGTGTGTTTTTAGATAGCTCACCTTGCTCTATCAGTTATCCTTCTTCATAAATGAAAAAATGTCCAATTGAGACAAATGAAGATAAGGTTAAAATAAATTACTTTTCATTGAATGAGAGGAATGATATCCATATTATTAACAATAAAATGACAATTTTTAAAATTAATGACAAAAATATACTTTTGCTTCATTTTAGTGCGTGCTCTAGTTTCAGGTCCCACATAGGGAGATTTCTTTGTTACTCCTGAATTAGAAACCGTTCTTTGTGCATTCAAAGTGGTTCTGGTGGTTGAATTCGTTCCACATCCATGTTCAGTGGAAATTTTTTGGTTTGTTCTTACAGCATTTTCAACTTTTACCGCAATATTTCTAGCTGATGCAGCACCGACACTAGTAGAACGAATGCGTAAAGGTCCACATGGCTTAATCCGCACACCCATTTCCGTTGTTTTCTTTATCAGTGAACCATCTGAACGCAACAGATTTATTGTAGCCTTTTGTGTCCTAGGTTCAGCGCTCGCTGCTCGAATTTTGGTTGTCGGTTGACATGTTGCCGGTCCTATTTTTCGTTTCGTTTCAGCAGACTGCACATGGCTCCGATTTCTATTCAGCAACCGTTGATATATTTGAGTTGAATAAGATGGGCGAGAAGTGCTGGAACGTAACGTTTTTGCTGGCTGATTTGAACCGTTGGAAAAGATTTTCGAAGTGCAATTTGCCGATTTTCTCTTCACATAACCATTTGGGCCTGAATTTTCACCGTGGCTCAACTCTACAGTACATGACGATGCTTGCACTGTATTTTCTGCAGAATCTGAAATATTTAATAGAATCATTCAGTTTTGCGTAGTATGAAACATATGCTTAGCTTAGAACTTAAAGATAAAAAATTCTACAAAAAGACGAAAAAACTTTTTGATACTGTAATACATTTCTACAAAGAAGTATTTGAAACATGCCTTCTCGTAAAACAGTATTCGACCGACAGCCGGATAAACGTGTACGCGATGGTGGACGAAACATTGCTAAACGATTCAGTTCAAATGGGACATTATCTAAAATTAAATTTAATATCGTTATTAATTTTTAGAAATTCAGAAAATAATTTTCAATATTTTCCAAAGTTTCATATCATTTTGTTTAATGTCAACAATAACTACAATTTTCAAATATTGTCATTTTCTTTTTCGTAAATGGTATTACCATGAATATTTTCGCCAGGTACATTGGTTGTATCTACTGATGAAACTTTAGCAGTATCTGTTATTCCAGTTGTATCGGTAACTTCAGCTATTGTATTTCGCTCAAACTGTTGCTCGATATTAGATGGTGAAGGCTTACGTCTATGGCGTAATGACATACAATGATCCGAATCAATCTTTGTTACAGTATTTGTTTGCGAAAGTAATAAATCCTGAAAGAAAAAAGAAACGATAAAACAATGCAAGAATTGAAAATGATTTATATTTACAGCACTTTCTTCTTTTGGACTAATTAATCCACGTGTTTTTTTACTTCAGACATGTCCTTCTTCCATTTATCAATTAAATCTTGTTCGTCAATACGATGGCGAAACTAAGGTGCGTCATTCACATGTATATTAAATCTTCTTAATTGAAGCATATTCGTGTCTTTTCTAATCTTTCTTTTAATGATAACTAACATGAAACAAGAATGCTTTCCATAAACCAAATTCGAGAATACACTAAAGAAATCACCCACTCGCGCAATATTCTGAGGTCAAGTCTAAGATGGGATACATGACCAGATAAATAATACTAACTGGCTAGTAATCTAATTAAATTTTTTTCCTATTAGGTTTTTACCAGATAAATGTTCATTAGACAATAATACATATATATATATGAAGAAAAATAAATTTAGATTAAATTCTAAACATTATAAACACTCTTCAATACATCAAATTCTACCAGATTTTTAAAGACTAAAACTAATCTTCTTATAAAATGAAGTTTTTCGATATAAAAAAAATTAAGACGAAGACATACGAAAAATCGGTCGCCCAACGTACTTTCATCGTCTCCGCTACCAGCTTGTGCTCCAAAGACAGCATGACGAGGAACAGTTGCAATATTGAAACTATCATCGTCATACATTTTTAACTGAATTATAAATAATTTATATTCGAAATCGAATTTTGATCCAAATAATAATTCATACTCGAAATCGAATTTTAATCCAAACCCAAACAACAATAAATCGAAGGAAACAGGTGACAATTTACAAAAGATCACAGCAAAATTAAATTCGACACTTCGCGGCATTATTTTAATTGGTAATATTTTGCAGCTCTATTGATTTGCTAACGATTTTGGGAGGATAATTTGAGTTTTGATTTTTTTTTTCGAAAAATTTTCCACTAAGGGAAGAAGCAGATCAATTCTATTGATGATTTATTAATTTTGAATGATAATACAAAGAGGAAGCGAAACACTTAATTAAAGAATTTCGAATGTTTGCAAATTCTCAATAGGTTAAGGCGGAAATTTTAATAAGAAATATTAAAATAAAATAGTTGAGTTCAAAACCTTGCAGTCGATAGTTAAAAATGTTTCCAGAATTGAATATAGTTAAAATTAATATAGATATCTCCAAATAATGACTAGATGACTCAAACTGATGATATTTTTGGAACCAAAAATAGTAATGAATAGGGATATGCCAAATCACAAATGATGGGCCATTTTTTTTGGGCGCCAGTTTGGTCTAACTAATTAAGCTGTCTAATGAGATTATAATCCGTCAGTGAGTTCGCTGATTTGAAACATTGTCGATCACTCATATTTTACTATGTAGTGGTACTTTTTTTGCGCTGATAACTCCGGAAATATCACGATTCACTGTGATATGATCTTATCATAGCCGCTATCAAACATTTTAGTAAAATATCACGGGACTTTTTCTATTGGAAGAAGCTAGTAATTTAGAAAAATCTAAAGTCAGTGAATATGATTAACGGCTGCTTGCTGTTATAAAAGAGAGTAATTGATAAAGAAGAAAAATGATGAGATGATAGTATTTTTGGTGAAAGGTTCTCTCTCTGTCTCTTTCTCTCTTTTTATTCCTTTCCCTCTTTTATTTTCTTCCTTCTCTGCCAATTTGCTTACATTAGATCACAGTCAGCATGTATATGTTTCCGAATTAGGAGAAAAGACAAAGATAAGAATTTTGGAAAATGAGATCTCATTTAAAAAGTTCCCTCTCAGTCTTCTCTCTCCTTATTACCTATTTATAAGTCGGTTAGAAGCAAAAGCAGTAGGCGGATAGTAATGGCTATTTGTCATTTATATATAAGTTTGTACGTATTGTGATTTATTGATAGCGTGATTAATACTCGGCAAGTTATCTGACAATTTATTGCTAATTAATAGCTTACTGATTACTTATCACTTATTGATATATGCAATTATTATTACATGCATATTGTAATAATGCTTAATTATGCTATGTGTTGTAAATATAAGTAATTGTTAATAGCACTGATAATCGTTAGTGGCTACTTGTTATTTCACTTAGAAGATATTTTTATGATTTAGCTAACAAACTTAGATATTTCCCATTTATATATCTTGTGATTTATTAATAGTCTGATTAGTATTTGGAAAAATATTTGACAATTTATCATTATCAGTAGATTACGGAATACTTATCATTTATTATAATGTATCAGTAATCATTTGCTAATGCATTTACTAGGTTAGTTTTTTCTGTAACTTATCACTCGCTATCTGTTTTTATGACATTCTTTAAGCTTTATGTTTTCAAAATTAATTCTATTTTGTTGAAATTTTAAATTCGTTTAATGCTTGATATTTGTCAACGTAAAAATTTTATTTTTTTTCTAATATTAATCCTTAGAAATATACTGAATTTTTCAAACTGTTTATCCTTATATTTCTCATAGTTAAATTTCCGAATTTTTGAATTTATCGAGCCATTCGTATCCTACAAAATAAGCCTAAACTGTTTCTTTGCACCATAACCAAAAGAAAATATAACCTTTTTCTCTCTTTTTTTTCTCTTCATATCAGCTACTATCCGATTAGACCAATATATTATATTTTGGAATATGTTTCTCAAATTTTCATAATAATTTCTAGCGAATCGTGCAGAAGCACAATTTATTCCTTTGTTTAACTGATAAATTTGTTTAAGAAAAATATGCAAATTGTACTATTTGTTGAAAGAACTGAGGCTGTTATCACGAATGATATGTTATTTATTTGTCGAATGAACTCATTTATCGATTTATTGTAACAATTATGATCATATTTTTGAATCCTGTAAAATTTGCTTAACAAACATGACCATCATTGGCAAATAGCATGTTATTGAATTATTTGCTGAACCGTTTTATCTTAGTCATCTTAATAATACAATTTAAAAGATAATCAATTAGTTATCATTCGTTTCATTCAGCTTACTTAAAATTCTGCTTTATTGTTTGAGGAAAATTTATTCATCTGTTTATATGATGTTAATTTTTAGGTTTAATTTAATTTCATAATAGCTTTAAAAAAATGATATAAATTTTTTGTAATGATTATTATGTCGTCATTGCTCACTTTTCTAATAAAATTTTTTAATTTTTCCCTCATCGATTCTTTGCTTTCCTAATTTTTTTATTCTAAAATTGTTCCATATTTCTTTCTTCCTTCATTTTCCTCCACTTATTAATTAGAATCATTCCAGTAGTTTCTCTTTCATCGATCCAATTGTTCTGAGATAATTTCCAGACTAGTATTGGCTACTTTTTTTCAGATTGGCGTTATTATTTTCATATAACTAGAAAATGTACTATCAAGTTTCAGACAAAATGAGTTTCACCGATGATATGGAAGAAGGCGAAATATGTGATGATGAAGAAATTGATATTAATCAATCTAATATTGCCGAAGATTTGAGTGCATTAATCAACGAACAAACAAAATGCTTCCAGTCATCATATCATGTTAGTAATAAAGCATTGCGTTCAATCAACAATTCGGAAATTTCTAATCAATCAGCTCTATATCACCAAATAAATGAAGGAGATAATCTAGAAGTAAATGATAACAAGAATGAAGGAAATGAAACAAAAGAAAACAAGTCGGAAAATTTCTATGATTATGATGTGAATGAAAAAAATGATGAGGAATATTTTCTGGATCATTGGGCGATGTATAAAAATGATTCGGAAGGCGAATTGAAGGTTGCTAATTTTCAAGGTACGAAATTCTTTTTTTATTTTTCTTACATTATTTTAGAAGTTGAATATGAATTTCGAAGTAATGCATGCAGTAGTAATAATTAATACCTGAATATTAAATCATACGTTCAATGACTATGAGATAATTTAAACTTAGAGTTTAATAAATTTTTTTTGAATAGTGTCTCAAATTATAATAGCTGGTGAATAAGCGTTAAGCAATTTTTATTTACTACGCTGTTGTTTCGCTGATAAAATGCAGGTGGAGAATGCAGATAAGAATATATTAGGAAATCAAGGTAATTTTACTGAGCACCATTCATCCAGTATTACTCTTTTTAATGAGAGAAGAATTCAATGACATTTCCTTCCGTGGTATTATAAACTTTCGTGAACTATCTATTTTACTAAGATGGAAAAATATAGAAATTTATACTTTTAAGGACTAAATATCAAATTATACTTTCAATGATTATAGTATATTGTCGTAATATAACTCGTGTTCCTATTTTTTTTTTATGTATGCTTTCCTTCTTTACTTCACAATAGTTCAAGTAAGAATTATTGCTGTTTAAACTTTAATTATTATTATTATTATTGTTATATTATTATATATATGTTATTAAAGTTGTCAAATTTTCTATTCCCTTTCTTTAGGGATTAATTTTATATTTTAATAAAGATTTATGATATTATTGATGATTTTATTGGAATTTATGAATTTTAGATGAAACGGTGGAATATCAATCTAATTTAGACAAACAATCGCATGATGACAATAATGAATTTACCGACGACATTGTTTGCAATGAAGAAATTATCACAATAAACGAATTTCATTCTAAAATAGCAGCACTCTCTACAGATGAGGAAAATAAAATAGATAAAAACACAACGGAAGATGACGAAATGGAAATAAATTTAGCGGAAGAAGTACCAGTGGACGATAGCTGGATTTTCCATTCATTAGGTTTGTTTGTTTCTCGTTTTTTTCTTTCTTAACAGAAATAGTCCGACAAATTTTCCATTTATTTCAACTCTTTCTTCTTTAGCTCATTTACTTATGAATATTTGAAACGATAGCTTACCGTTATTCACTTTTAATAATGACCTTAGGAACTCAAAGTTATCTTTTTACGATAACTAAAAAAATTCTTGGTTATTTATTACTTGAAATTATCTACGAAATCTGCAATTTTCTATCCGCATGACTGTTCACAAATATGGCGACGAATGTTACCATTTAAACGAGCCGTCAAGGATAGTTATGCAGGGTAAAAAACATTTAACTCATATTGCAAAAGTCGGAAGGGAATTTAGAAGAGAAGCTAGTAGAAATGGATTTTTTCATATTCGAGGTTACTGTTAATATAACACTATCTGGGTATCTAAATTGTAGATTTTCTCCAAAATGATGTTACCAAGTTGGTTCATTAATTATTTGTTTATGTATTTTCTACTGAATTTGATGTTTCATTTTCTTTTTTTTTCTTTCTCTTGTTCTTTCTGTCGTCTGTATGTTTTGCGGTGTTTTTTAACATTTTGTAGAATGCCTTCTATCATTTCATACAATACAGGTGGTGATTCGGAAACAATGAATGTTGCCACAGATGAAAGGGAGATATCGCATAAAGAATCAAATAATCAAGCAGAACAGATCAGTGAATTAAAAAGAAAATTTGCTGAAGAGAAAGAAAATTATGTGCGCAATATGTATTCTCTGCTAGTAACAGCGCGTGCACAAATTGCACTTCTCAAAGATGAAAATAAGAAGCTTGAAATCAAGTAATTTTATCGTTCATTACAAAAGGAATCATTGATATTAACAAAATCTTCGATGTAGACATTTTTTTTTTTATTTTCAAAAAGATTATTTATAAAAGTGATGGTTGTTATGCGGCGAGTTAAATTTCATACATGTATATGATGTGCTAGTCTGTCTAGCACCATAATTTTTCATGGATTAAGTGTGATCTTTAATCTCATGGCACTTTGTTTTGAAAACAATATAATTGTTAAGAAATATAAGTTTTTATTTATAATAATTTCTAATAACTTAGTTTTGCTATTCCCTCATGTTGACATCAAAATATTCAATAATTTTTTAACTTTTATAAATATTACTTTGACTTGCTGATTTATTCTTGGAAAGCATGCTAGAGATACTTTTCCAGTCTTATTTAAGTTTTCAAACCTAAAATTGATGAAAATACGTTTGGTATTGTCCAAACATATAAAAAATATTATATACTATTAAAATAGGAAGAGTGAAATTCTTATTTGAAATTATTCTTATCAAGAGTAAGACTTGACGGTTACAGTGTTACGGTTATATTCTTTTTTTAATTGTTTCACATTATGTAAGATATTATTTAGATATTGTATGATATACAATTAATTGGTTATCTTTAGAAGTTTATTTATTTCTTTCTGCAAAAAAAATGTGTTTAAATTAATTTGTAGATTACAAGGAAACTGCACGATGAAATGCCCTGAATGCAAGCATGAGATATGCATAAAAAATAATTTATTGAAACCAAAATATATCAAAGTGTTAAGAGGACGTTGCGCAGTCGAAATGTTATTCAATAATTTGACAACAATGGAAGAATGGCTTGTGGCGAATTATCTAGATATTAATACCGACGGATTACCAGTAGTATTAAAAATACAGCAAAAGCCAACACTTACTTCTACAAATAGTCTTCTTGCTCCTAAAACAGTATGTTGTATATTGGAAATATAGAAATCGATAAATGTTGTAGATAATGTCTTAGCAAGTATTTGCAATTATTAACCAGAATTGACTAGAATTGCCAACAATCGCAATAGTAAGTTGTTATTCAAAAATAATTCTTTAGCAAGTATTTGCAGTTACTCAACATTGTTGCATCAGCAGTTGATAAAGACTCCTCGCTTTTTTTTCCTTGAGGTGGTCTGAAATGTTAAATAATATTGGAATCTAAACTGGAACCACTTAGATTAGGGCAAATATACAAGTAAGAACAGCAGTGGAAAAGAAATGGACATTCCTTTCAGTTTTTTGAAATTTAAGATGTCCTTTATTATTTTTCTATTGAATTTCAGTGATTCTTGATATTACAGAATTCAATTCGTGATATTCGTCGAAACACGGGTAAAATTACTTCAGCTTCATCAAGTGTTTTTCGGAATCCAGAAAGCATATGTCCAGTAGCAATGAAAAAAAATATGCAATTAACTAGAATTGCCAACAATCGCAATAGTAAGTTATCATTCAAAAATAATTCTTTAGAAATTCAAGTCTAAAATTTTACTTCTGAAATTAAAGATTCGATGTGATTATGTTTTATAACTGTTTTAAAGTTCTAACAGTCAGGGCTTTTTGCAATAAACGAGATTAATTCATTTCAGAATATTCCACGAAGAAATATAAAAAATTAAATTATGTGATGTCAGACAAAAAAACACGAGAAAAATTCAAATAATGCAAATACGATTCTTCTGATAAACGAGAAAAGCGATCATATGAAAAGAAATTGTCAGAACCGGATAGATATGAAGAGCGTCATTGTACATATACATCATCAGATAGATCATTTGATCATAATCAATGCCGACATTTTAATTTTTCTAAATCATTTAGTTCCCTTGGATCACGTGGGAGCTTAAATATGTTGATCGCAAATCGTAATGGGATAGAACAAGAATATCGCCCTACGGCATCATGTAGTTTTGAAAATAGATTGGAATACCGAAATCCCTCTACAGAGTATCACAGACGACCTTCCATGTATCATAAATCAAGTGAAGAAATTTCTTATCGAAGTCGGAGTCATTCAAGATCAAATCGAATAAAAAGCAACGTAGAATGAAAACTATAATTGGATAATTTCAGATTGAAATAAGTCAGGTATCATAAGCACTATATCAAACAGGGTGGAACGAGTGACAGTGTTTGCCTAATTCTCTAAGTGTCCTTCTTATTTTCATCTATTGTATCATGGTACTTCAACATTTTTCACTTTCATTTGTTGAATTTTTTCCTAGTTCAACTGATAAATTTAGTACTGTATTTCAATATTATGTGTAAATCTTTAATCCAAATAGCACATTCAAGTCTTTTTTTTCATGAAAAAATCGGAATAAACGAATTTAAAAGAACAATATAATGGAACAATAAATGGACAAAAAAGTAAAGAAAAAATGAACAAACAATTAAATTTCTCTTATTATTTGACATTTTGAGCATTTTACATACATTAGATTAAATTATTATGCATGTTTATATAATTTTTTTTTTTAATACTAAATTTTTCAATTGATCTTCCATCTACTGCGGAATAAATTTCTTTTTTTTTCAGTTCCAGAAACTTGATTAGGATGGATCTGTTTGAAGCCTTTCGAAACATAATCATTTAAAAGAGATGGAATATTAAGGGAAAGTATAACGGATGTTAGAAAACATTTGTGAGGGACGCAGAATTTCCTGCACAGATTTCATGTAATATGATGCTGCGATTTTAGAACTTAATATGTGCAAATAGCAGCTAACATGCAAAAGTTCTCAATTGTGTCTCATAAGCAAAGATTTCCCGTATAAATATGCAATTTTAGTAAATTAAAAAAAGTAAATAATTAGTTGCATGTTTTATTCTCCAATGCACTTAGTGCATCGTATTTCATAGCTCGAAGATTACATGAATTAGGAAATGGCTATCGTCAAGGGAAGATGTCATTCTTTGACAACAAATCTATGAAATAACTTTTTACAATATTTCAGACGTATGGTTCTCTTGCATTTCGTTGACATCAGAATCTTGTAGAAGGATTTAATAAAGCTTAAACATAACGTTCTTAACCAATTTGTTTTGACTATCTTATTTTTAATAGTTATTGTGAGGAATCCATTGAAGTAATGATGTGATCACATATTTTATTCTTTGATAAAGTGTAAAGAAAATCTTATCAAATTCACAATTTAATTTCGGGATGATGTTAATGTGAGATGGTGATACGGATTAAAGACAAGGAAATATCTTTTGTAGTTGTTATGTAAAATTCTTGCTGAAGCATCTTGGATTTTTTTCTTTTGAACTTTTCGAAATTCCCAGAGGAGTGCCCTTTTCTGAATAGTCCAGTATCTTGGCTAAGATTTCGAAAGATGACAGATTTCCAACAAATAAAAGTATTGCATAAAAATTGTAAGTTATATTTATAATTTTTGATTTGTTTATTTTCTTTCTAAATGATTACACTTTATTTCTACCCAGTAATTTTAATTTCTTGCTATTGTCAAGCAAGAATGCTTATTGGATGGAACAAAAAGATAAAACTAATCAAATTGGTAATATACATCACTCTTATTAAGTAAAATTCATTAGAAAAATTTCAAACATCTATTATTTACAACTCAATCCATGCATACTTAACTTCCATTTCTTTTGCAATTTTAATTTCTAATTAAAATTCGAAAATTCTACACTGGCATTGTCTAAGGTTATAAGCTTATTTAAAAATATAGAAATATTTTTCATGATCATGCTGTCATGAATTTTTGTAGTATTGTTGAGAGGTCCGTCAAGAGCTAAGAATCACTACCACAAATTTAATTAGGATTGACGATCTGTTGAATTGATTGAGTAGTTCCTTGAGTTGAATTGTGTTGTATAAACTAGACTGTAGAATCATTATTCGTGTTCAAAAAATTCGATCCCGGTTTATAATATTTCAATAAATATTCATAGGCACCTTCACACACACCGGAAACTGCTAAGATCCAATTACAGTATAAGTATGGGAGATTGGGACGTGGATTTGGGATAAAAGGTAAATTGAGATAGATATTCCTGTAGGACATTAATACAGAGATGTGAATTAAGATAACAACACAAAGATGGGAAATAAATCTAAGGAATGGAGGGTGAGTCATAACATTGTTAATATTTGATGATAAGTTGATTTATTTTGCTAATCATTTATTTGGTTATTGGGTTATTTGAAGTCTCGGCATACTGAAATTCGCGGCACATGCTGCCACGTACAGTGTATAATTCTTTCATGGATTCATGTTTTGGCATTCAGAAAGAAAGGCTTAACAGCTGAAGAGAAATGATTCTGAATGTTAGAATTATTCCATAAATTTCACGTTTTCAGAAACCTATCGAGACATTAAATTTTAGATAGCTTTCAGAATTTTTCGGATGAAGGGATGCCGAAAAAATTGCTCCAAGCAGAAAAGAATCATTCCGCAGTTGGTGAATGAAATAACGCAATTACTCGTTTTCAAAAGTTTGGTTTGAGTGTGAAAAGATTGGAATTTTCGTCTGCTACTAGGTATTCCCATCAAGAAATGATTATAGTAAGATTTTTTTTTTCTCTTCTTTTCCAAATATACAGAAATATTTAGAAATTATGGCTTAATTTCAACTGGACCCATTGAAAAATTTTAATTAACAAGATCTTGTATGTTCTATAGCAATGTCTTAAATATTGTAGTAAATATTTATACAAATTTGTATTAGTAATTCGTCGATGATTCAAGTTAGAAGGAAAATAGCAAGGTTGAACAAATTAATGGAAAAAAATAAAAAATACGATAGAACATAGATTTTTTAATGATCTAAGAATTTCATAATATATATAATGATCATATCATATCTCTACAATGATATACATTCTCTATTTTCACGTCGTTCGTTTTAGATTGTTTTGAAATTCTCTTCGTAAGTGAAATATTAATGGTATTGTTAATATCATACCTATTTTTCTTCTTTTTTATTGTTTTCAGCACAAGAAGCAACTGAAAAAATTGGATAAAATATTATAAGTAACAGTAAAATGACTTTGACTTTTTATGATCTATGATTAGATCGTAAACAAAGTTAATTTCTATAATGTCTTTACTCAACTTATAATTTAATAACTGATCAGACTTTAATCATATGATCTTATAGCTAGCAAAAATCAGTAAATAATCTTTTCTCTGCATAATAAACTTAACACCAAGAGCTGTTGTAATGACTTAACTGTATGAATAATAATTTCTTCCTTTTGAAATCGTAATTTAAAAGCAAAGTTCAGTTTTTTCCGCAATGTTTCAGACAACATATTTTGCGGCGAAAAGTTTCAATACAAAGGAAAAGGTATTGAGTGCACAATTCGAAGTATCACTAGAATTTGGTTGTGTTGAACAAAGCATGATTTATTTATTATTTGCAGTTTAGTTATCTTAAAGTTGATTTAAACAAAATATTAATGGTAATTAAAAGTAGTTTTTTTTGATCTCGAAACTTAGAATTCATTTACGCAGCCTTCCTTCTCATTCTATGTCTCTTCTTTCTTCTTTAAATAAGCCTTGGTATATAGATTTAACTTCCATTCCATAAAAGCAGATATTTAAAAATTTAATTTATTTCTTAAAAATTTTCTTCTGTAAGTTTATGAATAATTTTTAACAACTATACTCGAGCCAACATGTTTGAAGGGGTATATTCGCGATACAAGAAAGGAATAATAACTATATATTTTATATGCAAGCCAAACAATGATTAGTTACAAATTCAAACAACCCGCAAAGACTATGCACTTTTGCATCATCCGAGCAATTTGTTTATTTTTACATTGATTCCAATATCAGGATCATTAAATCATCCGGCCATTTTACATCGGATATCTTATGATGGCATTCTCGGTAGTTGCTTTTGAAATAACTCCAATGCATAATTATGTCGGATTATTTCTTTTACTATATTTCGGTTGAGTTATAATCTTCTAAGCAAAACTGAAAACTGAAACGTAAAATGGTCATTGATCAAGTCATAAAAAGTTTTCTCAATAAATGTAAAATTCAGTTTCGCCATCCACAGTTGATAAGTCTCATACTTTATTACATCAAATTTGTTGAATCAGAAACAAATGTAGTTTTCAAAAATTTTCAACCAAAATGGAAAAGTACAACTCTAGTTTTCATTAGGATAACTTCGAAACTTATAAGTGATCTTAAATAGTTCTTTTACTACCAGTTAATAATTTTGGAATATAAGGAAAATATCTTCATCACAGATGTAGTTATAATTAGATATGTGTATTATCATTTCAAAAAATATTTTGTGAAATTTTATAGGAAATCAGAAGAGCATTTTTTAATTGTAGCCATAATTCTAATAATAATATCTGACAGAAAGTGTAGATGAAAAGATTTACCGGTCGTTTATAATTGTACATTTCAACATATTTGACGCAAAAAATGCTTGAAGCAACAGTTTCGATGTTATTCGTCTTGTGTTGATGATATCAATCTGAATGCCACTTTTATCTTCTTCATCCATTTATCTACAAAATGTCAAGCTTTATATTTTGCCTGTTAATCAAAATCCTTACATCAAATATTTGTTATTTAAAACTTCGAAAAATTCTTGACAGTCATATATTTATTAACCGAATTCCCAGCCACTAAATATGGCAAATTAATTATATTAATTCATTCATTAATACTTAAAATAGTGTTACAATGATGATACATCAATAATGTGACATAAGTTTGTTTAATTTTAAACATTTTTAAATCTAATAGTAATGAATATACATCTTTCACTAATTCTTCGAACTAACATCCATTTGTAATCGATTTTTTGTTAATAGTGATGATTATTGATTATATATTTTTTTTAATTCATCATACATTGTGTTTTTATATCTCATTATAAAATTAAAGTTTTTTTTTCTCACATTTGTTGGTAATAAAAACTGCACAAATCAATTCATAAAATATAACTTACAAATCTGGTTCATATTTAGAACAACAGCCTAGAAAATTCTGTGGAAAATTAAAATAGATCTAAACGAGTGCTCCAAAGAACATTCCCATAGTCACTAAAATTTGGGAAAATCAACATTATTTTCATTCCTATAAAAAAAAAAATTACAATTAAATGAATGAGCGAACGATACAAAAAATAGTAGTGCAATTTTTCCATGAAAAAAAAAACTTCGTGAGATAAGCAAGGATTAAATTGATGCAATCAGATTCTTTAAATTTCAATTAATTTTCTAAATCTTGTAAAGTCAATCTGATTATTTTCATGATCAGTAAAAATGCACTATTCTTTAATGATAACCACTACTTACATCAAAATTTAATCTTTCACTGATGCATATGTTTAACAGATTTGTGTTATTCAATTATTCGTATATACATCATATCATGTTCAAACAACTGTCCATTTTACTGATATCCGCATTGTTCAATCAGTAGAGTGGACAACATACGCGCGACTCTATTCGATTCCTGCTATACTTGCTAAATATAAATCTCTGAATACACCTTTTCCTCCATAAACTTCATCGTTAAACAACTGTCCTCGAAAAAAGCATGCCACGAGTCAGGATGGCTGCCACTATAATCAGAAACGTGCAATCGGCGATGAGAAAATTGGAAAATCTACTGAATAAATTAAAGAAATTAAACTGGAGCAACCGGCTCAACAGTTGTCACAAGTTAAAATATTTCGACAATATGTTATGAAAAAGGAAATTCTCGAGAAAGAATTAGTCGTCTCAAATTATATATTGAAGCTTCTGAAATCAACTAACAGAATATGGTTGGAGTATATCAAGACAATATCGATATCAAGACAATATCGACTCAATCAAGGAACAATGAGGAGGAGGAGAAATTCACACAGAATGAGACAAATATATTTTTAATTTAATAAGTGATAGTAAAGAAGCTAAAATAATTCTTTCTTTGTATAAGAATGATATCGAGCCACTTCTTCAGCGATTAAGCCAAGTGTACGAAATAGAGATGAGGATCAAATTTTTACTGAGAGCGGATGCCTATTTGGATATTGGATAAAGTATATTAACAAAAGGAGATAAACTTCGACAGTTCTTTGGAAAACTAATCACAAGGATCGAAGAAACGACTAGCAATCAAACCTTCAATAACAGAAAGGAAAGAAATCCAAAATCCAATTCAAACATAAATCGAAAATTTCGAGAGCTAAAAAGGAAAGAAATCTCGGCTTTAGACACAGATGCAATTAAACCGCAAGGATCAAAGGACAACAAAGTTTCGAGAAAAAATCAAAAAAGGAAATCCAAATCATCGAACGGAAAATCTTGTTCGTTTTGGAAAAGAACCATTGGGCTGAAAACTATCAAGTTTATCCTCTCGCGAAACAACGGATAAAGCATCTGAGAAAAATCATGACTTGCGTTCAGAAAGGCCATATAACAAAGGATTGCTGAAAATTACGGAAATTATGTTTTCATTGCAAAGGACAACATAATTCAGCATTGTGTGTTATTTACCGCAGTGCGGTCAAATCAGAAAAATTAAACGGAAGAAAGGTGTAGACAATAACGAATAGCACAATGATTGATCAAATACATCAAAAGGTAAAAGAATTTTATGTCTGTGTGAAGAAATCAGTGGCATAAAACGAATAGCACAATGGCTGATCAAATACATCAATAATCGTAGTTCCTAAAATTCAGGCGGAAGCATTAACACTAATCGATATAGTTATTATTCATCTCAATGATTTTGACTAATCGACTAAAACTTCAAGAATCAAAAAATGAGGAATTGAATATTGCTTCATTTGGTAATAAGACAAAAGATGGAATAACTTTATGGAATACTTAACAAATAAGCTGCGAGTGACGGAACCAAAAAATTAGGAGTTTGAAAATTTAAGGATTATTGAAAAATGAATTAATGATTTAAAATTGCGTCGAATTGTGATTATTAGAATTGTGAAATTCAGAAATTCAAATTTAGTATATGAATTCAAAGTTTCAATTAATTACATTTTGTTGCACTGCTATATATATTAACAAATATTGCTGTATATTAACAAAATAAACAGAAAACGTAGAAAATAAGTAAGCTCACAAATATAAATATGCAAAATGTATAATAAATATAAAACAAAATATAATAAACAAATGCGAACAAATATTGCATAATGTAAATATGTATTTGTGAAAATGTTTACAACAAAAATGGGAATCGCACAATAGTTAAAAATAAAATAAAATTTCAACTTTTCAAAAATGCAATTCGAAATAAAAAATTTAATTTGAAAATGGAAGTGATTTTAGAAAAATATTTTTACAAAGTATTGAAATCATTAAGCAAATCTATTAATATTTTATTATTTTTAAAATAATTCGAAAAAAATGTAAACATTAAGGCAGAATATAAACATTCGAAGAATTCGTCGTATGATATATATAAATAATCTCTTTATTACTATTTTTGATACAATCATCTATCAGCTAGCTATTATCAGTATACTTCAAATCGATTTAAATTAAAATAAGGGATTGGAGAATTGATGAAACTGTCGAAAAAAAATTTCTTTCAAAAATTTAGCTTTAATTTCATGAAATCCTTCCTTTGCATCAAATAATGCTGCAACTAATATTTTTGTTGTTGATTAGACGTTAAAAATGATAATAGCATGAATGCTACTTGTTTTCACAGATAACATGAATTATCATAAAATTTTAATCGTATTTCTGAATTCCTTTTTTGCTAAAAGATCTGCAACCTTTATTAAACATTAAATTATTATAGTTAAGGGCTCTTTTAATGCTGCTTTTTCATAACTAATGATGTGGTGTATCTATAAAGCAGTTATCAATTCATCCTTTGCATGTTACTGTTAAAAAAGATGTTATTAATTCAAAAATCATGATTGCTCTTATAAATACTATTACTATATTCAAGAATAGCATTTATAAGTTTTGTAATTAATTTTTAAGTAATTTCAGCTGGAGATAAAAACTTGTTAGCTTCATTAACTTCAGAATTAGATTTTAAAATTCAGTTCTGTTAGTAGGGCTGTTTAGTGATATTTAATTAATTGAAACAATCTTTTAATCTTAAATAATTCCAACCTACAGAAATCTCTCAATAAGTGCAAATAAAATAACGAAAGAAAAATATAAAATAATCTTATGAATTGTTTCAAATTTTGCAGAAATTTTGCTATAAATTTAAGTCATATCTTTTTGAAGCAAACAGAAATCATGAATTTTACGATTTGAGGAAAATCTAGCGGTAGCATATACTTCTCAATTAAATTTTCATTGTCTTAAATTATAATTAATTTTGATTCCCGCGAGTATATATGCAACGTGGATTGAGAACCGAAAATTAGAGCAATTGTAGAATTTTTGACAATATCATCATTTTTAATTCATAAATAAAAAAATATTATTATGAACAAGAAACCAAAATACAAATGTGAATTACTTTCAACGATCCATTCTGACGTTTGATAAATTGGAATTATTATTAAAGTTTAATTTATGTTACTGATAGATTTAATGTCCATCCTTCAACTATTAATTGGATTGCGTATGAATGCTACAAATTTCAAACTGTCCATTTATTAATTTGTTATGTTGATTCAAACTTTATGCATCCTGTCGTATAAATTGATGTGAGTAATTTTGAAAATTTAAATAGTTTAATGACCAAGAAATTATCATTTGAAAATAAAATAAGAGTGGCCGGAGAATTTCAGCATTAAAAACTGAGACGTGATCATATGTTTTTTATTTTAATCGAATATAAAAGCAAATAGTGATTAATTCTGAACAAACTGCATTTTTTGGAACTAAAAATTAATAGTAAATTAGACGAACACAACAAAAAAAAAAATTAGACTTTTCCAACTTCGTATTAATTTTAAGCATAACATTATGATGAAATGGATTCTGAAAATATTCCGCAACTAATGCGTTCATCTGTTAGAAAAATATTCAATTGTCCGCAGTATATCATAGAACGGAAATAAAAAATTACACAATAAATATTAGTCGAATGTAGAAATTTTTAACTCACTTTTTCAATCAAAATTTTTCTTTAAATTTAAACTTAAAAGTCCGTCAAATTTATTTTGAAAATCAACCTACTATTTTTGTTTTTCCTGAATTTCGACATTTAATTAATATCTTTTAACCAAAATTAAAGCGATTTCTGCATCGTGTTAAATGAATTATGACGTTAATTATTCATTTTTTTAATCAGACACTAACTGATTATTATGTTTGGCATTTTATCACTTTTTTTTTTATAATATTATAAACAAGGAATCAAAAATATTCCAACGCTTCTTCCATAAGTGGCAGTAGTATCGTAAGTAATAGTTCTTTCTTGAGAAATAGTTTAAATACTCAAAATTTTAATGATAAAATTAATATTACTGGTAACCCTTTATTACCAAAGAGTACAGAATCAAGGCCTTTGGATGGAAAGGAAGTGATTAGTAAAAAAACGCACTTGTAAAAAACGGAGTCCTATAAAATTAAACTTAGAAACAACTAGAACGCAATGCATGCGAGCAACGCTGCAATAATTCAATTTTGGTTTGCTCATTTCACTGGAAACTCGGGCCAATTTTGAATATGCTGAGAAAATTAATATAATGCAAAAAATTAATAGTGGAGAATGAGATTACCCTTTGTCATCCAGAAGACAGATGTAGGACCGCTAGCTAAGAAAGAAAATGCAGAAGTCCAAGGCTAAATTAAGAAAGAAGATGCAGAAGTCCAAAGACAAATCAACAATCCAGAGCTGCAAAATATGAAGAATGATATGTAAAATAGAAACAATAAATAGTAGAATATGTTGGATCTGAACTTTATGAAGCAAATGCTTTATTATATTTTCAAACCACAGGAGTTATTGATAGCATAATCACTATCAGTTAGCAATTATTCAATATTCCAATTCGATATAACTCATGTAAGGTTGAATTGCTGCATTATTGTTATAAATCATTCAGCTCAACATAATTTTCTCATATTCCTTTTTTGCTTAGAATTTATTTGATTAGTATATCTTTCAGCATCATTTAGCACTGGTCCTTATTTCTATGTAGTAGCTCAAATTCTTCTCGAATAGTTTTATTTCAAGAAAATATTGTCCTTTTTATTCACTACTCCCGAAATTAAAACAATATTTCACTAGACAATCTAACCTATATCATTTTCTCATGTTTCAATATTTTTAATCAATTTCATCACTTTTATCATAATTTGAGCTTCTATAAAAAAAGGTTATGATAACGAAGTATCATTTCTATATTTGCTGTTAGCATTTCTTTCCACCAGAAGAAAAAAACAAAGCGAAACATTAAGATTCATGAAGTGCTGAAAATGATATTGTTTGCATGAATTCGAGGCACAAAATCATTTAGCATTTGTGATCGCCTGGAATCTCCAACAGCTGTTTTAAAAATTCCATTGAATTCGAAAAAGAAATTGGATTTATGGAATTTATTCAAAAATAGTTGAAAATAATTCACAGTGACGAAGTTATAATTTGAAAATATAATAAAGATTTGTTCCATAATATCCAAATTTTGTATTCCAATATTCATAAACATAAGCCAGTGATTATGATATCAGGCTTCCGAATTTCACTACGTAGTAGCAAGGACAGAACTAAGACATCATTGTAAATCAAAGAAACCAAACAGCAGAATTATATTACTGAAACTGCCGTGTTGATTCTATAGATTCCATCACTATCTTCCAGCCATTGGTCCTTCAAGTTTTTACAAACCTTTTGGTCTTCCATTCCTGCCTTCCTAGTTCACCCAGCAAGCCTGAAAATAAAATTTGTCTATATTTTGCAAATGCCTTCAAACATATTCTTTCTCAGCTAAAAGCCCATTAAAAAACTTACTTGAATCCTCGAAAAGAGTGCAGATAACTAATAACATGGTACTGAAAAGATGCATCGATACTGGTAATCTGAAATTAATTATATGCTTAGTTGTTTTCACAAGTTTATTTTCAGATTTTCAAAATTTTAATCCATTTTGCAAAATATAAAAAAAAAAACAGACAGATTCTTTCCTTCAGAATGTCATTTCCCAATGAAAATTTCTCGCAGATGGTACTCTATTCTTATTTGTAGTCCATAATTCCTATAGGAAATCGCAATTCACAGATAAAAATTGAAAAATTCTATCCAAAAATTAATAGTATTTTGGAAATGTGCGGAATAACCGTATTTAACTATTTAAAATATAAGTATTTTATCTAAGCTATTATAATACTACATAAAATGTTTGAAAATTTTTAAAATTCGAATTGAAAATCAGCGGAATAAATTTTGACGTGGGATTATTTTTTTTTATGGTAGAAAATAGGTGGTCTGATTTGAATCTTTCTTTTCATAAAATAAAGAAACATTTCAGAAATTCTTGGTGGAATGATTTATGTTGAATATAGCAAAACGTGACCTCAATTATTCACTATATCTATGATAAGATTAACAGTTGATAAGAAATCCAAGAAATGGACGAAAGAACAGGTTGTGAGATTTTAATGAACAGAAGTAATTTGGGAATCTGATTAGTGCAGATTATTTTCAGGCTAATTATCCTTGAAGAATTCATATATTTTAAAATTGCTTGAATCATTTAACTTTGATCTATTTACTTCAACAGAAATTCAAAATTCATGCAGTCATTTTCGTTCGACAGACACGCATCAGTGAACAGTTAAAAGTCCATTAATAACATATCAATTAGAATATTGTATCTAATGATTCATCGCTGATCGATCGATGAACGCCTACCAATCTTCACTTAAATCAGCTCACCAACAAAAGAAAAAGTCGTAAAGCTTCTCGATGAAGTAAAAGAACTCGATAAATCATCGCTGGATTGAAACCTACCAAGAGAAGAATTACCACGCCAGTACAAGGTCAAGAAACGAATTATTAAATAGAAAGGCAAACACCTTGAAGTATATATTGGTATGCTGGAAACAACCAATCAAAAATCCAACAACCGCAATACCGCAGAAGAAAAAGAAGTACGCGGAAATGGTCGACGATAGAAAAGGTATTTCACAATTAATAAATACTGAAAAGAAATCATTACATTAAATATTTGTCTTGACGATTTCTCATTAACAGCATAATATGTAAGCCATGTGGATACCAGAGAATCAAACTTTATAAGCGAGACATCATCAACCACTTATCATTTAACAATATGCTTGCTACAACTGTCAATATTAGTGGCGATCCAAAGTTGTGGTAGGAATTTTGGAGCAGGTTCAATGCAGCAGTGCGTCTCCAAAAAATTTCAGACATTCAGAAATTAAGTTATTTAATTTGATCATGTCTTCTTCTCCAGCAACTAGAAGCAATAGAGAGAAATCTAGAGTATTGAGACACTGTAGAAAGTAGATTTCCAGTACAAATTTTGGATAGAATTTCAAGAAACTTGGATTGTGACTAATCTTTAATAATTTATGACAGAATCAGCCGAACGAAATATAAGAGTAATCAGAAAACACCTTTTCTATGGAGTAAAAGGATCTATAGAGCAAAAATCAAAAAAAGTGCCATACAGCATCAAAGGAAAAATTTCTGCTTTAGTCAGAGCGAATCATTTTTGCATCTGAGCTAGATACAAACCAGAAGGATAATGAAGATATTGTATAATTTTTGATAAGGAACATTGGGATAGTGAATATCAGACTTATTCCACACTCAAACAATGAATGGAATGTTTGAGAAAAACAGTACATGTACTAATTATTGTATCAAAAGATGGTCAAATGGTCGAGCAGAAATTCAACGAGACAGATGACAAGATTAGTTTACCTATAGCAAAACAAAAAGTTAATGCTCAACTGATCATAATAGGATTGATAAAGTTTAATAATCAAACAGATCAAACAATTTACATATGCAGTAAGAATTAAGCTTCCTATGCTTTGATATCTCTAATATGCTAATAAAATTATTATGATTATATCTATATAATATTAATAAAATTATTATGACTTCATGTTAAAAAAGCTTGAACATTACCGAAGTATAGGAATCACTGTATTCTGTATACATATGTACTCAGACATGAAATTAAATAACTTAATTTCTGAATGTCTGAAATTTTTTGGAGACGCACTGCTGCATTGAACCTGCTCCAAAATTCCTACCACAACTTTGGATCGCCACTAATATTGACAGTTGTAGCAAGCATATTGTTAAATGATAAGTGGTTGATGATGTCTCGCTTATAAAGTTTGATTCTCTGGTATCCACATGGCTTACATATTATGCTGTTAATGAGAAATCGTCAAGACAAATATTTAATGTAATGATTTCTTTTCAGTATTTATTAATTGTGAAATACCTTTTCTATCGTCGACCATTTCCGCGTACTTCTTTTTCTTCTGCGATATTGCGGTTGTTGGATTTTTGATTGGTTGCTTCCAGCATACCAATATATACTTCAAGGTGTTTGCTTTTCTATTTAATAATTCGTTTCTTGATCTTGTACTGGCGTGGTAATTCTTCTCTTGGTAGTTACTGATTGTTTACTTGTTTTTGCGGTATGTTTTTAGTTTTGTTTCGCTTTACTAACTTTTAAGAAAAAGTGAAATGTAGAAAATAGAATACTAGGAGTAGAATATTTAACAGAAAAGGAAGTAAATGCTGAAAATGGAATATAGAGGTGGAATATGGACAGAAAAATGAAACGCTGGAAATGAAATACACATACCGTTGTATTAAATCCTCCTTCCAAAATGACTTACTGTAAAGTATTTATTTTTTCATCAAAGTACTTTTTTTTCTTTCGATCGAAAATTCCAAAAACTCTTAAATATTGTTAAGAATGTTGTCTGATACGATTAGAAAACTGTTCATTTATTTCAATTTGAATGTATAAAATATATCCAATTAATTGTTACTATTATTTAGAGAAAATCGATCTTAAATAGAATGATTCATCATCGTTCGTTTTGACATTTTGGGCTCTGTTCTACCGAATTTGAATAAAATTTCTTGTAAACACAGCACTTTGCTATATTAATATGTCCATCTAATTTCCAAGTCTCGATTAACTTGATTTTTTATCTGTCTTTTCCTAATTTTAATCATTGCATAAAAAGATCTATGAAGTTATTGACACAGATACGATCAGTAATATTCTGTTTTATATTTTACTGCATTGAATACAATAATTCTATAAAGAATCTTGGAATGTTCTTTATTTAACGAATTTTAGAAAGAAAGATTCATATCAAATGTACCAGTTTCGATTCACAAAGATTCCTCTTCAAAGCTCGCTAAATTGATTATCAGTTTAAATTTCAAAATCTTCTTTCACATTTCCGACGATATTATAATAATTTTGAGAAATTTTCAATCTTCCAATCACTCGAATATAATATGTTTCTTAGGTTTTCAGATTAAAATTTAAAATTTGAAGACTTCCTACTATTTCCTATTATTTATTAATACAGTTTTTGAAAATTTTTTGAGAAAATATTATTACTTATGAATGAATGAATTTCAGATTGTCATTAATGCATCTTTTAAATAGTTTCCTAATACTTATCAGCGCTTCTTTCGTCATCCAAGTAAGTTTCCCAACAGATTATTTCTGGAAGAGAAAAAGATGTCTGAGGGAAGACTTTTAAGTATTCGTAAATTTTATTTTTAGGCTTGTGGTCCACAATTACCGGGACCGCCTGGACCGGATGGAAAGGATGGAAATAAAGGAGTAAAAGGTCGGCAAGGAGATGCAGGACCACCAGGAGTACAAGGACCACCTGGACCACAGGGACCGAAAGGACCGGGAGGTGTTGTTGGCTTCCGAGGGCTACAAGGACCACAAGGTGCACCAGGAGATAAAGGAGACAAAGGACCACCGGGAGGAATGAATTTAGGAAGATGAAGCAGCAAATGATGGAATTTATTTTTACGAAAAAAAATTTGAAAACGAAAAAATTCCTCGAATCATATCAGTTTTCTCATTGAAGTTATTTTCATTTGCACTAATATAAAATGTTTTTGCTCATTATGAAATCAATAAGTCTGTCATAATTGATATTTTTACAGGATTTGTCCATAAATATTGGAATATAAAATTTGAGGTTTACGAAGCAAATGTTTTATTATATTTTTAAAATCACAGTCCATCACATTTTCAATATTTTTAGTTCAACATTTCTTCGATAGCATAAAATATTAATGACGCATTTATGTAATAATTGAATATTAAACACAATGAAACATAAAGTTTAGATGCACACAAGCAGTGCCAATTTGAAAAAAGATCTTTTTACATTTAAATGAATTTGAATAAATTAAAAAATATGAAAGAACCGCCGACACATAAATGAAAATCACCAATAACAAAATTTTCAAAAAAATTGTAATGTATAAATCGGAAAACAAAATAATATTTATCTATTATTCGTTAGTTTCATCTATTATGGTTAAATATTAGTTATTTTATTTGCCATTTATACGGTACATTTTTTAAAGAAGTTCACAATTCAAATTTTAAATTTAAACATGGAATGAAATGACACCTTGTGAAATAACCAGTGTAATCATGGCTATATCATCATTTACATTATTAAAATTGGAAATCGCTAATTATAATTTGACAGTCAATAACATCATAGATATACATTTCTTCAGAAAATCAGAAACTGAAATGAATTTTTTATGGTTAAGTATTATATTATTTTTCATACAATTTCACTGTATCATAGACAGCTTAAATGATCAAAGAAATTATTCTGCCTTTTCAATCATCGTTGATATTGCAGGTGATATTTTCTTAAATAAATTTCATGTCAAATAAAATTTTAAATGAGGACAATTAATTTATTTTTATATCTCTTAAAATTGAAGAAACAAACAAATAAGAAAAATTTTAAATATATGAAGTAAAATTGAAATTGCCATTCTTACGAAATTGACAATATTTATACTATTATAAATTCAAAAATATTTGTGGAGTAAATAAATAATTAATTTTGAACGCTTGGTTCAAGCCCCATTGCGTCATAACGATTAAATTATTTTCAGAAAAAAATTTGTCAAGATTTAATCGATTAACTACAACAAATAAATTTGTTTATGGACTGTCAAACTACTAAACAATATGTAAATAAAATAATTGTAAATGTTGGACTGCAGGGGTCGTATTAAGGTCACAAGACTGTTGCTCTGATTATTATCAACAAGTGAATAATATTGAAACCATCTTACGGAAATTGTGAAATATAAAATTGATAACGAAGTAGCAAGATATAATGAATCGCACTATCAATTCATCAAAATTTTTAAAATAGAAATTTGACAACATTTCATTTCACACAAAAGAAAAATCAGCAATTATTTCAATTCAAAAATCCAGGCTAGTTCAAAAATAATCATCTGGTTAAATAAAATTACTATCACTAATGAGCTGACTAACATTGAGAATTGAATTAAATAAAATTTCAAATAAGTGCATTAATAAATTTATAGATTTAAATCAATTAAATTCGAAATGCTACTTTAAATTTTAATGATCATTTCTGATTAAGCCGAATCAATATGTATAGTTTTATGTTAAAATATTCCCATTATTTTAATCTGATATATTTTCATTTTTTTGTGTGACATAACATATCATAACGATAAGATGAATAGCTTAACTACTTGATGAATATAGAGAAAACATCATCAAGTAAGTACTGAATAATTTTCGTAGTAACTTACTTGCTAGCAATATACTAAATACAATCAACGAACGGCAACTATACCAAATTCACTATCACATCACAAACTTAGCTTTGTGATAAAAACAAAATCAGCATTGAGCGAAATGCAAGCTTTAACAATAAGATTCAGCAGATAGCAATAACGAGTGAAATCCGTTGAGATGATCAATTAATTTAAATTTAATTTGAACCATCATATTTGATTATTAATAGCACTTAGCTAAAAAAATTAAAAAACACTAATCGAATCATTAGAATTAAGGATAATGATGTTATGATAATTAAATGTCACTGTAAATAACAATTAATAGAAAGTTTCATCCATATTTGCATTTTTTTTCAACCGGCAAGTGAAATAAATAATTGATAAATCCGGAATTGATTTTCGAGAAGCTATGTCAGTAAGTTCCCCCTCCGAATCCGGAATTATCTGATGTTCCTGGCTTTATAGATGCAGTTTCGTTTTTTATAACAAGTAAATTTAATTCAAAATTTGTGAGATCTGAAAAAAAAAATTAGAATTACTAAAATAGTAAGTTAAATCTTACTGTCCCTGCAGCTTTTGCTCCACCAGTGCATGTTGGATGATATTCTGGCCAACACCGCGATCATCTCGTCACAGCTTTCCAGACAGACCATGAACTGCCTTCTAAGCGCCGTTATCGCATGTACAGCAGTTATGAGAGCCTGGAAAACTTGTCATAGATAACAGAAATTAATAATCAATATATCACATATTTAAGAATAGTACTAAGTGAGAATCTTGCCAGTAACAAAACCAATAACTGCATCGTGATTTTTCGTTTTCGAGTCCATCGACTTTTTTGAAAAAGTTTTATAATAAACGGATCAGAAAAGTGTAACTTTATTTTCTCGAAAAAACAGTATCCAGGAATAATGTTTTTTTGGCTGTTTTAAAAACACTTAAACTCAACAATATATTACAATGTATGTTATCTTCTCGCACGGAATTTTTTCTGAATCTCTGCTAAATTTTTTAAAAAATGAAAAAATGAAAATTGAAGAATTTTTCTAAACAGAATTAAATTCGAAAAGAAGAATAGAATACTAACCTTGAAAATTTCAAATAATTTTCCATAATAATGATTTGCAAAATTAATTAAGGTTTAAAATTTGTAAAAAGTTGTAGTAATATCATTCCGTATTCTGATTTCAAAAAAGAAGTTAATTTCTATTTTATTTTTTCATCCATTCCAATTATGGATTGCTTTTTTCTATTGTACATTGCTGAAAGATCTACAATTTTTTACAATAAACGAATATTGCTGACTTTAGCATAAATAACAAATTTATATGCTTTAAAATAGCAAAAGAAATCTTACAAATCAGACATCGATAATCCATCAAAAATAATTTTGTTTTCCCGAAACAATTTGTGACTTTGAAATTTTTCAATTATTGTTGGTATTCCGAGAATCACAACTGACTTCCAGCAGCATTTACTAATACTGATATGGATTTCTTAACAAGCCAATATTGCTATAAAAATCTTAACACTTATTTTTCCATCCATTTCGATTATGGATTGCCTTTTTCAATTCTCCATTGCTGAAGGATTAGTCGTTTCTATGAATAAAGACAATGTGAGTCAAGACACGCTAAAATGTAAAATAAAAACTAACAATACTAATTCACTCATTACTTATGGATATTTTTTTTATCAAAACTTTCTAATCTAACGCAGAAAAAAACTATGAGACAAATTTAAACTTTTTGAATATTCTACAAATATATGGAAAATAAATGTAAAGGCTTTTTAAGAAGGAGATTCCAAACGATTCATTGCAAGTTATGCAACGATAAATCCTTTTATTTTTTGCTCTCAACAAATTTACTACGTAATTTATCAAAATGCATCAGAAACTTAACAAATCGTGAATTATACTTATATACCGTCTATTACTAAATCGTCCAGCACCAATACAGCAATCATTTCAGATTATATAAAATCTGTTCTGTGCATATGAATCACCTAGTTAAGAAGTAATTAATAATTATTTTAAAACTTTTAAAGCACCACTAATTTGAAAAATTTAATTGCGAAAACAGTCTTAGAAAATAATTTACTTTTATTATGCAATAGTGCAATAAAACGATTTGGTTGCAAAGCTTAAAACATCGGAACTCTCAGAAATTGTTCGAACTGATTTCGTTTTTCATATTAGTTGAAGTTGACAACTATACCAATATTTTTATTTGTGTGAAAAAACAAAACAGATTTTGGGGTCAATAAACGACGAGACAAAAAGTTCTTCGGTTGTTTGCAGAATTTTCCCTGAAAAATGAACAAAAGTGTCTGGACAAAAGTATTTAGGAGAAATTCTTAAATGACGCAAAAGAATCCTCCTAAATTAATTTTTTTAATTAAAATTCGCATGAAATTTAACCAAATATCCCACTGAAACATACTTACCAGTGCATAAAATTCAGCTCTATCTCAGATGTCAATATATGTTAAGAAGACAAATACTTACTTTTGGTGAAATTCACCTCTCGCAATACTTACAGGATTACAAAAGTTTGCATCAAACAACTTCAGAAAGTATAATTTTAAGAGTCCAATATCTATCTGACAATTGCATTTGTTTATCTGTAAAATAAATTAATTCCTAACTGTTTTTTGTTTAAAAGTTGATAAAACGAAATAAAACTTAGAAAATATCAAGAAAAAGTAGACAATTATTAGCTAGCCGAATCCATAAATCGTTGAGAATTATTTTTTCTGTTTTGTCCAATCATGACAATTTTTATAGCATTTTCTGCTCTGCTTTCTATTCAAATCCTTGTCTTGCTAACCTAAATTTCAACCTAAAAAAATTTAATCTGAAGAAAATACTATGTTTTTGTAATTATAAATCTATAAATCCCATGTTTAGAACATTTCGAATAATTATGTCGAAAGCTATCTCTTTTCTTTGATGCTAGGAAAACACGAATCTAAACTTTATAGAATTTTCTAGGACATTTTCAAGGTTTTGTAGGGATTTTTCGAAAAACCAACGAAAGAGGACTTTTTCTCGATATGAAACAGATAAATAAAAAAATAACACAATCTCGTTGATGATATCGAAAATTTTCTAAATTTTGTTAAAGAATCATTAAAAAGTAGTTGTCGTCATCGTGCGTGAATTTTTTCTATTCATCAATTGATAAATATTCGTTTTT